>OZ010587.1:22949090-23204090 GCA_963932145.1 Acanthosepion lycidas | reverse complement strand
TCGAAACGGATCCGTTAGACATATTGAAGGCATCCTTGATAGGCAACGCCTTAAAGAAAAAAAGAAAAAGTTGCACTCAAAAGTATAGCTCACACATTACGATTGGAATTTATCTATGTAAAATGTGTGCGATCCTTGTTTTTATTTTTGTGCTTTTTTTTTTACAAAAAATGATCAGTGGAAGATGTGATGAAGCCGTTTCTGACATTAGGCATCTGGTTGGGACTTGAAAGGAAATGTGTATCCAACAGAAAACCATAGAATAATAATAATAATAATAATAATAATAATAATAATAATAATAATAATAATGGCACAATTCAATGACACCTATCAAAATATGTAAAAGGTTCTGAAATTAAACGGGATTAATTTCCATGGTTTATCCATTTAATCAGTTCAACAACAAAGGGAAAATAAGATTATGATATTTTAATAGATTACACAAATCCCATTAAATCATCAAACTTCAGCTAAGCATTAACTTGAGATTTATAAGTTTAACAGTTAATGCATCGGATTATTTTTATTTGTTTTAGTTATGTAGCAATTTGCTGTATTGTACGAAACTACCCCTAGCACACTCTAATCTCTGTTCAATTTCCTCTTCTATACTAAATTTATTGTAGCTGATCCATATACGGAATTCTTTGAAATGTTTAGTATTTATTGCTTCAAATTTAGGTATTTTTTTATTATGGATTCCGGTTTTTATGGGAATTTTTCTGTATTTAAATAGACATTTTTTTTAATTTCTTTTTTTTTTTTTTTTTTTAGCATTTCAAGGCGGGAGTGCTGCTAGCACACAAGGGGTTATTGAGAGCAACAGCAAAAGGGCGTGATAGAGGAAAGGGTGAAGAGAAGGACGGGGAATTAGATCAAGGCATATGAAATATCGATTGACATTGCATTTGAATAATTGAAGATTATAGCTATCAGGGAAGAAAGTAAGAGCAAGGGAATTCCACAGACGGGTAATGCGAGACATGAAGCCTATTGGAGTAGAAGAGACGGCTACATTTAACCGTTTCGATAGTGAAAGGGTGGAACCGAGACGCCAACTTAGTGGCACGTTTAAATTCATGCCGTTTGGGAACTAGAGGAAATAGGCTCATCGGAGCAATCACATTGCATATCCGTCTCTGGATTTTGTCGAGGACCTTAAACGAACAGCGGGGGCCCAAGACCATACATGGCAGCAGTGTTCGTTTTTAGTTGTATTAATAATACTTGTCAAGAGCGAGACGTCAACACGAAAAGAAAATACATAACCATTCAACTGGTGTAAACATTCCAATTTACATATTTCTTACCAATCATTCATTTGGTTTGTTTAATGGTATATCAACACTTTATGGGTCATTTAATGCTGAAATATAATTTTCTTATAAGCTTTCGTATTTTTTCCCCCAAAATGTATTTCTAGTAATTTTTTTTTTCAATAATGTACAGCTGGTAATTTTTTTTTTTTTTTTAGCTATTAAAATGTATTGCTGGTGATTTTTTCTAATATATTTTTATCCTTTAATGTTTTGACCCCAGTTTGGGGGTTCGCTGTTTGCCCAGAGCTGGGACCAAAACACACTGGTTCAGGGTGGACCTGGGAACAACACGCTGGTTCAGGGTGGGCCTGGGACCAACAGCAATTAAGAGGTGGTTACACGCTCCTAAAAAACCTCCGGATCAGAGGCCTTGATGCCGGTTGTAGTTTATCGTCATTCCCAGGATGTCCAATCATTAGACTTATATTTATTTAAGTACATACAATTTCTAAATAGATATGACCTATTTATCCAGATATATATTTAAAGAGATATAACCTATTTTTGGTTCTTAAAAACAATGGCACACTTCTGACGAAAGAAATATACCCCTTAATTTCATTTGCATCAATATGCATTGTTCCTGCTTTTTATTCATTTGCATTTCATTTACACATGCCATCACCTCTTTTTCAACTTTTCTTTTTTTCCTTCGATGTTTTGCGTCAATTCGTCACGACCCTATTTTAATATACTTACTTCATTTACTTCGTTTTCTTTTTACTTTTTTGTCTTCTTTTCCTGGCTTTCTCCCTCGGTTTCTCTTTTTCTGCTTCTCAACGTCTTCCGCTTTCTCTCTCCCTTTCCCTTTCTGCTTCTCAACGTCTTCCACTTTCTCTCTTCCCTTCCCTTTCTGCTTCTCAACGTCTTCCTCTTTCTCCTTCCTTTCCCTTTCTGCTTCTCAACGTCTTCTCCTCCTTTCTTTCTTCCTTTCTCCTTCTGCTTCTCAACGTCTTCTTTGTCTTTCTCTGTGCCATTCTCCTTCTGCTTTTCAACGGCTTCTTCCGTTTTTTTCTCTTCCTTTGTCTTTCTCCTTCTCAACGTCTTCCGCTTTCTCTCTTCCTTTCCCTTTCTGCTTCTAAACGTCTTTCTCTTCCTTTCCTTTTCTGCTTCTCAACGTCTTCCTCTTTCTCTCTCCCTTTCCCTTTCTGCTTCTCAACGTCTTTTTTGTCTTTCTCTGTTCCTTTCTCTTTCTGCTTCTCGGCTCCTTCACCCTCCTTTCTCACTTTCTTTCTCCTTCTGCTTCTCAACGTCTTCCTCTTTCTCTCTCCCTTTCCATTTCTGCTTCTCTACGTCTTCTTTCTCTTTCTCTGTTCCTTTCTCTTTCCGATTCTCGGCTGCTTCCTCCTCTTTCTCTCCTCGTTTCTCTTTCTGCTTCAGAGCGGCTTCCTCCCCTTTCTCTCTCCCTTTCTCTTTCTGCTTCTCAACGTCTTCCCCCGACCTTCATTTTCCCTTTCACTTACTGCTTCTCAGCGTCTTTTTCCTCTTTCTTTCCCCCATTCTCTTTCTGCTTCTCAAGGTCTTTTTCCCCTTTCTCTTTCCCTTTCTCTTTCCCTTTCTCTTTCTGCTTCTCAACGTCTTCTCCCCTTTCTCTCTGCCTTTCTCTTTCTCAACGTCTTCTTCCCTTTTGCTTCTCTTTCTTCGTCTCAACGGCTTCTCCCCCTTTCTCTCTCAATTTCTCTTTCTTCTTTTCGGCGGCTTCTTCCTTTTTTTTCTCTTCCTTTGTCTTTCTGCTTCTCAATATCTTCTTCCTCTTTCTCTCTTCCTTTCTCTTTCTGTTTCTCAATATCTTCTTCCCCTTTCTCTCTTCCTTTCACTTCCTGCTTCTCGGCGTCTTCTTTCCCTTTTCTCTCTTCTTTTCACTTTCTGGTTCTCGGCGGCTTTTCCCCTTTTTTATTTTATTTTCTCTTTCTGCTTCTCAATGTCTTCTTCCCCTTTCTCTCTTCCTTTACCTTTCTGCTTCTCAACGTCTTCCCCTTTCTCTTTCTCTCCCTTTCCCTTTCCCTTTCTGCTTCTTAACGTCTTCTCCTCCTTTCTTTCTTCCTTTCTCTTTCTGCTTCTCAAGGTCTTCTTTCTTCCTTTCTCTTCCTGCTTCTCAACGTCTTCCCCTTTCTCTCTCCCTTTCTCTTTCTCTTTCTCAACGTCTTCTTTCCCTTTCTCTCTCCCTTTCCCTTTCTGCTTCTCAACGTCTTCTTTCTCTTTCTCTGTTCCTTTCTCTTTCCGCTTCTCGGCTGCTTCCTCCTCTTTCTCTCCTCGTTTCTCTTTCTGCTTCACAGCGGCTTCCTCCCCTTTCTCTCTCCCTTTCTCTTTCTGCTTCTCAACGTCTTCCCCCCACCTTCATTTTTCCTTTCACTTACTGCTTCTCAGCGTCTTTTTCCTCTTTCTTTCCCCCATACTCTTTCTGCTTCTCAAGGTCTTTTCCCCCTTTCTCTTTCCCTCTCTCTTTCCCTTTCTCTTTCTGCTTCTCAACGTCTTCTTCCCTTTCTCTCTTCCTTTCTCTTTCTCAACGTCTTCTTCCCTTTTGATTCTCTTTCTACGTCTCAACGGCTTCTCCCCCTTTCTCTCTCAATTTCTCTTTCTTCTTTTCGGCGGCTTCTTCCTTTTTTTCTCTTCCTTTGTCTTTCTGCTTCTCAATATCTTCTTCCTCTTTCTCTCTTCCTTTCTCTTTCTGTTTCTCAATATCTTCTTCCCCTTTCTCTCTTCCTTTCACTTCCTGCTTCTCGACGTCTTCTTTCCCTTTCTCTCTTCTTTTCCCTTTCTGGTTCTCGGCGGCTTTTCCCCTTTTTTATTTTATTTTCTCTTTCTGCTTCTCAATGTCTTCTTCCCCTTTCTCTCTTCCTTTACCTTTCTGCTTCTCAACGTCTTCCCCTTTCTCTCTCTGCTTCTCAACGTCTTCTTTCCCTTTTTCTCTTCCTTTACCTTTCTGCTTCTCAACGTCTTCCCCTTTCTCTCTCCCTTTCTCTTTCTGCTTCTCAACCTCTTCTTTCCCTTTTTCTCTTCCTTTACCTTTCTGCTTCTCAACGTCTTCCCCTTTCTCTCTCTCTTTCCTTTTCTGCTTCTTAACGTCTTCTCCTCCTTTCTTTCTTCCTTTCTCTTTCTGCTTCTCAATGTCTTCTTTCTTTCTTCCTTTCTCTTTCAGCTTCTCAACGTCTTCCCTTTTCTCTCTCCCTTTCTCTTTCTGCTTCTCAACGTCTTCTTTTCCTTTTTCTCTTCCTTTACCTTTCTGCTTCTCAACGTCTTCCCCTTTCTCTCTCCCTTTCTCTTTCTGCTTCTCAACGTCTTCTTTCCCTTTTTCTCTTCCTTTACCTTTCTGCTTCTCAACGTCTTCCCCTTTCTCTCTCTCTTTCCTTTTCTGCTTCTTAACGTCTTCTCCTCCTTTCTTTCTTCCTTTCTCTTTCTGCTTCTCAATGTCTTCTTTCTTTCTTCCTTTCTCTTTCAGCTTCTCAACGTCTTCCCTTTTCTCTCTCCATTTCTCTTTCTGCTTCTCAACGTCTTCTTTCCCTTTTTCTCTTCCTTTACCTTTCTGCTTCTCGACGTCTTCCCCTTTCTCTTTCTGCTTCTCAACGTCTTCTTTCCCTTTTTCTCTTCCTTTACCTTTCTGCTTCTCAACGTCTTCCCCTTTCTCTCTCTCTCTTTCCCTTTCTGCTTCTTAACGTCTTCTCCTCCTTTCTTTCTTCCTTTCTCTTTCTGCTTCTCAACGTCTTCTTTCCCTTTCTCTCTTTCTTTACCTTTCTGCTTCTCAACGTCTTCCCCTCTCTCTTTCCCTTTCTCCTTCTGCTTCTCAACGTCTTCTCCCCCTTTCTCTCTCCCGTTCCTTTCCTGATCTGTTGTTTAGAGCAGTGTATAACATCAACATTTAGTTATGTCATTATTTTCTTGTTGAGTTACACGAGCTAATCTGATCTTTGTTATTTTGTTTCTCGTCAGTCCACGACGTTCGAACTAGGATGGTCCTCGCTAAGACCTACTGGCTTCATTCGTTTTCACCATCAATCTGAGAAAGCTGTTGCATACAGCCGACAGTTTAGATATTTCTGAATTTCATTGACGAACAGGAGGATTTTTCATTAGTTTAGTCAGAGGGCAGAAACGTGGGTAATTCAGTGAGGATCGAACTCGGATTCTACTGGTATTAGTCAGAAGGAGAAGATTTCTGAAGACCAGGCTAATCAATATTTCACAATAACTCCGGCTCTAAACGAAAGTTGAAAATAAATTTTAAAAAAAAACTTACCTTCACTGAAGATGGCACAACCCTAGCGTAACTCAGCTGCCTATTCAGTGGCAATATGACGACGAGCGACAAAAGGAAAAGATTGTTCGAACACATCGTTGCGTTGTTGCTGTGTGTTTTATAATAACGCTTACTCGTACGTGTTTTGCTTCTTTTTTGCGGGCGCTTCAGGGGTGGGGCAGTTGTTCCCTGTAAGAGATCCGGTGAGAATTCCAATTCATAACTTAACAATCGACGGAACCCTCCCTCCCTCCCCCTCTCTCTCTCTCTCTCTCTCTCTCTCTCTCTCTCTCTCTCTCTCTCTCGCTCTCTGTTGTTTTAACACGTGTGTGTGTTTATGTGTGTGTTTGCTATTCATTCTCTTCCTCTTCAAGTGTTTTTGTTATTCTGTTCCCTTATCGTCTTATTTGACTTGAATGATGTGATGTCAATCCTGGTGGTGCACAGAGCGGGCGTAAAAATCACATCATCAACTTTAATACACAATAAAAACGGCAAAAGCCGTAAAGCTTTGACTTGTTCTTTCTTTCTTTCTTTCTTTCTTTCTATTGCTCTTGTTTTTCTTTCTTTTTTTCAGTCTACTTTTATTTCTTCTTTCTTTTCTTTCCTCTTTATTTTTTCTTCTGTTTTCTTTTTTCTCTCTTTTCCTTTTTCTCTCTTTTCCTTTTTCTCTCTTTTCCTTTTTCTGTTTTTTCTTTCTTCTTGCAGATGCTCTTTTTACGTTCTTGCTCATTTTTCTTTCTTTCTTTCTCTCATTCCTTCTGTCGGTCTTTCTTTGTGTTATTTATTCCCACCATCTTTCTTTCTCTTTCCTTCGTTTTCTTTCTTTCTTTTCTGTTCTTCATTTCTTTCGTTTTTGCTGTCTTTATTTTCGCCCCTTCTTATAGTCGACTTTTCTTTTTTCTTCTGTTTTCTTACTTTCTTCTTTCTTACTTTTTTCTTTCTTTCTGTCTAGTTTTGTCTATCTTTCTTTTTCCTTTTTTATTTTGTCGTCTTCTTTTATTTTTCTTCCTGTCATTCTTTTTTACCCTCATGCTTTAAATTTGTTGCGATATTTTTGACTCTACTCTTCTTGATCTTTATTTTATGTTTTATTTTATTTCTAATAATAATAATAATAATAATAATAATAATAACAGGAAGGAAACTGCAAGAATCTGGTATTAACATTATCCAAACCGGTCTCTGTAATCGGACTTGTAACAATTGTATAGGACTTTACAATACACACAGACAGAACAACCAAAGCTAATCACCCAGACCTCGTGATCAAAGACTACAAGAAGAGAATATGCTTTCTTATTGACATATCAATTCTTACAGATTGTAATGTATCTTTGAATATCTTCAAAAAATATATCAAAATACGATGATCTAACAATGAAAACATCAAAATGTGGCACATGAGGACATCAATGGTTTCAGTTGTAGTTTGAGCCTTCGGCTTGATTCGAAACGGATCCGATAGACATATTGAAGGCATCCCTGATAGGCAATGCCTTAAAGAAAAAAAGAAAAAGTTACACTCAAAAGTATAGCTCACACATTACGATTGGAATTTATCTATGTAAAATGTGTGCGATCCTTGTTTTTATTTTTGTGCTTTTTTTTTTTTACAAAAATGATTAGTGGAAGATGTGATGAAGCCGTTTCTGACATTAGGCTTCTGGTTGGGACTTGAAAGGAAATGTGTATCCAACAGAAAACCATAGAAATAATAATAATAATAATAATAATAATAATAATAATAATAATAATAATAATAATAATGGCACAATTCAATGACATCTATCAAAATATGTAAAAGGTTCTGAAATTAAACGGGATTAAGTTCCATGGTTTATCCATTTAATCAGTTCAACAACAAAGGGAAAATAAGATTATGATATTTTAATAGATTTCCCAAATCCCATTAAATCATCAAACTTCAGCTAAGCATTAACTTGAGATTTATAAGTTTAACAGTTAATGCATCGGATTATTTTTATTTGTTTTAGTTATGTAGCAATTTGCTGTATTGTATGAAACTACAAACTAACCCTGATACATAAACCGCTACCTCTTGGCGGCTTCTTCCCCTTTCTCTCTTCCTTTCTCTTTGTGTTTCTCGGTGGATTCTTTCTCTTTCTCTATCTATTTCTCTTTCTTTTTCTTGGCATCTGATTTCATATGGGTTTCTCTTTTCTAAACTCCTTTCCTTTCTTTTGCGTCTCTCTTTCTTTCTGTCTCTAATTCCTTTGTCGTCGGTCCTCATTTCTCCTTTACAATTCGGTCAAACAACTGCAATAACAACAAAAGTTTATTTCCTGCCTGCCCGAAATTCAGTGGTTTTAATTCGAGAAGAAATACGAATGAAAAAGAGAAAGAAAAAAATGGGGACGATATGAAAAGTTGAGGGGAATAAAAAGTGCAAAAAACCTAGTGTCGCGGACTGATACAACGGCAGTCAAAGAACATCACCAAAGCCATTCTTTTGACCATATTTCCCCCCTTCCTCCAATGGCTCTATTAAAGAACGGAACCCCGACATACTTCTATAGATAGAAAACACCAAACGTCCCCTAATTAAATAAAGACAGTTGTAGAGATTGTATGAAAAGAAACAATCTAGTCTAATTATATAAGCTACGGTTTCGTATTAAGTTGTTCGGTAAGTAATGTCCGATATTTATAATCCGCTTTTATTCCTGGATTAATGTCTTTAAAAGATGGCTGATTAATCAAAATAGAAACCCTGAACATCTATTCATTCCTGCCATCATGTTACAAGTTTATTTATGCCTTTACGATAAATTTCTAAACGTTTGGACGCCAAGAAAATGCTGAATGCAGTTTCTGCATCTTCCTTGCAACAGAACATCTTAATCTTACTTATTATAAAACGCAGATTGTGTGTGTGTGTGTGTGTGTGTGTGTGTGTGTGTGTCTGTACGTTTATATATTGGATCGGATTTCCTACATTTTTCAACCGATTTCAACAAAACTTCACAGGACTACGTAAAATTACCTTGCGGTGGTTCTGACAGCGAAAAAATTGGAAAAACACAATTGTTTTTGCACGAAATCAATTTGAAAACACGATTAAGAGGCATCATGAGAATGAAAGGGGGACAACTCATATCGAGTTATGCTTATTATAAAACCCAGGTTGTTTGTGAGTGAGCGTCTGTTCGTTTATATATGGGATCGGATTTCCTACATTTTTCAACCGATTTCAACAAAACTTAGATAGTGTTTCTTATTGTCTTGCACACTTTTTTTTATTTTTACATTCAGAATGCTTTAAAAATTCCATTTACAAGAAAATTATTTATAATAAAATTCTATTCAATTGTTAGACTCATGACAATTGAAAACAATGCTTTTGTTTGAGTTTGGGTTTGACCAATTCGTAAAAAAAAAAAAATAATAATTAAGACATGCATGTCCGTCAATCTTAAACAATAATCTTTGTCAATTTTATTTTTCAGTCTTTAGGATGGTCGATACTTGATCTATCTCTTACTG
Organism: Acanthosepion lycidas; assembly: GCA_963932145.1. Lineage (NCBI taxonomy): Eukaryota > Metazoa > Mollusca > Cephalopoda > Sepiida > Sepiidae > Acanthosepion > Acanthosepion lycidas. The sequence continues at coordinate 23,195,027 of OZ010587.1, read as the reverse complement.
TTACATCCCCGGGCAACGCCGGACTCTACTGCTAGTAACTTAATAAAATTGTCAAGATACTTGAAAAAGTGGTAGTCAGTAGGCGAGAAATCAGAGGAATATGATGTATGCGGCAAAGTCTTTTATACCAATTCGGCGAGTTTCTGTAGTGCCATCCTGGCTACATGTGACCGAACATAGTCCTAAAGCAGAATTGAACCTCGTTGACTAACCAGTGTCGCTTGCTTTTCATTTAACTGAAAGTGCATTTCACCCAGTTGCTGACAGTAAATTTCGGTAGTGATGCTTCTGGATAGATTCCAGACAACTGTAATGTAATACAGGTTGATATGTCACTAAACAAAACCTACCAACAACAACATGTACGAAACACCTCAAAATTTAAGCGTTTATGGGATGGACCAACAAGATCGCTCTGTAAAGCCTTCATCACATTACTTGCTACAGTTAAAAACTCTACAGTTAATATTTTGAAACCAGATCCCAAAGGAAACCTATCGAGAGTGAGAGTTCTTTAGTGGGAGTTTCAGCCTGCATCTTATTTTTATCAAATGTTTCAGTTCCTCAGTGTATGCAAGTTTTATACGCGTGTGTTAGAGTTTTACTGAAAATATTAAAACGGTTAAACATAACCAAATACAGTATTTTAATCTTTGCTAACATTTATTTCTTACGGGAGAGGGGAGTTGTGTCTCCTCCGTTATCAGATGGGCTTACAATTCTTATTAAAACTATCAGGTTGTTCGAAAAACAATGTATGATTTTATATTCGTCTTTTATTCTTCAATCAATGTATTTAAACTGTGTTTAAATCACTCAAAATACACATTTCTGCCATCGAATTACAAGGTTATTTATACCTTTACGATAAAACCTTATACGTCTGGTCACCGAGAAATCTTTGAATCCAGTCTCTGCATCTTCTTTTCAATGGGATGTCTTTGGACTGAGATTATCAAGATGCTTGATAAAGTAGCAGACAGTAGGCGAGAGATCTGGGGGATATGATGTATGCGGCAAAGTCTTTTATCCTAAGTCAGTGAACTTCTGCACTGCCATCCTGGCAAAGTGTGGCAGAATATTGTTATGAAGTAGAATTGGACCTCGTCTATTAACCAGTGCCGGTCGCATTTTGATTAACTGAATGTGCATTTCACCCAGTTGCTGACAGTAAACTTTGGCAGAGATGCTTTGGTTAGATTCCAGAAAGCTGTAATGGGTAACGACAATGCCAGACCAGCAGACCGTCACCATAATCATCTGTTAGTGCCATATCCGTTTTGGAATGTGTTTTTGGTGTTTCGTCATGATCAAGCCATTGAGCGGATCGTTTGCGATTATCATAAAGTCACCATTCGTTCAAAAATGGATCATTTCCCAGATGCATCATCGAACACACTTCAAAATGTAGAACTTCAAAGTGTTAATGTAGAAATCATCTATTGGGTTTCTTCTCCTGGTCAACTTTCTTGAGATGGCCCGATAGTGTTGAAATACAGACACCCATTTTTTGAGACATTTCTTCGGCACTTTGAAAATAGGTTTTGTTCGACTAGTGATTGTCAATAGCTGATGGACATCCTCTACCACCTTGATCTTCAAGACTCGTATCCCTAATGTTGAACTTCCGAAAACAACGACGTATTGCCCGATCACAAGTGGATCCTTTACTTCATGCTCTTTTAATGCTGGCAGCAGTTTGAGAAGCATCTTGACAAAACTTGAATTTATTCAAAAAAAATTAAACGGATCATTTTTTTTTTTCATGTTCAAGATGTTCATGCTCCACAAGAAAAATCCTGATCAGAGGCCTTGCTGTTGGACGTAGTTTATCGTCTAACCCAGGATGCGGATGTAGTTTATTGTTCTACCCAGGACGCGGATGTAATTTATCGTCTTAACCAGGACGTAAACAAATCTTGTAAACAAACTTCAGCATTACATTATCCTCAAGTTTGAACCACTGCAAAACGGAGTTTTAGCTAGTTTGAAGTTGTACTAAAAAGTTTTTGTAAATTCAAACAGCAAAATAGGAAAAAATTCGTCAATTTCTGGCATTCATAGAGTTCAATTAGATATATTAAAAGGCGACTGTATTTAGTGTATATATTTCCTGTCCCGCCTGTTGTGGGAAGAGAGGTAAGTCAACTTAAGTTAGTAAATTTATCAGTGATTACTTCCCTTATTCGTTTTAATAATCTATATAAATAAAATATTTATCTGCATTTAGACAAAATTAGTTTCCGAACTAAAATAACAGTTTTACTTAATGACTTCCTTTGCTCCTACTTTGCTTAGATTGCAGTCTTATTTGTTCAAGCCTTTCATGTGAGGCACTGGGATACCTTTCTCGGTTAAGTGAACGTCTTGCCTCATCTTGGTCTTGAAAATAGGCTTTGTCGTTTTATTGCTAATCTTTTTCTTCCGAGAGATATTTCAATTTCAATGTTATATTAAGCAAAAACCGATTTATATAAAACCAGGAGTAATCAATGAATCATAGATACCATTGAACGTCTGAAAATTATCTGACAGAGGACGGAAAGTGCGACACTGTGATCCAAAGACGTATTGGAATGGCCAAAGATGCCTTCCAAAAGCTAAGTAGAGTATTAAGAAACAAGAACGTTTCGTTGGAAACAAAGAAACGAGTATTGAACTGTTACGTGATATCTGTCCTCCTGTATGGCAACGAATGCTGGACAATCTCCTCAAAGATGAAGAGGAGACTCGAAGCAACAGAAATGTGGCTCTACAGAAGGATGCTGAGGATACCATGGGCCGATCATGTGAGCAACGACAAGGTTTTGGAGAGAATGAAAATGAAATAAACTTATACTTAACATCAAAAAAGGCAGCTGAAATTTATGGGGCACGAAATGAAGAAGGAGGGTTTGGAAAATCTGATCCTCACAGGACGGAAAGAGGGAAAGAGGGACAAGGGAAAGCAACGCGTGACATACTTAATGAGCGTGAGAAAATGGATGAAGGAATAGGGTCTGGGAGAAATAACAAAAAGACTAAACTTATTAAGAGCTACAAGGGACAGGAAGATGTGGAGGGCCACGATCGCCTACGTCCTGAAAGGGCACGGCGTTTAAAATAAGAAGAAACGGTTCCTTGGCCTTGATTTTAGTTGTGAATTCTGTATCCACGCTTTATTGAATCTTAATACATTGTGTCAAAACTTTTGCTTCGTTTAATCACACTATTAAAGCTTTCTAACAATTGCCGTCATTTTTTTTATGGAATAATAATAATAATAATAATAATAATAATAATAATAATAATAATAATAAAGAAAGCAAAGGCAATAAAAAAAGAAAGCAAAAGCAAATGCAACAGGCCAGATACAGAAACAATGGCAAGATAAACCGCTTCATGGCCAATATTCTGCTCATACCAAACAAGCTAATGTAGACAAACACCGTACCCATCAGTGGCTACATAGTGAAGGGTTAAAAGCTGAAACCAAAGGCTTTATTCTTGCTGCACTGGACCAATGCTTGCTAACTAGAAATTACCAAGCACACATATTGAAAAATTGTGTCAGTCCAAAATGCAGATTATGTGATAAATATCCAGAAACAATTGGTATTGGTACCCACTGAATATAAAACCTGACATGACAGAATGGGCCAATATCTGCACTGCGAAATTTGCAACACTTACAGAAAGGAAACTGCAAGAAATTTGTATGAACACCACCCAAGCCCGGTTACAGAGATAGGACCTATAACAATTTTATGGGACTTTACAATGCACACGGACAGAACAATCAAATCTAATCGGCCAGACATCGTGATTAGAAACCGTAAAGACAAAGTGTGACTCATTATTGACATGCCAGTCTCTGCTGACTGCAATGTATCTTTGAAGATCTTAAAAAAAACTATCAAAATAGAAGGACATTGAAATCAAAATCTCAAAAAAGTGGGGCAAGAGGACATTAACAATTCCAGTTGTCGTTGGAGCACTCGGATTGATTGAAAAAGATTCTAAAGGAAGGAATCCCTGGTAACCCATGCCTTAAAGAAATACAAAAAATTCTACTGACAAGTACAGCCCACATCTTACGAAGGGCTTTATCTATGGAAAATATCTGTGATTTTTTTTCAAAACTGCTTAGTGGAAAATCTCTGGTCGGGGCTCGGAAAGAAATGAGTATATGCCAGACAACATAATACCAAGTTGTTACAGCAGGCGTAGTTTTCATGCTTCCTGATTTCACTTGATTGTAAGTATTAACAGGCACATATGTTTTGTCGGTAAATTAAGGTGTGCTACTGTAAATAACCCATTCGGCACCACAGGTTTGCGTGTACTTCGAGTAGATGGAAAGCATCAAAGACGGGTATTGGGAGAAGCCCCAGCTCCCCGAAAGGTGTAGCAGCCGAGGCGAATCGGGAATAACATCTAGATAGCTTGGGAACATCTTCAAACGGATACCGTTTAAGTACATTGAGTTAGCAAAGGTATTCCTGACTCCAACCTTAAAGGTTATGACCTGCTTTTATCAAAACCTTTTATCAAAAACTACCACCATATCGCCTATATATTGGCTCTGATGCACGCAACTGGTGTACGCTTATCAATATTGGCTGTTATATTGGGTATATTAAGCTTCGTATATTTGTAACCCAAGCGTCACTTTGTTGACTACAGCTTTCTCACTCAATAATAATAATAATATACAATTTTATTGGACTACACAATACACAGACAGAGCAATCAAGGATAATCGCCCAGACATCGTTATTACAGACCGTAAACAAAAAAAAATTGTCTCCTTATTGATATGGCAGTCCCTACAGACTGCAATGTATCTTTGAAGATCTTCAAAATGCTATCAAAATACAAAAACCTTGAAGTGGAAATCTCAAAAATGTGGCACGTGAAGATATCAATAATCTCAGTTGTAGTTGGAGCCCTCAGATTGATTGTAAAAGATTCCAGTAGACTTAGAGAAGGGATTCCTGGTAGCCCATGCCTTAAAGAAATACAAAAAATTGTACTCACAAATACACAAGTACAGCTCACACATTACAAAAGGATTTATCTATGTAAAATGTGCGTGATTTTAGTTTCTTTTTGTTTTTGTTTTTTGTTTTTTTTACAAAAATAATTAGTGGAAAATGCCATGAAGCCATTTTTGGCCTTAGGTCTCTGGCAGGGACCCGAAAAGAAATGAGTATACAACGAAAAATCAAAGCAAATAATAATAATAATAATAATAATAATAATAATAATAGTTTTATTAGTAGTAGTAGTAGTAAAAGAAGTTGATGAAACAAATAAGAGTAATAAATTTGAATTATTTACTTTAATATTCAAGAAGTAATAACGATAAGAAAATACACTGTTTTGATTTAAGTCCAATAGAATTGCAAAATTATTTGAATGTTACCGTAATTTATTTGTATTTTGTTAAACTTGTAAAATAATAAAAGTGATAAAAAAGGCCATTAAACAATAATAAACACTTTAATAAAATCAATTTGCAAAGAATCCTTAACTGAATACATGAAATTGAAATGATAACAATTACCGAAAGGATTTAAATAATGATAATATATAATAATAATAATTAATAATAATTGTATAATAATGTGTAATAATAACAACGATATTGATGTACAGTAATAATTGGATAATAATATGTAACAATGTATAATAATGATTGCCAATTAATATATATTAATAATTGTTAAATAATGTATAATAATAATGCACAATAATAATAATAATTAATGATGGCGATGAATAATTGTATGGTAATGCATAATAATAATAGTTTGATAATGTATAATAATAATTCTACAGTAATGATAATTGAATTATAATGTATAACACTAATAATAGTTATATATTAACACAATAATAATTGTGCAGTCATGCAAAATAACAATTGTATAATAATTGTATAGTAATGAATAATAACAGTTATATTATAATGCATAATAATTGTATGATAATGTATAATAATATTTTTACTATAATGCATAATAATGTCTGTATAATAATGCATAATAATAATTGTATAATAATAGTAATTGTATGATAATGTATAATATTTTTACTATAATGCATAATAGTAATTATAGAATAATGCATAATAATTGTATTATAATAATAATAATAATAAGAGTAATTGTATAATAATGCATAATAATAATTGTATAATAAATAATAATTAAGCATTATAATAATTTTATGATATATAATAATATTAATAATTGTATAGTAATGTATAATAATTGTTTTATATTGTATAATACTAATTGTATAATAATGTATTTTATAATACATTATTATACAGTTATTATTATACAATATATAACAATTATTAAGTTAATAATGTATAATACTTGTAAAATAAAGTATTATAATAATTAATACTATATAATAATCATCGTATAATGATTTATAATAATTGTGTGTTAATGTATAATAATGATTAAATTAATGATTATTAACTAATGTTGTATAATATAAATAAACATTGATTAATAATGCAATAATAAGTGTAATTAATAAGAATCATGTTAATAGCCATCTTAAAATATAATTAATGTTTTAAAATTATTTCATTAAAATTGATTTTATAAATCCATTTAAAATGCTCATTGAATTAAATACTTTTTTAATGCTGATTTACAAATGCTATTAATAAAAGTAATAATAGATTTTAATTTGAATTACGACACAGAAAAGATGGCTACCAAATCAAAAATAATGACTTGTAGTTAATTATATGTTGCTGTGCTTGTGCGTCGACCGGATACTGTGGGTTACTGGGAGATAACAGTAAATAAGCTCTTGTATAAACCTTAAAAGAAAAGTGGAAGGGATTTATTGGTTAAATTATTTTCTTATCTAAAACAAATTACGGGGTTGTAGGGACAGGCAAACAAGCAGATAGCATAACCGTTTACTTAACAATCTTATTTGTTCGTAGATATATAAAAACTAACCATCCTCCTCCAGTGTCACACTAGAATAGAATCAAAAAAATGTAAATTCTTTCGTCCGGTGGCTTTTGGCTTAAATATAAAATCAGGTTTCGTGTCGTAGCCAAACATCTTACAATCGATCTGAAGCAGTTCAGCGAGTTCTTGAAGATCATGTCTCGATAAAGTGTTAAATGCTTCCAACATGGCATCCTTTCGATTTTCTATTGTACTCTCATCGTGCCAAGATTTTACCAAAGCGATATTCAGAATCTGTTGAAACGTTTCCCGATTCAGCAACCTGGAACGGTTTTCTTTGAGCGGGAAATCGATGTGTCGACTTAGGAGACCTCGGATCTGGAGACGGCGCCATATTCGTTGAAGAATCTGAAAAAGCGAAAAAGAGAAACTGGAAAGTGCCCAAGTCAATACTGTCGTATTTATTCGCTAAATAATTTTTGCAAACTGTTTTTTCTTACCCTCTTTGCGATCCCTATTTTCGGGTGGAGAAAAGGAGAAAAAAAAAAACGAAAAATTGAATAGAAATGTTTCAAATAAGAAACACGCCCGTTTCGACAGAGCTTTTTGACAGAAAGAAAAAAAAAGCAGCCCCCACGTAAAAACATAAGTACAGACGTCTCCCAAAAACTAAGCAAATATATATATAGATAGGAAATTTTCGTTAGAAACAATGACTTGATTCATTCGTTCATTTTCTACGGTTTATCAACCCTTTGCAGAATATTTAAAACCAGAAAAAAGGTTGTAAGATAATAACGGTTTAGTCTTACTAATTAACCCGTAGCTGGGGGGAAGCCGTGGATTCATACATGTCCCAAAGGTATTTGTGCGTAGGAAATATAACGAACCCAATGAGAATTGGAACTCGGCTATCCGATTAACAATCCCGAACCATTATTTATTACACCATTCGGGAATCCAAGCTCACAGCAACTGGTTTCCGAAACAGTCACCCATCTAATTGTGACCAGACTCGACGTTACTTAACTTCGACGGTCGTACGGAAACCAGCGTTTCAGTCAGTACCTTGATAGGTGAGCGCTTGGAAATGCCAGATGCTCTAAACTTGGATGTGCTGGTGGTATAGTAGATAATGGCTCGGAGGGTGGAGTTTGAATTGCACTTACGTTCGTTGTATTCACATACCCTTGGCAAAAGTATAAATCTATCTCTTCTCCCCACAGCTATGGGTTAATTAGTAAGACTTGTATCACTAAAACCATTATTATCTCCAAAAATAAATAAAATTACGTACATAATATTTAGATTTCGGCATTAAATATCCGACACAAGTTGGTATGCTGCTAAACAAATCAACCACCTGTACCACTCAAATCTAAGTCTAACAACGTCTAAGAATTTACAATTATTCTCCATGTTTATATGGGCGCTATTATCAAACATGCAGTCATATATTAATTTTACTACCTACCATTTTAATCCCAAGGGTAATTCCTCTTCACACATTCTGTGTTCTGAGCTGTGTGATGGCTATTTTTATAAACGAACCATACTCCAGTACAATTGTCAGCACCATCCAATATAGCCCTCCATTCATCACTAAGAATTACTGTCGAAAAGTACTTTTACGCCCAGCTGACGTGTTTCTCGTTGTGATATTTACATAAAGATTACATTTTCTTTGAACCAAAGTTCATAATATTCTGCAACTTTTCTCTCTGTTTACATTCCCAACCGAAGCTTCTTTTTTTTAATAATTTCACCTGAAGCAAGGCGATAATGCCACTAAGAAGCACTGATTTACTGGAAGTAAAAGAGCATGACAAAACTTTAGGCCAGTGGTTCCCAAACGGTGTGGCACGACTCATAGATGCGACGGAAGAGGATAGCAGGTGAGGCGGATGAGGATAGCAGGTGAGGCGGAAGAGGATAGCAGGTGAGACGGAAGAGGATAGCAGGTGAGATGGAAGAGGATAGCAGGTGAGACGGAAGAGGATAGCAGGTGAGGCGAAATGATTGAAAGACAACCAAAGATTTAGAAACAGTTTCACGAAATTCATATAAAAAAAAATGAATATGATTTCAACATTTAAAATATTATTATGAATTACTTTTAATTGCGTGCATGTGTTCCAGTATGGTTATAAATAATTATTGACCGATTTTATCATTGTGATATTTTTACATTATATCAAGTATTAAGAATATAGTAACTAGGGTCTGCAAATTGGAGGAGAGAGTTATCACTGATAATGTTCTGACTTCAAATCTGCTGTTATCTCCATTTAAACCTTTCTCTAGATCTTTTTTTTATTGTAGGGATGCTTGCGCCTTTCAAGTTCTGGATTTTTAGTTCTGACAAATATCTAAAACCAAAAAAGGAAAAGACTTCTTTGTGTTGATGAAGAGATGAGAGTTTATCTCAAATTAAGCCTAATAGAAAAGAGATTAGTCGTCGAAAACAAGCTCATACCTTTCATTAAATTTGTGTACCAATCAGATTATAAGTTATTTTTGTTTTGTATTATATTTAACTCACCATTAGTCATTGTTATTTTTTTTTTAATTTTAAATGTACTTTTTATCATATAAAATTTGGTGAGCAAATTTTCATTCCGAAAATCCGGCTCTAAGAGAAAAAAAAAACTTTTGGAAGACAAAAACATAGACAAGTTTGATTCTTTACCTTGATCATTTAAAGTGAACGGAAGGTTATTCAATTATTGGGGTGCGGTCCGTAAGGACACGCCTTATATAGAAAGATAAGTAGGTAGACATATACTAGAGTATTAATTTATAGATGAGAATAGTACCCATAATAAATAACAGGGCTGTTTACATATAAACCAGCAAATCTACCTTGAATCAGAATATCTGTGTACTTTGCTTCCGATCGAACCGTTGTTTCCCGACACTTCTGTATGGGATCGATACAGAAATTGAGAAGATAGAATATAACGATTGACATTGCATTTACATTTTTGAGCATCAAAGTAAACTGAGAAGCAAGAAGCCGGAAGAAAGTTCCACAAGCTAGAAGTGCGATAGAAGAAACTGTTAGCATAGAACTTGCTGTTAGTTCTATTCATTTCAACTATAAAATGATGAGACCTTGCCGCCAATCTAATGCATAATATCAAAAACCAAAAAAGAGGAAGAGATTCTTTGTCTTGATGAAGAAATTAGACTTTGTTTATCTCAAATTAAGCCTAATAGAAAAGAGATTAGTCGTCGAAAACAAGCTCATACCTTTCATTAAATTTGTGTACTTATCAGATTATAAGTTATTTTTGTTTTGTATTATATTTAACACACTATTAGTCATTGTTATTTTTTTAAATTTTAAATGTACTTTTTATCATATAAAATTTGGTGAGGCCGGAGTAAATTTTTCATTCCGAAAATGCGGCCCAGAGAAAAAAAACTTGAGAAACCACTGGATAAGTTGAAGGAACCAGAAACCCAATCCTAAACAGGGAACAAGAGATAAACCTCCACCCCTTTTCAAAAGATGAGAGAGGGGTGAGAACCGGGCGATGGTCAAATCTATCTTTCAAATATTTTCTTGTTGATCAACCCCAATTTTCTTTCTTTAGTATCTTTTTTATTCCTTATCAAACCTTTTTTTCATAACATTCTTAAATTCAGATGTAAACATATAAAAACAAAATGCAACATGGGTGCTGCTAATAAAGAAAAAAGACAACTAACAACAAATCTTCAACAACAGCAGTCAAAACATGGGCAGTCTAATCAGCAGTGAAGGTTAAGTGATTGTGAGTTCAGTCACTGGGTCGGGCAATGCGTACTTGCATTCAGTGGAAACTGAATAGTGCTAAATAAAATACCTCAATAAAAATATGAACTAGCCGATATCCCTAGACATAAGCTGTGTAAGGAGAACAGTCTACTCTCGTAGATTAAATAAAGTGTTAAGTTCGGAATTCCTGTAGGCTACCCACATCGACATGCACCTGAGGAAGGCCGGATGATAACGACAACAAAGACGAGGACAATAGTCCACATGCAAATAGAAAATCAAATCAATGCGTATTAGCACAACCAACGACTAACAATTGCGAACAGTAATACAAACTGTTCAACTGTCGAACTCTCTATCTTTGGCAGATAGGAACACGGACGAGTTTCGTCCCGGGAGATAGACAGACCCTGAACCCGTTTATAGAGGTTCTAAGGTAATATTTTTGGCCGAGCCTACGAGCTCGGGGAACCCACGTTAAACTCGGCCTTGCGCCACATACATCCCTCGTGGGGTGGGGGCTGTTAAAGATTAACAATTGCGTGCACCCAATCTCACTTAAAAGGGCTGGATCAGCCCGTGGTAAGTCTTTGCAGGCACTTTTCCAAATGTCACGCACGCTATAATCGTCTCCCCATAACATCAATAAGTTGCCTTATATGATGAGATTCGATCCCAGGTTTCATGATCGGAAAGCGGACGTTCTAACCCCTTGGATACACGCCTATTGGTTTTGATAATGATCTGATATATGTAATAATAATTGTTGTCTGTGTTCAAAACAGCCGCGAATTGGCACTCACCGAATATAAACCTCGGCATGACGGGGTGGGTCAATATCTGCACTGGAAAATCCTCAAGGAAAACAAGTTCAATAAAGTATTAGGTTAGTGCAAAAATAATGACGTAATAATGTCGTTTTTTGACGTATTTTTTAACCTCAAAAAACGACATTATTACGTCATTATTTTTGCATCAACCTAATAGTATGAACATCACCCAGACCCGGTTGAAGAGATAGGACCCGTAACAATTTTATGGGGCTTTGCAATACACACAGACAGAACAATCAGAGCTAATCGCCCTGATATCGTGATCAAAGACGTCAAAAACAGAATGTACTTTCTTATTAACATGGTAGTTCCTGTAGACTGTCATGTCTCTTCAAAAAAAACTATCAAAAGAATCTTGATATGGAAATCTAAAAACAGTGAGACAATGACATCAATTATTAAACTTGTGGTTGGAGCCCTCGGATTGATGTTTAAAGCTTCTAATAGAATCATTGAAGGGATCGCTGTAACCCATGCCATAAAGAAATGCAAAAAATATTCTCACAAGGACTTCGCACATCTTACGTAGGGCTTTATCAATGTAAAATGTGTGTGATGTGGAACTGTTCAGTAAAAATATCATGGTACCATTTCTGAACTTAGGTCTCTGGAAAGAGATGAGTATTAAGAAGAACGGGAGAACAAGAAGAAGAAGAGGAAGAGAGTGGCGGGGGAAAAGGACAAGAAGAAGAAGAAGAAGAAGAAGAAGAAGAAGAAGAAGAAGAAGAAGAGGGACAGGGACAACAAGAATTGAAAGAAGAAGAAGAAGAAGAAGAAGAAGAAGAGGGTGGAGGGGAAAAAGGACAACAAGAATTGAAAGAAGAAGAGGGACAACAAGAATTGATAGAAGAAGAAGAAGAAGAAGAAGAAGAAGAGGGACAACAAGAATTGAAAGAAGAAGAAGAAGAAGAAGAAGAAGAAGAAGAAGAAGAAGAAGAAGAAGAAGAAGAAGAAGGTGGAGGGGAAAAAGGACAACAAGAATTGAAAGAAGAAGAGGAAAAAGAAGAGGGAGGAGAAGAAAAAACAACAAGAATTGAAAGAAGAAGAAGAAGAGGAACAACAACAACAACAACATAGTCTTCAGATACGCACGTGAAACAATCTATGGAGTAAAGGTCAGTAAAAACGAATACAATTTTGATACACCCTAATGTTAATGAATTCCATCTATTGGTAGACGGAACACAATGGTCAGCCGTCGAAGGTAGTGCTAGCATGAAGTCACAAGTCTTCGTGACCGAGGGTTTGAACGTGCTGGCCTGGTTCAGATTGTTGATCACACTAGAAAACGCGCTCTCTCTTCCAGAAACTGTAACCAAAGTCCGCTCAGCATAGTTGCAGTGTAAACCACAAGTGGGCTCTGAAGGTGTTGAACAAACACAAAATGTGTCTGAGCAGACGTCTGCAATAGGGATTGGCTAGCTGCCCTAGTTTGGGGGGGGGCATCGGGTACGTGTGACCAGCAATTTAAATGTTAATGATTACTTACCTCATGGAAAGTCAAGCAACCTTTTTGAGCATTTCGATTGTTAAAGGCAATGCTGACAGCGTCTCTCACTTCGTCGAGTTGGGACAATTCTTTCAAACTTTCTGGCAGATAGTATTGCCATTGTGCACGCGGCAGAACCAAACCCAAATCATCTTTGAGGGTTTCTAATCGACCAATGACATCATAGGACTGACTGCAAGGGTCGCACTGAAGATACATAGGCATAAAGTGTGGGTTCATCTGACCGTTGCCTTTTATCGAAGCTATCACATATTGTACAAACTCAGAGAAGCTGACGTCATGGCCACATTCGATGCTTTTTTTCGTGGCGCCTTTCCGAAATTTTCGGATTATATAGCGTCCGTAATTCTGGAGAAACGCGGTCTGGGGCGTGAAGAGTTTGTCGACGTAACCAGAAAAGAGTCTGGTGTAGGGATCCCGTACGAAGAGAAGTTTGGTGAAGTTGTTCTTCATAAACGTTCTTTGTGGTTCCGGAACCTTCGAAAGGGTCTCCACGTACCGAAAATGGATATCGCTTGGCGAAATGTCAAAGGGGGAGCTGTATTGTCCCTCTCCAGCCGAAAGAGTCAGCACGAGACGCCTGAGGAAAGTACAACCAACCTTTGCTATGGCACAGTACAGAAGAGAATGCCGCCGGACCACCAACATATTGCCAGATATTTTGGACGCGTTCCGTTTAACAGTTTGGGATTTTCGACATTCTGCAAGAATTGTTTCTTTTCTTTGATTCTGAATTTCTATTTGCTGAAATAGAGAAGAGTCACAGGATTATTTATCAATCAAAAGATTATCATTGATTTTTTGAATCGTTAGTTATAAATTATGTAAAAGCAATAGCCAAAGTAGCGAAAGAGGAGGCACGGTGGAGTAATGGATAGCGACTCGGGTTAAGGAATCGGAGAGCCGAGTTCGAATTCCAGTCGAATCCATTATATTCATTTACGTGCTAATACCCTTGGGAAAGGTATGAATCCTCTTCTTCTAAAGCTATAGGTAAATAGCAGGACAGACTGTATTTTACAGCCTTGGATGGCAACTGGTCTAGTTGCCACCCAACTTTGAATTCAAAACCTGCAGAGGGTCGTTTAGGGACCTTATGGCACGTAGTCAATCAGGTCTCTGTGTTCGGCTCTTTAGAAAGTGTGGTTGGTTCTTTACAAATCCTTCACCATTATAATCAAATCATATGTGCAGGTGTCTGTCTGTCAGTTCCTAGGAACTGAGTTTCTTGATCCTCATACACCGATAACAATATATATATATGATGTATCAAAAATATTTTTACAAAAGTTGGGAACGGGTTCCTCACACCAAAACAAGGACAAAAGTTCATATAAAAATATGTCTTTAAATCCTACGTTTTTGAGTTATTAAGTTTAAAGAAAGTTTACGGTAGAGGGCGCTGGTGTTGTCATGCAGACTAGGTTACATTTGTCATTCGTGTACATTTGTGGCTAGTCTGTCTTCAACGTTTAACATATGCAGTAGTGAGTTAACTGAGAAGTGTTCCGATAAACAATATCAGATTATTCATTGTTGTGTGCAGGCAGATATAATTTTTACGAGGCTGCACGGCTGTTTAAGATTGCGTTTCCAAACCGAAGACAGTCAAGTTATCCAACTTATGCTGCTGTTTATTGTCGCAAGACAATGTGCGTGGCACCACAAATTATGGATCGATGAAGATCGATATCCACTCGACGACTGACCACAAAGAACACATTAATTCAATATATCTTAAATTTACATTTATAACCGGATGTAAGTTTATGGTGACGCGTCTTAAAACTGTAAATTCATCTAGATATGAATAAATAACACACCTACTCCTAACTTACAACCTATATTTATCGCTTTTCTGCTTTAATCTTGAATTGACTTTAGATTGGTTAACCTAGACATACCCCACAAATTTGAGATCTTGTTTCCCCCTCCTTTTTTACTCTTAAATAAGCTACCGTATTGTTTTCTGTTTTCAAAAGTAATCATTTTCACCATAAGTTACCTAACATAGCCTGAAAAATTATAAGTTCCGAAACATTGAAATTTTTATGTAGCAATATAAAATTGTTTTAATTAAAAATAGTATTAATACATACATACATACATACATATATATATATATATATATATATATATATATATATATATATATATATATATATATATAAAGATATGTTTAGTGGCACAAAACTTTATAACTGCCATAAACAGACAAAAGTTAATTTTATTATTAGCACTCATGATGATAATAAAAAGTAAAAATGAAAAACGGGCGAGCTAACCGATTTCGAACCTCGCTCAACAGAACTAAATCGAGGTTAATAAAGTAAATTATTTTAAAAAATTATTTAAAATTATTTTCCCCCAATACACTTTCTCCATTTTTCTTTTTAGATTTAGACACCGTATTTTTGTTTCCGTTCATGCATGACTACAGTCCCTTCTTTATCCGGGGACTTTATCATACAAAGCCTAAGTTTCTTCCTTTTGTCGCTATATGAAGTTAAGGTTAGCCAAACGTACGGTGAGAATTTAAGCCTACCAGATAGGTTACGGTTACTGAAATTGCATCACTTTTACTCCACACCCCCGAAAAAAATACGAATGCATAGTACACCCGGTCAGCAAAAAAGAATGATTTTTAACCTCTTCAAAAAACTTTTCTGTGTATAGTACGAACCCTTATCTTTTGCGTAAAAATAACTGGTCTTAAAAACTCGAATATATATGGTATCATTATTATGATTATTATTATTATTATTATTTGTGTATGTTATGTTTCCTGCATTGTATCCTGTAAAGCCGGGTTCAAACTATGGTCCTTCGTCTCTGTGGGGTCGGTAGCGTTTTCGAAAGCGGCTGTTATATGAAAAACGTTCAGTGTTTGCGTTGGACATGCGACATGGAATTCGAAATCTTTTAAACTTGCGCCTACCCAACACTGCCTGACATTCAACCCAACGCGTTACTTTCTATTATCGTTTTTTCTTTCTTTCTTTAATCGAGGTGGCCGATTAAATTCAAAAGAAGATTATTAGTGACCTTTTAAAGATTACTAACACAAAACACTCACCTTTCGAACTTTCTTCTCTGACAAAGAAACTGAAATTAGAATTATATTAATTAGCGATCATTATAAAAAAATTTAATTCAATCAATTTGTTTCATAATTTTTCGTAATCTTATAATTTTATAATTTATTTTATAACGCATTTATCTTACATGAGGATGTGCTGTCTAGAAACTGAATCCTCGATATTAAATGCCGTCCAATACGGCGTCATTTAAGTTAGTTCCTGTAGAGGGCTCTTGATTGAGGGCTCTTCATCGCAATAGGTAAGGAGGAGTAGATGCAATAGGCAACAATAAACTAAAGAAGAACTCAAAATTGATTGCTGCATTTAAGTAGCACATTAATATTTAAACTTACCTTTTAAAAGTTCAACGATAATTCTTCTGCCAAAATGGCAGAATCAGAAAACAATCGCAGTAATAAAAAATTAGGGACCCAAAAATTCAGGATTGCGGGATCCGGATCCGGCCCAGAATGTTTTTAATTTGCTCATGGCGTAGGCCTGATTCCAAAATGGTATGATATTTAGGAGTAAAGTTGAATAAGTGTGGCACAGTGACACACTGACATTCGGATTTATTATATATATATATATATATATATATATATATATATATATATATATATATAGAGAGAGAGAGAGAGAGAGTATTGGTAGCACAATGAAAACATTCAAAGAACGATGGCGGGGGCATATGCAATCTTTTAATAACAGTGACTATAGGTACATGACTTCATTATCCAAGTACTTTTTGAATCTAAAAGAAAAGAACAAAACACCTACGGTTAAATGGACATTGATTAAGAAAGCCCGGACATGTAACTCCCTATATTCCCCATGTTACCTATGTCTTAATGAAAAATTTGAAATTACTAGATTTAAAAACAAGGCTGATCTCTTAAATCAAAGATATGAACTAACGGTTAATTGTAAACACCGTTATAAATTTAACTTATTATAGGGGTCGTATACTTTAAATGATATTATATGTCGCTGTAAGTTTAATAGATTATAACTTTAATTGCCTGATGGTCAATCTGACGATATGAATGTGTATTGTATAACTACATAGTGTTATTCATTTATCTGTATGTGTGTGTATATATATATATATATTTGTGTGTAGTTATGTGTGTTTGTACTGTGGAATGTGTATGTTTGTATATTAGTGTATTAATATGTTGCTAGGTTTTGTATATATATATATGTATGTGTGTGTGTATGTATATATATGTGTGTATATGTGTATATATGTGTATATGTGTATATATATATATAAAGTAAGAAGGTAAAAAGGAGGAGAAGAAGAGAAGAGGTTAAAAATTTTGATGTATATGTGTATATATGTGTATTTGTGTATGTGTGTATATATATATGTATGTATGTATGTATGTGTATGTGTATGTATATATGTATTTATGTGTGTATATATGTATGTATGTGTGTATATGTATCTGTAGTATATATATGCATGTATATATATATGTGTGTGTATGTATGTATGTGTATGTATGTCTGTGTATATATATATATATATGTGTGTGTGTGTATATATATATGTATGTGTACTGTTATGTTGTGTGCCTAAATTTATATTTACGTATATTTCTGTTTGTATGAATGTATTTATATATGTATGTTAGGATACATGTATTTTTGTGTTTGCATGTATATGGATGTATGTCTATGTCTATGTGTATGCATGTATGTACGTTTATATATGTATTTGGTTGAATGTCGTTATATTTATGTGTATGTAAGTATATATGTGTACTTGTTATTATAGATAGGTATTTTTATGTATATATTTATGCGTGTATATATATATATATATATATATATATATATATATATATATATATATTATGCGTGTATATATATATATATATATATATATATATATACACGCATAATATATATATATATATATATATATGACATTTTTTATGTTTAACGTTCTTTTTATAGATACAAGTATTTAAGTAAATGCTCTGTTTATAATAAACAGTATTAAATAACATTTACCGGCCTGAATGTCCGAGAAATTTTCATAGAAAATATTCGTCCTTGGACAGGATTCGAACCTGCATCCTATACGGAACCGTCATTTACGCTGACGTGCCTAACCGATCGGCCACCAAGGATCGTTCGGTATTCGAATTTACTGCTTTATTTTTTATGTTTAACGTTCTTTTTATAGATACAAGTATTTAAGTAAATGCTCTGTTTATAATGTCCGAGAAATTTTCATAGAAAATATTCGTCCTTGGACAGGATTCGAGAAATTTTCATAGAAAATATTCGTCCTTGGACAGGATTCGAACCTGCATCCTATACGGAACCGTCATTTACGCTGACGTGCCTAACCGATCGGCCACCAAGGATCGTTCGGTATTCGAATTTACTGCTTTATTTTTTATGTTTAACGTTCTTTTTATAGATACAAGTATTTAAGTAAATGCTCTGTTTATAATAAACAGTATTAAATAACATTTACCGGCCTGAATGTTATTTAATACTGTTTATTATAAACAGAGCATTTACTTAAATACTTGTATCTCTAAAAAGAACGTTAAACATAAAAAATGTCTTTAATAAATAAATTGTCGGACTTTGTCCATTTCTTAATATATATATATATATATATATATATATATATATATATATATATATATATATATATATATATATGTGTGTGTGTGTGTGTGTGTGTGTGTTTACTTATGTATGTTTGCGGTTGTATATGTGTATGTTGACACCTATTGTATATGAGATTGTGTGTAGGTATGGAAACTTGGGTATGTCATTACGGCCACATGAGTTAGTATATGTATGTATACATGTTTATGTTTGTGTATTGCTGTGTGTATATATGTATTTATATGTGAGTATGTGTACATATATGTGTGTATATTTGTGGGTATATATGTGTATATATGTATGTATGTGTATGTGTACTTGTTATCATGGAGATATATACGTATGTATATGTTTATGTATTTATGTGTATGTATTTCTGTGTGTATGTATGTATGTATATATATGTATATGTGTGTGTATATATATATATATATGTGTGTAAAGAAAAATTATTATATATATAAATATGTATGTGTGAGTGTGTGTATGTATATATATATATATACATATATATATATATATATATGAGGTGGACATCGAAGTTACCTATGGGTGTTGACTTTGATGTCCGATTTTATATTTACATACACTATTTTAATATATTAAATAATATTATTTTTAATCATTTTTATCTTTGTATATTTGCTCGCTTATGTTATATTTCAATAAGTGGTTAGCATTTGTTTAATGACACTTTCAGTCTTAAATATTTATTGGTTGTGGTATCCGATTGTTTGGGTCAATGTCTGTGGATGTGTGTGCATGTATTTATAGGTGTCTATGTGTATGGAAAGTGCATTCACTTTTAATTGTGTATGTATGTACGTGTGTGTTGGTTTTCCTCTCCCCCCCACTTCCCTTTTTTTTTCTTTTTTTTCTTTTTTTTCATGAACGACCGTGGAGATGTTGTCTGTCTCGTCTCTTTTTGTGAATGTATATATATATATATATAAATATGTCTAGGTGCTTATATATTATAATCTGATTGCGTGAGTTTAGGACCCCATTCACACACTCTTAGGATTAAAATGCATACATTGTCAAAGGACTGGATATAAAATTAGCTAAAGTAACTTCAATGAAGAAATGAATTGAATAACACATATATATTTCTTCTTTTCTCCTCAGTAATTTTATAGTTGTAAACTTAATAGCGATTAAATTTTGATTTTGAAATTAGCAGTTTTTAATTTTAATATTAAATTTTATCATATAATTTAGTAATTATTGGCTAGAATAAATTCTTTTTAATACTACCCATATTTTAAAGATCTGAATAGATATTATAACATGACTTCGTTGTCAAGCTTTTTGAATTTTCTGTACTTGTATTTTGATTGGTCCATCTAGCTTTTATAACAACGTTTTCCCCTTGCGAAGAATTGTTAATTAATTTGAAACTTTTAAAACCATTTATTTTACATTCAACATCATCACTTGATAAGACACCGAGGGTGTTGAAACAAAATGGCTATTTTTGTAGTGATTTTATAACATATTTATGTTATAAAATTTTTTTAAAATAAATAATTATATATATATATATATATATATGTGTGTGTGTGTATATATATATATATATATATATATATATATATATAGAGAGAGAGAGAGAGAGATGTCGAACAATCACGTGATCAAGATAAACACTCAGTTGTGGAGCAAGCTGAGGTAAAAAGTAATCCAACCTTGAGGAAGAGAGCTATTTATGGTGCAATGGAGCATCTCATTGTGCTAAAGTGGGATAGTCCATTGCTTGGGCTGTGATTGGCTGCTGGTACCTGAGTGGAGGTATTTCTATATAAATACCAGCTTGATTCATCAGTTAGTTTGCAGGGTTTGTATTAAGTTACAACCTGCTTTATTTTTGTCTGCCAGCTGGACGCTAGCTGGGACTCTTACACCGGTAAGTGCTGTTTATTGTCTTGTTATTCTACATCTCCTCCCCCCCCCCCCATCGCGTGTCGGTAGTGGCCTTTGGGGAGGGATGAGTTCCTTTAAACCTGGCTGGTTGTGTGGAAGTAGTCTGGACAATGCCCGAGGGGGTTTTGTCCGTGTTATTGTAGACGGCTGAGCAGTGTTTGATGTTATTCCAGCGTCGAATGTTTGTGGCACTGGTGTAGGGGTATCGGGTAAGGCACTAGGTCTTGGAACTGGGATTGTTGGTGTATCCAGTTTCCTGAGAAATCGGCGATTTCGTAAGGTAATTCTACCTGATCCGTCAATTCTGATACGGTATTGGTGGTTGGGGAGGGTTTCAATGACCTGACCTGTTGTGTCCCATCGGCGGGTTGTTGGTCGTTGTAGTTCCACTATTTGTCCTTTTTGAAGGGGATATAAGGTGTGTGCTGTTCTGTTGTATTGCTCTATGAGACGAGCGTTCCGCCGGGACAGACTTAACTCGCGATTTTGGGCTGCGGTTATCCAATTCGCGTGTGGCTTATAGAGTGTGGGGTGGGATGGTATGTAGTCACGTAGTCGGCGGTGGAGTAGTAGTTGAGCAGGGGATAGCCCAATGTTTTGAATGGGCGTATTCCTGTATTGGAGGATGGCTCTTGCTGCACGGTTATTGTCCAATGATCCTTGTGCTCCTGTGTTGCCATTTACGATTCTCTTGGCCGTTTTGACAGCGAGCTCTGCACGACCATTGGATTGTGGGTAACCAGCAGATGATAACCTGTGTTTAACAGCCCAGTCTTTTAAAAATTGCTTGAATGGAAGAGATGTGAAGGGTGGCCCACCATCACTGCTGAGTTCCTCAGGAGCGCCGTAGGTTTGAAATATGTCCCGGCAAATCGAAATAATTCTTGAGGCAGTTGCTTCTCCGTGGCTCAAGTGGTATAGATTCAGCCAGCCTGTTAACCTGTCAGCGCATGCTAAGTAACCATGGTTCCCAACATGGAAGATGTCCATGACGATTTGCTGAAATGGCCAATCAGGAGATGGTGTCAGATTGATTGGCTCTTTTGGTTGACTCGGGGCATTTTTTGAGCAAAACGTACAACCTGCTCTAATGTTACGAATTGAAGCATTCATCCCGGGCCAATAAACAGATTCATTGGCACGTGCCTTCATGCCAACTTCACCTTGGTGTGCAGAATGTAGGCTATGTAATACTTTTGCGCGTTGTGAGGTGGGGATAACAATTCTTTGATCTAAGAGCACTAATCCGTCGTCAACACTTGGGCGGTGCCTCACTTCCCAGTATTCACGGATTTCAGGTGCAGTGAGGATGCGCGTCCTTTGGAATCCATTTTGTATTACTTCAATTAATTTTTTGTACTGCGGGTCGCTGTGTCCCGCCGCACGGATAACGTTTGGTGAGATGAGCTCCAGGTTGTCGTTTGCACCGAATGTTGCTAATAGGGTTGTTGATTTGACCCAGTCATCCATGTTGTCAGACTCTATGATGTCTGATTGAGAGGGTTCAGCAGTGAATACATTTAGGAGTGCTTGTGATATGTCTGCTGGGTTACGTGAGACAGCATCAGAGGCTCTGTGCCATTTCCCAGGGCAGTACTGAATGGTGAATCTGTACCTGAGTGTTTTCTCCTTTAACCTGAATAATCGGGGGTTTTGGATTTTACTAAGGTCTCTATCTCCGAATAATCCTTTTAGTGGTTCATGATCTGTAACCACTATGAGATTCGGGCAACCCATTACAAAAATGCGACACTTTTCCAATGCCCATGCAATTGCTGCTGCCTCACCTTCAATAGGTGCATATCTGCGTTCAGCATCAATGCAGAATCTGCTACCAGCAAATATCAGGCGCCAACCTTCAGGGCAGCAAACTGGAGCTTTGTCAGTGGTGCATGAGCAATACTTCTGTAGAAGTAGGAAGCCCATTCCTTCTTTGCTCCAATCTGGGGCAAGGCAGGTTATTCGTTCTTTTTGAAATGTTGCGATGCCTTTTCGGACTAAGTCAACTATTACCTTCTTTGACTGCTGAAATGCATCCTCGAGGCTTTTATTCCATGTAAAGTGAGAGTCTCGTTTTACGAGATCACGAAATGGAAGCATGACTGGGCTCAGTGAGTATGCCCAAGCGACTTGGTTGACCAGACCAAACCATGATCTGGCATCGGTGAGCGTTTTTGGTATTGGGAAGCTTAATATTGCCTCCAGCATGGATTTAGAAGGGGGTTACACCAGAGGATGTTATCTGGAGGCCACCAAACTGCACTGTGTCTTGGCAAAATTGGAATTTTTCCGTATTTAGTATGATGCCGTTTTTTGCACAATGAAGGAGGAAATCGAAGGTGTGAAAAAAGGCTCCTTCAATGTCAGAGTCATAGAGTAGGGTGTCATCTACGATTTTTACTTTGCGGGGGATGTCTTTTATTACTTTATCATACCTTCGGGTGTAGGCATCTCCAGATGCTAGGTAACCTTGTGGCATCCTCAGGTACATGAACCTTCCCCATTCTGTAATGAAGGTGGTGAGTGGCTGGGACTCTTTATCTAAGGGGATGGAGTGATATCCATCAACAGCATCCAACACCGTTTTCTTTTGTTTAGGTGGCACTTGCAGTGCTAGCTGGAATGGTGACCCTGTATGGTGTGTTTCCCGTTTGCACTGTGAATTCAGGTGTTGGTAGTCTATGGTTCTTCGTGGTTTGCCATTTTTCTTGGCAGTAATTACCATAGTGCTACACCAATCAGTGGGCATGCCGACGGGTACTGGGGTTATGATGCCCCTTTTCACATCTTCCCAAAGGGCCTGTCTTACGGGCTCTTTGAAGTGAAAAGGCACAGGAATTGGGTTATGTCTGGCTTTGGGGACTGCTCCTTCTTTGAGGTGTATATGTGCATTGGGGCCAGACATTGGTGGGAATTCACCATTGTTCTTGAACGCCGTTTCGGCGAATTGATTCAATAGCCAATTCTTGAGTCTATCAATGTTTTGTTCTGTTGGGGAAAAAGGGAGTTTTTTGGGACGCGTTGGAAGTTGTCCCTCGACTTTGCATTGTTTAGTGCTTGCGTCCGATTTTTTATGTGTGCTTGTCAAGGGCAGGTGTTGCATTGCTGTTTGGGGTAATATTGTAGTCGTCGGCTTAGGAAAGTCTTTGGACAGTATCCCTACATCAATGCAGGCTGCTTTGCTGAAGTATAGCCGCTGAATCTTTTTGCATATGTATAGGGCTTGTTTAGTTGTTCTTCCTTGGACGATGAATTCCACAGGGAGCCAACCCTGACAGACAAGTGTAAAGCCTCCCACAGCTCGAACGACTTTTTTTGATGGAATGAGGTTGTTGATAGTGAGCCCCATATTCAGAAGGTGCTTAAGTCCCCCGAGACATATGGTGGCCCCACTGTCAGGAAAGATCGTCATCCTAGTGCTGTGATTTCTGGGGATATTCTTAACTTGTCTGGGATCCGGTTTTGGTGAGAACGGAACAACATACGCATCAATTTCCCTTACCTGGCATGTGTCTTTAGATGTATACGTGCCTGTCGTTTGATTGAATGTGATGTGGGCAATAAGTGTGTCCATGGCAGCTTCATTAGCCTCTGGGCTTTTCCTGACCGCTTGAGCTAGTTTCTTAGCCCGACATACCCTCGATAGGTGATTGGGCTTCCCACAGTTACTACATGTTTGTCCCCATGCTGGGCATTTTAGCCGGCGGGATCCAGTTCCTGAGGTGCTATGCTGGTGGCTGCCACAACCTAAGCAAGCCTGCTGGTTTGGTTTAACATTGCAGTTGCCATAGGTGCTGGTACGGATCCCCTCGTTGGCTTGTGGTGTACCCTTCTGTCTGCGGTATGTTGATAGCCGAGCAGCAGCTGTATCTGAAGCGCCGGCCATTGAGGTTTGGTCTCGCAATGCTGATTCGAATGCCTCAGCATGACGGATATTTTGCTCAAGGGATTTAAGTGCCCCAGCTTTGGCCAGTAGGTCAGCCTGGAGTGTGTCATTTGCTATTCCACGGATGATCTGGTCCTTGATGTATATATCAGACAGGTCATGCTCACACGAGGGGCAGGTAAAGTTACAATCAACGGCTATGGCTCTGAGGCGGACAAGGTAACTTTGTATTGGCTCATCCGCATCCTGAAACATAGAGGCAAAAGCAAGGCGATGGACAATAGGACTTGACCTCTGGGTGACCAATGCTTCTACCATGTCAAGTAGCTTATCTGGATCAGTGGTAAAGAAGTCAGGGTGTGTGTTGATTATGGCATTTTGCACAGCTTCATCAGCACAATTGTATAAGTGAATATTAGCTTGGGAGCTTGGCATATTCGTCATCTTGGTAAAGACATCCCAGTCAATTCGGAACTTCCTGAATTGCTGTGGTGTCATCTCGAGATTGAGATGAGGAGGCTTGGCTGCTAGTGCCTGAATACGGGTTGTCTGGGTGGTGGATTCCTTAGCCTGCTTGATGATACACAGGGCTTCTCCAATTAAAGTGACTCCCAGCTCCTTAAGCATAGATCGATCCAGCATTTGAAGGCTCTCGATTGTCAGCTTCTCATCCGCAAACCTTGTTGCATGAGTTTTGGCCGAGTCAGTGGATATGCCTGCTTCAATGAAGAAGAGTTCCCAATTTTCGGGTGTCAATAATCCTGTTCGCAGCGCCATGTCGAACAATCACGTGATCAAGATAAACACTCAGTTGTGGAGCAAGCTGAGGTAAAAAGTAATCCAACCTTGAGGAAGAGAGCTATTTATGGTGCAATGGAGCATCTCATTGTGCTAAAGTGGGATAGTCCATTGCTTGGGCTGTGATTGGCTGCTGGTACCTGAGTGGAGGTATTTCTATATAAATACCAGCT
Organism: Acanthosepion lycidas; assembly: GCA_963932145.1. NCBI lineage: Eukaryota > Metazoa > Mollusca > Cephalopoda > Sepiida > Sepiidae > Acanthosepion > Acanthosepion lycidas. The sequence continues at coordinate 23,169,495 of OZ010587.1, read as the reverse complement.
TGATTCATCAGTTAGTTTGCAGGGTTTGTATTAAGTTCTAGTGCAGCGGGAGCTAGTGGGGGCGGTTATCGGGAATAAGTGGTGGGAACGCCTTAAATGTAGGATTAGGTCCTTCACCACTGATTTCAGCAAACGGCTCGCTCTAGATAGAGCTGATAAGGTGAAGACACTCAAGTCTAGTTATTCCCGGGCGGTGGCTGGGGGGGATCCCCTAGAGATAGCCTTAGCTAAGGAGGCCCTGGATCGTTCGAATAGCGAGCGGTACATGGGCCAGGTAATTAGACATAAGTTAAGCAAGATGTCTTCCGAAGCTGTGAACTTGGGCGCAGATCTGCGCAGGGAAGAGGTCCGTCGAGGTGGCGATCGTTACATTCGTGAAGTCGAATCCCCGGAGGGGCGTACTCTTCGGGCCACTGACGACATGTGCGAGGCGTTTCGGCGCCATTTCGAGAGCCGGTTTACCAAGGAGCCTGGTCTCCGTGAGGAGGAGTTTCGTAGCTATTTGGCTGACTTTCCTCGGCTTTTGCCGACTGAAGCGGCTAGCTGCGAGGGAGAGATCACGGAGGGCGAGGTCTACGCGGTTTTGAAGAAGGTCGGCAGAGGCAAGTCGCCCGGTCTGGATGGTTTGCCCTATGAATTGTACTTGAGGCTGTCGCACATCTTTGTTCCGATTTTGACTGCAGTGTTCAACAACTGGTTTCGGTCGGGGTCCATCCCCAATCGGATCACCAGGGGCGTGATCACTCTGTTGAAAAAGGGCAAAGGTGGTGGGGGGAAACTAGATGACTACAGGCCCATAACTCTGCTAAACACAGAGTTAAAGATTATGGCCAAGATCCTGCAGGAGCGTTTGCAGTCAGTTGCCGAGTCTCTGTTGGGACCTGAGCAGACTTGTTCTGTGAGGGGCCGAACAATTCAGAGCAACCTGCATCTGATCCGCACGATCATAGAGGGTGTAAAAGACGACGAGCAAGCCGCGCTGATCAATTTGGATCAGTCCAAGGCATTTGATAGGGTCGACCATCGCTACCTTGCTACTGTCCTGCAGGCCGCTGGATTCGCACCCAACTTCTGCCGCTGGATTAGCCTCCTGTATCGCTCCCCCAGTGCTGTGGTACAGGTGAACGGAAGGTTGTCGGACGCGTTCGTGCTGTCTAGGTCGGTTCGTCAGGGTTGTCCGCTGTCGCCTCTCCTTTATGCTTTGGCGTTGGAGCCTCTCCTTCGCCGGCTGAAGGACGAGACCGGCAGTCCGGCCCTACGCGGAATCGCCGTTCCTGGAGGGGCTCGAGCCAGGGTTTCCGCGTACGCCGATGACGTATCTGCTTTCGTGTCGTCCCGGGACGATATCGAGGCGGTACAGAAGGCGCTTGACCGGTACGAGAAGGTGACAGGGGCCAAGATAAACCGCGACAAGTCTTCCGGCTTGCGGTTAGGTGCCTGGAAGGGGGTCGCTCTTCCGGGCCGCTTCGGTTGGACGGATGGACCTGTCCGCATTCTTGGAGTGTGGTTTGGACCGGACCTCCAGCTGGAGAAGAATTGGTCTGAAGTACTTGCAAAGGTCGGTTCTGCCGGTAAGACTTGGAATCGACGGCGGTTGTCCGTGAAGGGCAGGGCGGAGGTGTGTGTTACATACATTTTCCCCCTGATTCTTTATCGATTGTCTGTACTTCCTCTCTGTGGGACCCATTGGAAGGCGCTCGAGCGATCGCTATCCTCCATTTTATGGAGGGGACGCGTGAACAGGGTCGACAGACGAGTCTGCACTAAACGTCCGTGTCATGGGGGGCTGGGAATGCCGCACCTCTTGAGTCACGTCCGTGCCTCTAGGTTGGCTTTCCTACGCCGCGCATTGACTGGGAGAGATCCGATTCTGGAGGGGATTGTTAGGGACGCCTTCCCTAGCCTTACCATCAGTCCCCCCATCTCGAGGGTTGAGCGCCGTCGTAAACCCCGGGACGAGTCGGATTTCATCCGCGAGTGTCGGTCGGCCTTGAGGGCCATTCCCCGGTCCAGTGACCTGTCACGGCCTAGGAAGGTCTTCTATCGTGGATTAGTGGAGGGGCCCGCGAAGGATTCCCTACGTGATACGCTCGGCTTGTCGGAGGAGGAGTTTCGCTCCTACTGGTCTTGGGCGCCAGCGGCGGATTACCTCAGTAACCCTGAGTTTTCGCTTACCTGGCGATTGGCTCGGAATCGGCTGCCTCTCAACGACAAGGCTTTCATATGGGGTTTGGCGGATTTGCCAGACTGTGAACGGTGTGGTCTTGGCTTAGAAGAAACGGCTCCGCACGCCTTCTACCATTGCCCCCGGGTCCGCCCCTTATGGGACCATGTCGGCGAGCTGACGGCTCGTCTCGCTCCCGAACAGCTTGTGTCCATTGATCGCGCATACGCGTGTGACAATGTGTCGCCCCCGTATTCCGGGGTGAAACGAATGGTGTTTCTGACGCTGCTGGCCACGGCTCGAATGGTGATTTGGACGACGCGAAAGGAGGAAGTCTTGCGGGGCAACCGTCTTTCTCATCAGCATCTAATCCTATTCTTTGAGCATCAGCTCAAGATGAAGATTAGATCTGATAGAAAACGATTGCATTCGACAGTCTTTAGCGAAAGGTGGGTAAAAGAGGCGAGCTTGGTTCGTGTGACCGGGGCTAGCCTTGATTTTCTCTTCTAGGTCAACCTATTGCACATCGGGGTGGCTTCCTGTGGAACCCTCCCCTTGGTTAGGATTAGACAAGCTTCAGTGTACCTAGTTAATGTGAGTAAGTGTTGTTCCTGGCCTGTAACCCGGCTACTCTTTGGTTATGATCCAAGTCGAGATTCCCAACCTCCCCAGTTTGTTTCGGCCTCCTTTTATCTCGACTGGGTCAGCTTTATATTTTCCCATTCCCGCATAATATTTTAGCCTTCTTCCCACTCCCTTAGCGAGAGTTGCCTCTTGATTTTGTCCCCTGGGCAGAATACAGCGGCCTCTCTATTTTTGAGGGTTGGACGGTCCCTACTAACATGTGTTATGTTTAGTTTGTATTTTGTGTTTATTTTTATTTATTATTGGGTTCACCTCCCGCCCCTTGCATTCTATCATGATTAGAATTTTATGTATATCATTTATGTATCATCAAATTTTTATGGATTGGGGCGCGTTTTGGTAGGTTCCCTTGGAGTGGATGTGGTATTATGGTGGTTGGAGGATTGAACGGTGATGGATGAGTTCTTGTGGTGAATGAGTAAATTGTAATGTATGAATGGGTCGTGAGTCAGATTAGCTAGGTATAAGATAGTAAGTGTTGACCAGCCTTTTCCCCCTCCCCTTTTTGGCCTTGTGCCACAATTGTAACCTTTGTTACAATAAATCCTCAGGGTTTGTATTAAGTTCATCCCCTGGTGTGTTGTTTTTGCTACTGACTTGTTTCCTTTGCGTCGAAAAGATAAGCTTTTAAGTTTACATTTTTGCAACCTTTTTTGACTTTCAGTTTTCCTCGTTCTATTTTTGCATTTGTTTAATTTTTTCTCTTTATTTTCCGTTTTATTTTTGCTTTTTGTATTATTTTGCCTTTTTCTTTCAGTTTTTGTTTTCTTTTTTAAATTTTCCTTGTTTTCGTAGTCCATTTTTCTTCTTTTGTTTGAGTTGTTTATTACCGTTTGAGTTGTTTATTACCGTTTGAGTTGTTTATTACCGTTTGAGTTTGTACGTTTTTTCTTGTTTATTTTGATTATTATTTCTTACGTCTCTGAAAACACCTTTAAAAAAGCAACAAAAACTTAATTGTTCGGCGTGGTGGGCCGAAATATCCCATCATGGCCGACAATAACATTGAGGAAAATACACCGCCTTCACAACCGGTGTCACCCCAGAAAACGGCCTGGGGGAAAAACAGGCCCCCGGAAAAAGATGCAGCATATTACTGCGAACAGAGAAAAAAATTCGAGGAATCATTCAAAGGCAATGAATTCCTCACGATTCAAGAAGCGCTGAATGCTGTCGACACGAGAACAATATCTCTCCTAACTTCGGATATAAAAACCCGAAAGTTGATCGGCGTCGGCAGAGAGGTAATGGAGGAGGCCTTAAGAACCTTACAAATTAGCCCCAAAGTTCTGGCGCGGAGGACGAATGCTCTGTGGGACATACTCCTCGCCACGGAAGAGCAGGCAAAGGCTCTGGCAGGAAGCCTACTTGCAACAAAGAACCTGCGCATTCAGACCGAGTATATGGGAACCCGCAGGACCAAGGTTACGATCCACGGGGTCCCAGTAGATATCAACGAGGACAGGATGGGGGCCTTCTTCGCCAAATATGGCGAGGTGAATGACGTCAAGGCCCTCGTTAGCAAAGGCGGCATCCTGACCGGCGACATGGAGGTGCAAGTAACCGTGAACAGGGAAAACTTCCAAGAGATCCCAAACACCTTGGTGTGCCGCAAAAGAAGAATGCTGGTCGTGGTGGAGGGGAGGAAGCCATACTGTTGGGCGTGTGGTGCGTCAGGACACATGTCCAAGGAGTGCCCTGGCAAGAATAAAGTCATGCCGATGCCCCCTCCAGCAGCAGCAACAACAACAGTAGTGGTTGAAAAACCACCTGGAAAACCTTCCCAAGAAGCCTGGAAAGAGGTGGATAAGGGGCGGAAAAATACATCTGTTGCAGCCCCGCAGGAAACGCCCCCTAAAAAACACCTCGAAAAGAGGCCAAAAGAAGGACAAGCTTCAAAGGAGCAAACTAAACAGAAAAAACAAGAGAAGCAGCAGCAGCAACAAAACAGCGACATGGAGGTGGAGGAAGTGCCTCCCAAACGGGCTGCCTCCTTGAAAAGGAACCGAGAGGAAGACGAGGAGGAAGAAGAACAACATGCTGAACAAGCAGATCGGATAAATAGACTAATTAGTCATATTAGTGACGATAGGGGCAGGGAGAAAAACAAAGTTACATCCGCCCCCTCTTCACCATTGAAAAAAGAAAAAAACACTTCTGCAGATAGGAGTCTCCCTCCCTCCCTGTCTCGATATCCACTTCCGCCTACCACCCCCACACCCCCGCACACACCTACTCCTACTGCTTCAGACCCTCCAATTCCCCAATCACCCCTCCCTACTCCAACCTCTTCGTCCACTCCCACTCCACCACCCCCAGATAGGGGAAAAAAGAAGAAAAGGATCTTCGGCAAGGTCGAAGAAATTTGTAGAGCAGAGAAAGGGGAGATAGACAAAAACCTCTCCTCTCGCAAGAGAGCATTACTGGGGCCTCTAATTAAACTGTCATCTGTTGATGGTAAATCAGTGGAGGACCCCAGAAATTTTCCTGGTGCCCCGGGAGTTGTCGGACTGATCCGGGATTCCGGCAGGCACTTGAAAGTCTGGACCCATCTCTTCGAAGCCAGAGAAGCCTTCCCAGAGATAAGGATGGTGGAGACTGGGTCGCAAGATCTTAAAAAAATGCACTTGTTTTGTTCAGGGAGGGCCCCCGTACGTCTCCACCCTTCATTATATAGGGCCCTAAAACTAAATTACCCCACGGACGTCGGCGGGATTGTCACAGAAGGACGGATAACGTCAGAGTTAGGAGTGGGGAGCCTGGGACAATCCGTCGGGGTCCTTTCACCCGCAGATTTCCGTCCTGTATGTGAATAGGTTTATTGCACTTCTTTTTTCTTTGCAGGCTTAGAAGATGTCTATTAAGATAGCGACTTTGAATGTGAGGGGCTTAAGGGATCGGGGTAAGGCTGCCCGCCTTCTCCGGGACCTTCTGTCCCTGGATGTGGATGTTGCCGCGATCGAGGAGACCCACTTTGTTTGCAGTTCCGATGCGTGTGTGCTGGACGATGACTTTGTCGTCTATTCAGCATATGGGGACCGTTCTGCCAGAGGAGTTTCTTTGCTTGTCAGGCGTACTCTTGATGCGAAGGTGGACCTTGTGCATACCGATGCCGAGGGCCGGTTGATCGTGGCCGATATTGCCGTGAAAAGTGGTTCGTTCCGAGTCGTTGCGGTTTATGCGCCCAACGACCGGGAGGAGCGGGTCTCGTTTTTTCGGCGGTTGGGGCCGTTCCTAGTGGATTCAACGCGCCTAGTTTTAATGGGGGACTGGAATGCCATCCTGGACCCCAAGTTAGACAGGGGGCGGGGAGCTAGCGGGAGAAGGGGCGATCGTAGCCTGGTTGATCTGATCGACGATTATGGTCTCGTCGATAGATACCGGGTCGATCATCCCGGGGGGAAAATGTGGACGTGGGCTCTTAATTGGCCTTTTGACAAGGTAGTTAGCTACCTTGACAGAATGTTAGTTAGAAGAGCCGACATAGATCTACTAGATTGCCCTACGTTCCACTGGGTAGGCTATTCGGACCACAAACTCGTTTGTGCCCGGGTGGCGTTAGACTGTAGGCCTAGAATGGCTGGGTACTGGAAGTTCAATCTGTCCTTACTGGACAGGGAGGACTTTCGGGAACAGCTAATTAGACTAGTGCAGCGGGAGCTAGTGGGGGCGGTTATCGGGAATAAGTGGTGGGAACGCCTTAAGTGTAGGATTAGGTCCTTCACCACTGATTTCAGCAAACGGCTCGCTCTAGATAGAGCTGACAAGGTGAAGACGCTTAAAACTAGTTACACCCGGGCGGTGGCTGGGGGGGATCCCCTAGAGATAGCCTTAGCTAAGGAGGCCCTGGATCGTTCGAATAGCGAGCGGTACATGGGCCAGGTAATTAGACATAAGTTAAGCAAGATGTCTTCCGAAGCTGTGAACTTGGGCGCAGATCTGCGCAGGGAAGAGGTCCGTCGAGGTGGCGATCGTTACATTCGTGAAGTCGAATCCCCGGAGGGGCGTACTCTTCGGGCCACTGACGACATGTGCGAGGCGTTTCGGCGCCATTTCGAGAGCCGGTTTACCAAGGAGCCTGGTCTCCGTGAGGAGGAGTTTCGTAGCTATTTGGCTGACTTTCCTCGGCTTTCGCCGACTGAAGCGGCTAGCTGCGAGGGAGAGATCACGGACGGCGAAGTCTACGCGGTTTTGAAGAAGGTCGGCAGAGGCAAGTCGCCCGGTCTGGATGGTTTGCCCTATGAATTGTACTTGAGGCTGTCGCACATCTTTGTTCCGATTTTGACTGCAGTGTTCAACAACTGGTTTCGGTCGGGGTCCATCCCCAATCGGATCACCAGGGGCGTGATCACTCTGTTGAAAAAGGGCAAAGGTGGTGGGGGGAAACTAGATGACTACAGGCCCATAACTCTGCTAAACACAGAGTTAAAGATTATGGCCAAGATCCTGCAGGAGCGTTTGCAGTCAGTTGCCGAGTCTCTGTTGGGACCTGAGCAGACTTGTTCTGTGAGGGGCCGAACAATTCAGAGCAACCTGCATCTGATCCGCACGATCATAGAGGGTGTAAAAGACGACGAGCAAGCCGCGCTGATCAATTTGGATCAGTCCAAGGCATTTGATAGGGTCGACCATCGCTACCTTGCTACTGTCCTGCAGGCCGCTGGATTCGCACCCAACTTCTGCCGCTGGATTAGCCTCCTGTATCGCTCCCCCAGTGCTGTGGTACAGGTGAACGGAAGGTTGTCGGACGCGTTCGTGCTGTCTAGGTCGGTTCGTCAGGGTTGTCCGCTGTCGCCTCTCCTTTATGCTTTGGCGTTGGAGCCTCTCCTTCGCCGGCTGAAGGACGAGACCGGCAGTCCGGCCCTACGCGGAATCGCCGTTCCTGGAGGGGCTCGAGCCAGGGTTTCCGCGTACGCCGATGACGTATCTGCTTTCGTGTCGTCCCGGGACGATATCGAGGCGGTACAGAAGGCGCTTGACCGGTACGAGAAGGTGACAGGGGCCAAGATAAACCGCGACAAGTCTTCCGGCTTGCGGTTAGGTGCCTGGAAGGGGGTCGCTCTTCCGGGCCGCTTCGGTTGGACGGATGGACCTGTCCGCATTCTTGGAGTGTGGTTTGGACCGGACCTCCAGCTGGAGAAGAATTGGTCTGAAGTACTTGCAAAGGTCGGTTCTGCCGGCAAGACTTGGAATCGACGGCGGTTGTCCGTGAAGGGCAGGGCGGAGGTGTGTGTTACATACATTTTCCCCCTGATTCTTTATCGATTGTCTGTACTTCCTCTCTGTGGGACCCATTGGAAGGCGCTCGAGCGATCGCTATCCTCCATTTTATGGAGGGGACGCGTGAACAGGGTCGACAGACGAGTCTGCACTAAACGTCCGTGTCATGGGGGGCTGGGAATGCCGCACCTCTTGAGTCACGTCCGTGCCTCTAGGTTGGCTTTCCTACGCCGCGCATTGACTGGGAGAGATCCGATTCTGGAGGGGATTGTTAGGGACGCCTTCCCTAGCCTTACCATCAGTCCCCCCATCTCGAGGGTTGAGCGCCGTCGTAAACCCCGGGACGAGTCGGATTTCATCCGCGAGTGTCGGTCGGCCTTGAGGGCCATTCCCCGGTCCAGTGACCTGTCACGGCCTAGGAAGGTCTTCTATCGTGGATTAGTGGAGGGGCCCGCGAAGGATTCCCTACGTGATACGCTCGGCTTGTCGGAGGAGGAGTTTCGCTCCTACTGGTCTTGGGCGCCAGCGGCGGATTACCTCAGTAACCCTGAGTTTTCGCTTACCTGGCGATTGGCTCGGAATCGGCTGCCTCTCAACGACAAGGCTTTCATATGGGGTTTGGCGGATTTGCCAGACTGTGAACGGTGTGGTCTTGGCTTAGAAGAAACGGCTGCGCACGCCTTCTACCATTGCCCCCGGGTCCGCCCCTTATGGGACCATGTCGGCGAGCTGACGGCTCGTCTCGCTCCCGAACAGCTTGTGTCCATTGATCGCGCATACGCGTGTGACAATGTGTCGCCCCCGTATTCCGGGGTGAAACGAATGGTGTTTCTGACGCTGCTGGCCACGGCTCGAATGGTGATTTGGACGACGCGAAAGGAGGAAGTCTTGCGGGGCAACCGTCTTTCTCATCAGCATCTAATCCTATTCTTTGAGCATCAGCTCAAGATGAAGATTAGATCTGATAGAAAACGATTGCATTCGACAGTCTTTAGCGAAAGGTGGGTAAAAGAGGCGAGCTTGGTTCGTGTGACCGGGGCTAGCCTTGATTTTCTCTTCTAGGTCAACCTATTGCACATCGGGGTGGCTTCCTGTGGAACCCTCCCCTTGGTTAGGATTAGACAAGCTTCAGTGTACCTAGTTAATGTGAGTAAGTGTTGTTCCTGGCCTGTAACCCGGCTACTCTTTGGTTATGATCCAAGTCGAGATTCCCAACCTCCCCAGTTTGTTTCGGCCTCCTTTTATCTCGACTGGGTCAGCTTTATATTTTCCCATTCCCGCATAATATTTTAGCCTTCTTCCCACTCCCTTAGCGAGAGTTGCCTCTTGATTTTGTCCCCTGGGCAGAATACAGCGGCCTCTCTATTTTTGAGGGTTGGACGGTCCCTACTAACATGTGTTATGTTTAGTTTGTATTTTGTGTTTATTTTTATTTATTATTGGGTTCACCTCCCGCCCCTTGCATTCTATCATGATTAGAATTTTATGTATATCATTTATGTATCATCAAATTTTTATGGATTGGGGCGCGTTTTGGTAGGTTCCCTTGGAGTGGATGTGGTATTATGGTGGTTGGAGGATTGAACGGTGATGGATGAGTTCTTGTGGTGAATGAGTAAATTGTAATGTATGAATGGGTCGTGAGTCAGATTAGCTAGGTATAAGATAGTAAGTGTTGACCAGCCTTTTCCCCCTCCCCTTTTTGGCCTTGTGCCACAATTGTAACCTTTGTTACAATAAATCCTCAGGGTTTGTATTAAGTTCATCCCCTGGTGTGTTGTTTTTGCTACTGACTTGTTTCCTTTGCGTCTAAAAAAGATAAGCTTTAAGTTTACATTTTGCAACCTTTTTGACTTTCAGTTTTCCTCGTTCTATTTTTGCATTTGCCTAATTTTTTCTCTTTATTTTCCGTTTTATTTTTGCTTTTGTATTATTTTGCCTTTTTCTTTCAGTTTTTGTTTCCTTTTTTAAATTTTCCTTGTTTTCGTAGTCCATTTTTCTTCTTTTGTTTGAGTTGTTTATTACCGTTTGAGTTGTTTATTACCGTTTGAGTTTGTACGTTTTTTTCTTTTGATTATTATTTTTTACGTATGTGAAACACCAATATAAGTTAAAGAAAGCAACAAAAGCTTAATTGTTCGGCGTGGTGGGCCGAAAAATCCCATCATGGCCGACAACAATATTGACAAAGACAATACACCGCCTTCACAACCGGTGTCACCCCCAAAAACGGCCTGGGGTAAAAACAGGCCGCCAGAAAAAGATCCAGCCTTTTACTGCGAGCAAAGGAAAAAGTTTGAGGATTCATTCCAAGGGAATGAATTCATTACTATTCAAGAAGCCTTGGATGCAGTCGACACCAGGACAATCTCTCTTCTAACTTCGGAGGTAAAGACCCGGAAGTTGATCGGTGTCGGCAGAGAAGTGATGGAGGAGGCCTTGAAGTCTCTACAAATTTATCCAAAACTCCTGGCTCGAAGGACAAACGCTCTGTGGGATATACTCCTAGCTACAGAGGAGCAGGCAAAGGCACTGGCTGGAAGTCTGCTCTCAACTAAGAACCTGCGCATGCAGACAGAGTACATGGGAACTCGCAGAACCAAGGTAACAATTCACGGTGTCCCAGCAGATATCAGCGAGGACAGGATGGGGGCCTTTTTCGTTAAATATGGTGAAGTGAACGAAGTTAAGGCCCTTGTCAGTAAAAGCGGCATCCAAACAGGGGACATAGAAGTCCAAATAACTGTCAACAGGGAAAACTTTCGGGAAATTCCAAACACCCTGGTGTGCCGAAAGAGAAGAATGCTGGTTGTTGTCGAGGGAAGAAAGCCGTGCTGCTGGGCGTGTGGTGCGTCAGGGCACATGTCCAAGGAATGCCCTGGCAAAAATGTTAAACCAATGCCCCCTCCAGCAGCAACAACAGCAGCAGTGGTTGTGAAAGAGACAACCGGAAAACCTCCCGTAGAAGCCTGGAAAGAGGTGGATAGGGGGCGAAAAAATATGAGCGATCCAGCTCCGAAGGAGACGCCCCAAAAGAAACAGCCCGAAAAGAGGCAAAAAGAAGTACAGCCTTCAAAGGTGTACGAAAAAGAGAAACAAAAACAGCAACAACAACAACAGAAACAAAAACAGCAGAAGAGTCCAAAAAGTCCGGAAAAAAGTCCGGAAAAGCAAAACAGTGACATGGAGGTGGAGGAAGTGCCTCCCAAACGGGCCACCTCCTTGAAAAGAAACCGGGAGGAAGATGAGGAGGAACAAGAGGAACAAGTGAAGCAGATTCATAGGCTAATTGGACAGATTAGTGAAGAGAGGGGTAGGGAAACAAACAGATGTACATCCGTCCCCTCTTCACCAGCTAAAAAGGAAAAAAACACTCCAGCTGATAGGAGTCTCCCTCCTTCCCTGTCTCGATTTCCACTCCCTGCTAGCAACCCCACACCCCCGCACACACCTACTCCTACTGCATCAGACCCTCCAACTCCCCAACCATCCCTCCCTACTCCAGCCCGTTCATCCACTCCCACTCCACCACCCCCAGATAGGGGAAAAAAGAAAAAAAGAATCTTCGGCAAAGTCGAGGAAATTTGCAGAGCGGATAAGGGGGAGATAGATAAGAACCTCTCCTCCCGCAAGAGAGCACTGTTGGGTCCTCTAATCAAGCTGGCATCCGTTGACGGCAAATCAGTTGAGGATCCTAGAAATTTTCCTCGTGCCCCGGGAGTGGTTGGACTTATCCGGGACACAGGCAAACACATGAAAGTGTGGGCCCATCTCTTTGAGGCCAGAGAGGCCTTCCCAGAGATAAGGATGATCGAGATGGGCGCACAAGATTTGAAAAAAATGCAGATGTTTTGTGCAGGGAGGGCCCCCGTACGTCTCCACCCTTCATTATATAGGGCCCTAAAACTAAATTACCCCACGGACGTCGGCGGGATTGTCACAGAAGGACGGATAACGTCAGAGTTAGGAGTGGGGAGCCTGGGACAATCCGTCGGGGTCCTTTCACCCGCAGATTTCCGTCCTGTATGTGAATAGGTTTATTGCACTTCTTCTTTTCTTTCTTTGCAGGCTTAGAAGATGTCTATTAAGATAGCGACTTTGAATGTGAGGGGCTTAAGGGATCGGGGTAAGGCTGCCCGCCTGCTCCGGGACCTTCTGTCCCTGGATGTGGATGTTGCCGCGATCGAGGAGACCCACTTTGTTTGCAGTTCCGATGCGTGTGTGCTGGACGATGACTTTGTCGTCTATTCAGCATATGGGGACCGTTCTGCCAGAGGAGTTTCTTTGCTTGTCAGGCGTACTCTTGATGCGAAGGTGGACCTTGTGCATACCGATGCCGAGGGCCGGTTGATCGTGGCCGATATTGCCGTGAAAAGTGGTTCGTTCCGAGTCGTTGCGGTTTATGCGCCCAACGACCGGGAGGAGCGGGTCTCGTTTTTTCGGCGGTTGGGGCCGTTCCTAGTGGATTCAACGCGCCTAGTTTTAATGGGGGACTGGAATGCCATCCTGGACCCCAAGTTAGACAGGGGGCGGGGAGCTAGCGGGAGAAGGGGCGATCGTAGCCTGGTTGATCTGATCGACGATTATGGTCTCGTCGATAGATACCGGGTCGATCATCCCGGGGGGAAAATGTGGACGTGGGCTCTTAATTGGCCTTTTGACAAGGTAGTTAGCTACCTTGACAGAATGTTAGTTAGAAGAGCCGACATAGATCTACTAGATTGCCCTACGTTCCACTGGGTAGGCTACACGGACCACAAACTCGTTTGTGCCCGGGTGGCGTTAGACTGTAGGCCTAGAATGGCTGGGTACTGGAAGTTCAATCTGTCCTTACTGGACAGGGAGGACTTTCGGGAACAGCTAATTAGACTAGTGCAGCGGGAGCTAGTGGGGGCGGTTATCGGGAATAAGTGGTGGGAACGCCTTAAGTGTAGGATTAGGTCCTTCACCACTGATTTCAGCAAACGGCTCGCTCTAGATAGAGCTGATAAGGTGAAGACACTCAAGTCTAGTTATTCCCGGGCGGTGGCTGGGGGGGATCCCCTAGAGATAGCCTTAGCTAAGGAGGCCCTGGATCGTTCGAATAGCGAGCGGTACATGGGCCAGGTAATTAGACATAAGTTAAGCAAGATGTCTTCCGAAGCTGTGAATTTGGGCGCAGATCTGCGCAGGGAAGAGGTCCGTCGAGGTGGCGATCGTTACATTCGTGAAGTCGAATCCCCGGAGGGGCGTACTCTTCGGGCCACTGACGACATGTGCGAGGCGTTTCGGCGCCATTTCGAGAGCCGGTTTACCAAGGAGCCTGGTCTCCGTGAGGAGGAGTTTCGTAGCTATTTGGCTGACTTTCCTCGGCTTTTGCCGACTGAAGCGGCTAGCTGCGAGGGAGAGATCACGGACGGCGAAGTCTACGCGGTTTTGAAGAAGGTCGGCAGAGGCAAGTCGCCCGGTCTGGATGGTTTGCCCTATGAATTGTACTTGAGGCTGTCGCACATCTTTGTTCCGATTTTGACTGCAGTGTTCAACAACTGGTTTCGGTCGGGGTCCATCCCCAATCGGATCACCAGGGGCGTGATCACTCTGTTGAAAAAGGGCAAAGGTGGTGGGGGGAAACTAGATGACTACAGGCCCATAACTCTGCTAAACACAGAGTTAAAGATTATGGCCAAGATCCTGCAGGAGCGTTTGCAGTCAGTTGCCGAGTCTCTGTTGGGACCTGAGCAGACTTGTTCTGTGAGGGGCCGAACAATTCAGAGCAACCTGCATCTGATCCGCACGATCATAGAGGGTGTAAAAGACGACGAGCAAGCCGCGCTGATCAATTTGGATCAGTCCAAGGCATTTGATAGGGTCGACCATCGCTACCTTGCTACTGTCCTGCAGGCCGCTGGATTCGCACCCAACTTCTGCCGCTGGATTAGCCTCCTGTATCGCTCCCCCAGTGCTGTGGTACAGGTGAACGGAAGGTTGTCGGACGCGTTCGTGCTGTCTAGGTCGGTTCGTCAGGGTTGTCCGCTGTCGCCTCTCCTTTATGCTTTGGCGTTGGAGCCTCTCCTTCGCCGGCTGAAGGACGAGACCGGCAGTCCGGCCCTACGCGGAATCGCCGTTCCTGGAGGGGCTCGAGCCAGGGTTTCCGCGTACGCCGATGACGTATCTGCTTTCGTGTCGTCCCGGGACGATATCGAGGCGGTACAGAAGGCGCTTGACCGGTACGAGAAGGTGACAGGGGCCAAGATAAACCGCGACAAGTCTTCCGGCTTGCGGTTAGGTGCCTGGAAGGGGGTCGCTCTTCCGGGCCGCTTCGGTTGGACGGATGGACCTGTCCGCATTCTTGGAGTGTGGTTTGGACCGGACCTCCAGCTGGAGAAAAATTGGTCTGAAGTACTTGCAAAGGTCGGTTCTGCCGGCAAGACTTGGAATCGACGGCGGTTGTCCGTGAAGGGCAGGGCGGAGGTGTGTGTTACATACATTTTCCCCCTGATTCTTTATCGATTGTCTGTACTTCCTCTCTGTGGGACCCATTGGAAGGCGCTCGAGCGATCGCTATCCTCCATTTTATGGAGGGGACGCGTGAACAGGGTCGACAGACGAGTCTGCACTAAACGTCCGTGTCATGGGGGGCTGGGAATGCCGCACCTCTTGAGTCACGTCCGTGCCTCTAGGTTGGCTTTCCTACGCCGCGCATTGACTGGGAGAGATCCGATTCTGGAGGGGATTGTTAGGGACGCCTTCCCTAGCCTTACCATCAGTCCCCCCATCTCGAGGGTTGAGCGCCGTCGTAAACCCCGGGACGAGTCGGATTTCATCCGCGAGTGTCGGTCGGCCTTGAGGGCCATTCCCCGGTCCAGTGACCTGTCACGGCCTAGGAAGGTCTTCTATCGTGGATTAGTGGAGGGGCCCGCGAAGGATTCCCTACGTGATACGCTCGGCTTGTCGGAGGAGGAGTTTCGCTCCTACTGGTCTTGGGCGCCAGCGGCGGATTACCTCAGTAACCCTGAGTTTTCGCTTACCTGGCGATTGGCTCGGAATCGGCTGCCTCTCAACGACAAGGCTTTCATATGGGGTTTGGCGGATTTGCCAGACTGTGAACGGTGTGGTCTTGGCTTAGAAGAAACGGCTCCGCACGCCTTCTACCATTGCCCCCGGGTCCGCCCCTTATGGGACCATGTCGGCGAGCTGACGGCTCGTCTCGCTCCCGAACAGCTTGTGTCCATTGATCGCGCATACGCGTGTGACAATGTGTCGCCCCCGTATTCCGGGGTGAAACGAATGGTGTTTCTGACGCTGCTGGCCACGGCTCGAATGGTGATTTGGACGACGCGAAAGGAGGAAGTCTTGCGGGGCAACCGTCTTTCTCATCAGCATCTAATCCTATTCTTTGAGCATCAGCTCAAGATGAAGATTAGATCTGATAGAAAACGATTGCATTCGACAGTCTTTAGCGAAAGGTGGGTAAAAGAGGCGAGCTTGGTTCGTGTGACCGGGGCTAGCCTTGATTTTCTCTTCTAGGTCAACCTATTGCACATCGGGGTGGCTTCCTGTGGAACCCTCCCCTTGGTTAGGATTAGACAAGCTTCAGTGTACCTAGTTAATGTGAGTAAGTGTTGTTCCTGGCC
Organism: Acanthosepion lycidas; assembly: GCA_963932145.1. Classification (NCBI taxonomy): domain Eukaryota; kingdom Metazoa; phylum Mollusca; class Cephalopoda; order Sepiida; family Sepiidae; genus Acanthosepion; species Acanthosepion lycidas. The sequence continues at coordinate 23,153,853 of OZ010587.1, read as the reverse complement.
TGTAACCCGGCTACTCTTTGGTTATGATCCAAGTCGAGATTCCCAACCTCCCCAGTTTGTTTCGGCCTCCTTTTATCTCGACTGGGTCAGCTTTATATTTTCCCATTCCCGCATAATATTTTAGCCTTCTTCCCACTCCCTTAGCGAGAGTTGCCTCTTGATTTTGTCCCCTGGGCAGAATACAGCGGCCTCTCTATTTTTGAGGGTTGGACGGTCCCTACTAACATGTGTTATGTTTAGTTTGTGTTTTGTGTTTATTTTATTTATTATTGGGTTCACCTCCCTCCCCTTGCATTCTATCATTATTAGAATTTTATGTATATCATTTATGTATCATCAAATTTTTATGGATTGGGGCGCGTTTTGGTAGGTTCCCTTGGAGTGGATGTGGTATTATGGTGGTTGGAGGATTGAACGGTAATGGATGAGTTCTTGTGGTGAATGAGTAAATTGTAATGTATGAATGGGTCGTGAGTCAGATTAGCTAGGTATAAGATAGTAAGTGTTGACCAGCCTTTTCCCCCTCCCCTTTTTGGCCTTGTGCCACAATTGTAACCTTTGTTGCAATAAATCCTCAGGGTTTGTATTAAGTTCATCCCCTGGTGTGTTGTTTTTGCTACTGACTTGTTTCCTTTGCGTCTAAAAAAGATAAGCTTTAAGTTTACATTTTTGCAACCTTTTTGACTTTCAGTTTTCCTCGTTCTATTTTTGCATTTGCCTAATTTTTTCTCTTTATTTTCCGTTTTATTTTTGCTTTTGTATTATTTTGCCTTTTTCTTTCAGTTTTTGTTTCCTTTTTTAAATTTTCCTTGTTTTCGTAGTCCATTTTTCTTCTTTTGTTTGAGTTGTTTATTACCGTTTGAGTTGTTTATTACCGTTTGAGTTTGTACGTTTTTTTCTTTTGATTATTATTTTTTACGTATGTGAAACACCAATATAAGTTAAAGAAAGCAACAAAAGCTTAATTGTTCGGCGTGGTGGGCCGAAAAATCCCATCATGGCCGACAACAATATTGACAAAGACAATACACCGCCTTCACAACCGGTGTCACCCCCAAAAACGGCCTGGGGTAAAAACAGGCCGCCAGAAAAAGATCCAGCCTTTTACTGCGAGCAAAGGAAAAAGTTTGAGGATTCATTCCAAGGGAATGAATTCATTACTATTCAAGAAGCCTTGGATGCAGTCGACACCAGGACAATCTCTCTTCTAACTTCGGAGGTAAAGACCCGGAAGTTGATCGGTGTCGGCAGAGAAGTGATGGAGGAGGCCTTGAAGTCTCTACAAATTTATCCAAAACTCCTGGCTCGAAGGACAAACGCTCTGTGGGATATACTCCTAGCTACAGAGGAGCAGGCAAAGGCACTGGCTGGAAGTCTGCTCTCAACTAAGAACCTGCGCATGCAGACAGAGTACATGGGAACTCGCAGAACCAAGGTAACAATTCACGGTGTCCCAGCAGATATCAGCGAGGACAGGATGGGGGCCTTTTTCGTTAAATATGGTGAAGTGAACGAAGTTAAGGCCCTTGTCAGTAAAAGCGGCATCCAAACAGGGGACATAGAAGTCCAAATAACTGTCAACAGGGAAAACTTTCGGGAAATTCCAAACACCCTGGTGTGCCGAAAGAGAAGAATGCTGGTTGTTGTCGAGGGAAGAAAGCCGTGCTGCTGGGCGTGTGGTGCGTCAGGGCACATGTCCAAGGAATGCCCTGGCAAAAATGTTAAACCAATGCCCCCTCCAGCAGCAACAACAGCAGCAGTGGTTGTGAAAGAGACAACCGGAAAACCTCCCGTAGAAGCCTGGAAAGAGGTGGATAGGGGGCGAAAAAATATGAGCGATCCAGCTCCGAAGGAGACGCCCCAAAAGAAACAGCCCGAAAAGAGGCAAAAAGAAGTACAGCCTTCAAAGGTGTACGAAAAAGAGAAACAAAAACAGCAACAACAACAACAGAAACAAAAACAGCAGAAGAGTCCAAAAAGTCCGGAAAAAAGTCCGGAAAAGCAAAACAGTGACATGGAGGTGGAGGAAGTGCCTCCCAAACGGGCCACCTCCTTGAAAAGAAACCGGGAGGAAGATGAGGAGGAACAAGAGGAACAAGTGAAGCAGATTCATAGGCTAATTGGACAGATTAGTGAAGAGAGGGGTAGGGAAACAAACAGATGTACATCCGTCCCCTCTTCACCAGCTAAAAAGGAAAAAAACACTCCAGCTGATAGGAGTCTCCCTCCTTCCCTGTCTCGATTTCCACTCCCTGCTAGCAACCCCACACCCCCGCACACACCTACTCCTACTGCATCAGACCCTCCAACTCCCCAACCATCCCTCCCTACTCCAGCCCGTTCATCCACTCCCACTCCACCACCCCCAGATAGGGGAAAAAAGAAAAAAAGAATCTTCGGCAAAGTCGAGGAAATTTGCAGAGCGGATAAGGGGGAGATAGATAAGAACCTCTCCTCCCGCAAGAGAGCACTGTTGGGTCCTCTAATCAAGCTGGCATCCGTTGACGGCAAATCAGTTGAGGATCCTAGAAATTTTCCTCGTGCCCCGGGAGTGGTTGGACTTATCCGGGACACAGGCAAACACATGAAAGTGTGGGCCCATCTCTTTGAGGCCAGAGAGGCCTTCCCAGAGATAAGGATGATCGAGATGGGCGCACAAGATTTGAAAAAAATGCAGATGTTTTGTGCAGGGAGGGCCCCCGTACGTCTCCACCCTTCATTATATAGGGCCCTAAAACTAAATTACCCCACGGACGTCGGCGGGATTGTCACAGAAGGACGGATAACGTCAGAGTTAGGAGTGGGGAGCCTGGGACAATCCGTCGGGGTCCTTTCACCCGCAGATTTCCGTCCTGTATGTGAATAGGTTTATTGCACTTCTTCTTTTCTTTCTTTGCAGGCTTAGAAGATGTCTATTAAGATAGCGACTTTGAATGTGAGGGGCTTAAGGGATCGGGGTAAGGCTGCCCGCCTGCTCCGGGACCTTCTGTCCCTGGATGTGGATGTTGCCGCGATCGAGGAGACCCACTTTGTTTGCAGTTCCGATGCGTGTGTGCTGGACGATGACTTTGTCGTCTATTCAGCATATGGGGACCGTTCTGCCAGAGGAGTTTCTTTGCTTGTCAGGCGTACTCTTGATGCGAAGGTGGACCTTGTGCATACCGATGCCGAGGGCCGGTTGATCGTGGCCGATATTGCCGTGAAAAGTGGTTCGTTCCGAGTCGTTGCGGTTTATGCGCCCAACGACCGGGAGGAGCGGGTCTCGTTTTTTCGGCGGTTGGGGCCGTTCCTAGTGGATTCAACGCGCCTAGTTTTAATGGGGGACTGGAATGCCATCCTGGACCCCAAGTTAGACAGGGGGCGGGGAGCTAGCGGGAGAAGGGGCGATCGTAGCCTGGTTGATCTGATCGACGATTATGGTCTCGTCGATAGATACCGGGTCGATCATCCCGGGGGGAAAATGTGGACGTGGGCTCTTAATTGGCCTTTTGACAAGGTAGTTAGCTACCTTGACAGAATGTTAGTTAGAAGAGCCGACATAGATCTACTAGATTGCCCTACGTTCCACTGGGTAGGCTACACGGACCACAAACTCGTTTGTGCCCGGGTGGCGTTAGACTGTAGGCCTAGAATGGCTGGGTACTGGAAGTTCAATCTGTCCTTACTGGACAGGGAGGACTTTCGGGAACAGCTAATTAGACTAGTGCAGCGGGAGCTAGTGGGGGCGGTTATCGGGAATAAGTGGTGGGAACGCCTTAAGTGTAGGATTAGGTCCTTCACCACTGATTTCAGCAAACGGCTCGCTCTAGATAGAGCTGATAAGGTGAAGACACTCAAGTCTAGTTATTCCCGGGCGGTGGCTGGGGGGGATCCCCTAGAGATAGCCTTAGCTAAGGAGGCCCTGGATCGTTCGAATAGCGAGCGGTACATGGGCCAGGTAATTAGACATAAGTTAAGCAAGATGTCTTCCGAAGCTGTGAATTTGGGCGCAGATCTGCGCAGGGAAGAGGTCCGTCGAGGTGGCGATCGTTACATTCGTGAAGTCGAATCCCCGGAGGGGCGTACTCTTCGGGCCACTGACGACATGTGCGAGGCGTTTCGGCGCCATTTCGAGAGCCGGTTTACCAAGGAGCCTGGTCTCCGTGAGGAGGAGTTTCGTAGCTATTTGGCTGACTTTCCTCGGCTTTTGCCGACTGAAGCGGCTAGCTGCGAGGGAGAGATCACGGAGGGCGAAGTCTACGCGGTTTTGAAGAAGGTCGGCAGAGGCAAGTCGCCCGGTCTGGATGGTTTGCCCTATGAATTGTACTTGAGGCTGTCGCACATCTTTGTTCCGATTTTGACTGCAGTGTTCAACAACTGGTTTCGGTCGGGGTCCATCCCCAATCGGATCACCAGGGGCGTGATCACTCTGTTGAAAAAGGGCAAAGGTGGTGGGGGGAAACTAGATGACTACAGGCCCATAACTCTGCTAAACACAGAGTTAAAGATTATGGCCAAGATCCTGCAGGAGCGTTTGCAGTCAGTTGCCGAGTCTCTGTTGGGACCTGAGCAGACTTGTTCTGTGAGGGGCCGAACAATTCAGAGCAACCTGCATCTGATCCGCACGATCATAGAGGGTGTAAAAGACGACGAGCAAGCCGCGCTGATCAATTTGGATCAGTCCAAGGCATTTGATAGGGTCGACCATCGCTACCTTGCTACTGTCCTGCAGGCCGCTGGATTCGCACCCAACTTCTGCCGCTGGATTAGCCTCCTGTATCGCTCCCCCAGTGCTGTGGTACAGGTGAACGGAAGGTTGTCGGACGCGTTCGTGCTGTCTAGGTCGGTTCGTCAGGGTTGTCCGCTGTCGCCTCTCCTTTATGCTTTGGCGTTGGAGCCTCTCCTTCGCCGGCTGAAGGACGAGACCGGCAGTCCGGCCCTACGCGGAATCGCCGTTCCTGGAGGGGCTCGAGCCAGGGTTTCCGCGTACGCCGATGACGTATCTGCTTTCGTGTCGTCCCGGGACGATATCGAGGCGGTACAGAAGGCGCTTGACCGGTACGAGAAGGTGACAGGGGCCAAGATAAACCGCGACAAGTCTTCCGGCTTGCGGTTAGGTGCCTGGAAGGGGGTCGCTCTTCCGGGCCGCTTCGGTTGGACGGATGGACCTGTCCGCATTCTTGGAGTGTGGTTTGGACCGGACCTCCAGCTGGAGAAAAATTGGTCTGAAGTACTTGCAAAGGTCGGTTCTGCCGGCAAGACTTGGAATCGACGGCGGTTGTCCGTGAAGGGCAGGGCGGAGGTGTGTGTTACATACATTTTCCCCCTGATTCTTTATCGATTGTCTGTACTTCCTCTCTGTGGGACCCATTGGAAGGCGCTCGAGCGATCGCTATCCTCCATTTTATGGAGGGGACGCGTGAACAGGGTCGACAGACGAGTCTGCACTAAACGTCCGTGTCATGGGGGGCTGGGAATGCCGCACCTCTTGAGTCACGTCCGTGCCTCTAGGTTGGCTTTCCTACGCCGCGCATTGACTGGGAGAGATCCGATTCTGGAGGGGATTGTTAGGGACGCCTTCCCTAGCCTTACCATCAGTCCCCCCATCTCGAGGGTTGAGCGCCGTCGTAAACCCCGGGACGAGTCGGATTTCATCCGCGAGTGTCGGTCGGCCTTGAGGGCCATTCCCCGGTCCAGTGACCTGTCACGGCCTAGGAAGGTCTTCTATCGTGGATTAGTGGAGGGGCCCGCGAAGGATTCCCTACGTGATACGCTCGGCTTGTCGGAGGAGGAGTTTCGCTCCTACTGGTCTTGGGCGCCAGCGGCGGATTACCTCAGTAACCCTGAGTTTTCGCTTACCTGGCGATTGGCTCGGAATCGGCTGCCTCTCAACGACAAGGCTTTCATATGGGGTTTGGCGGATTTGCCAGACTGTGAACGGTGTGGTCTTGGCTTAGAAGAAACGGCTGCGCACGCCTTCTACCATTGCCCCCGGGTCCGCCCCTTATGGGACCATGTCGGCGAGCTGACGGCTCGTCTCGCTCCCGAACAGCTTGTGTCCATTGATCGCGCATACGCGTGTGACAATGTGTCGCCCCCGTATTCCGGGGTGAAACGAATGGTGTTTCTGACGCTGCTGGCCACGGCTCGAATGGTGATTTGGACGACGCGAAAGGAGGAAGGCTTGCGGGGCAACCGTCTTTCTCATCAGCATCTAATCCTATTCTTTGAGCATCAGCTCAAGATGAAGATTAGATCTGATAGAAAACGATTGCATTCGACAGTCTTTAGCGAAAGGTGGGTAAAAGAGGCGAGCTTGGTTCGTGTGACCGGGGCTAGCCTTGATTTTCTCTTCTAGGTCAACCTATTGCACATCGGGGTGGCTTCCTGTGGAACCCTCCCCTTGGTTAGGATTAGACAAGCTTCAGTGTACCTAGTTAATGTGAGTAAGTGTTGTTCCTGGCCTGTAACCCGGCTACTCTTTGGTTATGATCCAAGTCGAGATTCCCAACCTCCCCAGTTTGTTTCGGCCACCCTTTTATCTCGACTGGGTCAGCTTTATATTTTCCCTTTCCCGCATAATATTTTAGCCTTCTTCCCACTCCCTTAGCGAGAGTTGCCTCTTGATTTTGTCCCCTGGGCAGAATACAGCGGCCTCTCTATTTTGAGGGTTGGACGGTCCCCTACTAACATCTGTTATGTTTAGTTTGTATTTTGTGTTTATATTTATTTGATTATTGGGTTCATCTCCCTCCCCTCTCATTCTATCATTATTAAAATTTTATGTATTTTATGTATTATCATCAAATTTTTATGGTGTGGGGCGCGTTTTTGGTAGGTTCCCCTTGAGAGGATGCGGTATTATGGTGGTTGGAGGATTGTTTGGTGACGGACGAGTTCTTGTGGTGAATGGGTAAATTGTAATGTATGAATGGGTCGTGAATCTGATTAGCTAGGTATAGGATAGTTAGTTTGGACCAGCCTTTACCCCTCCCCTTCATCGGCCACGTGCCACAATTATGTATAAAAACATAATAAATCCTCAGGGTTTGTATTAAGTTCATCCCCTGGTGTGTTGTTTTTGCTACTGACTTGTTTCCTTTGCGTCTAAAAAAGATAAGCTTTAAGTTTACATTTTTGCAACCTTTTTGACTTTCAGTTTTCCTCGTTCTATTTTTGCATTTGCCTAATTTTTTCTCTTTATTTTCCGTTTTATTTTTGCTTTTGTATTATTTTGCCTTTTTCTTTCAGTTTTTGTTTCCTTTTTTAAATTTTCCTTGTTTTCGTAGTCCATTTTTCTTCTTTTGTTTGAGTTGTTTATTACCGTTTGAGTTGTTTATTACCGTTTGAGTTTGTACGTTTTTTTCTTTTGATTATTATTTTTTACGTATGTGAAACACCAATATAAGTTAAAGAAAGCAACAAAAGCTTAATTGTTCGGCGTGGTGGGCCGAAAAATCCCATCATGGCCGACAACAATATTGACAAAGACAATACACCGCCTTCACAACCGGTGTCACCCCCAAAAACGGCCTGGGGTAAAAACAGGCCGCCAGAAAAAGATCCAGCCTTTTACTGCGAGCAAAGGAAAAAGTTTGAGGATTCATTCCAAGGGAATGAATTCATTACTATTCAAGAAGCCTTGGATGCAGTCGACACCAGGACAATCTCTCTTCTAACTTCGGAGGTAAAGACCCGGAAGTTGATCGGTGTCGGCAGAGAAGTGATGGAGGAGGCCTTGAAGTCTCTACAAATTTATCCAAAACTCCTGGCTCGAAGGACAAACGCTCTGTGGGATATACTCCTAGCTACAGAGGAGCAGGCAAAGGCACTGGCTGGAAGTCTGCTCTCAACTAAGAACCTGCGCATGCAGACAGAGTACATGGGAACTCGCAGAACCAAGGTAACAATTCACGGTGTCCCAGCAGATATCAGCGAGGACAGGATGGGGGCCTTTTTCGTTAAATATGGTGAAGTGAACGAAGTTAAGGCCCTTGTCAGTAAAAGCGGCATCCAAACAGGGGACATAGAAGTCCAAATAACTGTCAACAGGGAAAACTTTCGGGAAATTCCAAACACCCTGGTGTGCCGAAAGAGAAGAATGCTGGTTGTTGTCGAGGGAAGAAAGCCGTGCTGCTGGGCGTGTGGTGCGTCAGGGCACATGTCCAAGGAATGCCCTGGCAAAAATGTTAAACCAATGCCCCCTCCAGCAGCAACAACAGCAGCAGTGGTTGTGAAAGAGACAACCGGAAAACCTCCCGTAGAAGCCTGGAAAGAGGTGGATAGGGGGCGAAAAAATATGAGCGATCCAGCTCCGAAGGAGACGCCCCAAAAGAAACAGCCCGAAAAGAGGCAAAAAGAAGTACAGCCTTCAAAGGTGTACGAAAAAGAGAAACAAAAACAGCAACAACAACAACAGAAACAAAAACAGCAGAAGAGTCCAAAAAGTCCGGAAAAAAGTCCGGAAAAGCAAAACAGTGACATGGAGGTGGAGGAAGTGCCTCCCAAACGGGCCACCTCCTTGAAAAGAAACCGGGAGGAAGATGAGGAGGAACAAGAGGAACAAGTGAAGCAGATTCATAGGCTAATTGGACAGATTAGTGAAGAGAGGGGTAGGGAAACAAACAGATGTACATCCGTCCCCTCTTCACCAGCTAAAAAGGAAAAAAACACTCCAGCTGATAGGAGTCTCCCTCCTTCCCTGTCTCGATTTCCACTCCCTGCTAGCAACCCCACACCCCCGCACACACCTACTCCTACTGCATCAGACCCTCCAACTCCCCAACCATCCCTCCCTACTCCAGCCCGTTCATCCACTCCCACTCCACCACCCCCAGATAGGGGAAAAAAGAAAAAAAGAATCTTCGGCAAAGTCGAGGAAATTTGCAGAGCGGATAAGGGGGAGATAGATAAGAACCTCTCCTCCCGCAAGAGAGCACTGTTGGGTCCTCTAATCAAGCTGGCATCCGTTGACGGCAAATCAGTTGAGGATCCTAGAAATTTTCCTCGTGCCCCGGGAGTGGTTGGACTTATCCGGGACACAGGCAAACACATGAAAGTGTGGGCCCATCTCTTTGAGGCCAGAGAGGCCTTCCCAGAGATAAGGATGATCGAGATGGGCGCACAAGATTTGAAAAAAATGCAGATGTTTTGTGCAGGGAGGGCCCCCGTACGTCTCCACCCTTCATTATATAGGGCCCTAAAACTAAATTACCCCACGGACGTCGGCGGGATTGTCACAGAAGGACGGATAACGTCAGAGTTAGGAGTGGGGAGCCTGGGACAATCCGTCGGGGTCCTTTCACCGGCAGATTTCCGTCCTGTATGTGAATAGGTTTATTGCACTTCTTCTTTTCTTTCTTTGCAGGCTTAGAAGATGTCTATTAAGATAGCGACTTTGAATGTGAGGGGCTTAAGGGATCGGGGTAAGGCTGCCCGCCTGCTCCGGGACCTTCTGTCCCTGGATGTGGATGTTGCCGCGATCGAGGAGACCCACTTTGTTTGCAGTTCCGATGCGTGTGTGCTGGACGATGACTTTGTCGTCTATTCAGCATATGGGGACCGTTCTGCCAGAGGAGTTTCTTTGCTTGTCAGGCGTACTCTTGATGCGAAGGTGGACCTTGTGCATACCGATGCCGAGGGCCGGTTGATCGTGGCCGATATTGCCGTGAAAAGTGGTTCGTTCCGAGTCGTTGCGGTTTATGCGCCCAACGACCGGGAGGAGCGGGTCTCGTTTTTTCGGCGGTTGGGGCCGTTCCTAGTGGATTCAACGCGCCTAGTTTTAATGGGGGACTGGAATGCCATCCTGGACCCCAAGTTAGACAGGGGGCGGGGAGCTAGCGGGAGAAGGGGCGATCGTAGCCTGGTTGATCTGATCGACGATTATGGTCTCGTCGATAGATACCGGGTCGATCATCCCGGGGGGAAAATGTGGACGTGGGCTCTTAATTGGCCTTTTGACAAGGTAGTTAGCTACCTTGACAGAATGTTAGTTAGAAGAGCCGACATAGATCTACTAGATTGCCCTACGTTCCACTGGGTAGGCTACACGGACCACAAACTCGTTTGTGCCCGGGTGGCGTTAGACTGTAGGCCTAGAATGGCTGGGTACTGGAAGTTCAATCTGTCCTTACTGGACAGGGAGGACTTTCGGGAACAGCTAATTAGACTAGTGCAGCGGGAGCTAGTGGGGGCGGTTATCGGGAATAAGTGGTGGGAACGCCTTAAGTGTAGGATTAGGTCCTTCACCACTGATTTCAGCAAACGGCTCGCTCTAGATAGAGCTGATAAGGTGAAGACACTCAAGTCTAGTTATTCCCGGGCGGTGGCTGGGGGGGATCCCCTAGAGATAGCCTTAGCTAAGGAGGCCCTGGATCGTTCGAATAGCGAGCGGTACATGGGCCAGGTAATTAGACATAAGTTAAGCAAGATGTCTTCCGAAGCTGTGAATTTGGGCGCAGATCTGCGCAGGGAAGAGGTCCGTCGAGGTGGCGATCGTTACATTCGTGAAGTCGAATCCCCGGAGGGGCGTACTCTTCGGGCCACTGACGACATGTGCGAGGCGTTTCGGCGCCATTTCGAGAGCCGGTTTACCAAGGAGCCTGGTCTCCGTGAGGAGGAGTTTCGTAGCTATTTGGCTGACTTTCCTCGGCTTTTGCCGACTGAAGCGGCTAGCTGCGAGGGAGAGATCACGGAGGGCGAAGTCTACGCGGTTTTGAAGAAGGTCGGCAGAGGCAAGTCGCCCGGTCTGGATGGTTTGCCCTATGAATTGTACTTGAGGCTGTCGCACATCTTTGTTCCGATTTTGACTGCAGTGTTCAACAACTGGTTTCGGTCGGGGTCCATCCCCAATCGGATCACCAGGGGCGTGATCACTCTGTTGAAAAAGGGCAAAGGTGGTGGGGGGAAACTAGATGACTACAGGCCCATAACTCTGCTAAACACAGAGTTAAAGATTATGGCCAAGATCCTGCAGGAGCGTTTGCAGTCAGTTGCCGAGTCTCTGTTGGGACCTGAGCAGACTTGTTCTGTGAGGGGCCGAACAATTCAGAGCAACCTGCATCTGATCCGCACGATCATAGAGGGTGTAAAAGACGACGAGCAAGCCGCGCTGATCAATTTGGATCAGTCCAAGGCATTTGATAGGGTCGACCATCGCTACCTTGCTACTGTCCTGCAGGCCGCTGGATTCGCACCCAACTTCTGCCGCTGGATTAGCCTCCTGTATCGCTCCCCCAGTGCTGTGGTACAGGTGAACGGAAGGTTGTCGGACGCGTTCGTGCTGTCTAGGTCGGTTCGTCAGGGTTGTCCGCTGTCGCCTCTCCTTTATGCTTTGGCGTTGGAGCCTCTCCTTCGCCGGCTGAAGGACGAGACCGGCAGTCCGGCCCTACGCGGAATCGCCGTTCCTGGAGGGGCTCGAGCCAGGGTTTCCGCGTACGCCGATGACGTATCTGCTTTCGTGTCGTCCCGGGACGATATCGAGGCGGTACAGAAGGCGCTTGACCGGTACGAGAAGGTGACAGGGGCCAAGATAAACCGCGACAAGTCTTCCGGCTTGCGGTTAGGTGCCTGGAAGGGGGTCGCTCTTCCGGGCCGCTTCGGTTGGACGGATGGACCTGTCCGCATTCTTGGAGTGTGGTTTGGACCGGACCTCCAGCTGGAGAAAAATTGGTCTGAAGTACTTGCAAAGGTCGGTTCTGCCGGCAAGACTTGGAATCGACGGCGGTTGTCCGTGAAGGGCAGGGCGGAGGTGTGTGTTACATACATTTTCCCCCTGATTCTTTATCGATTGTCTGTACTTCCTCTCTGTGGGACCCATTGGAAGGCGCTCGAGCGATCGCTATCCTCCATTTTATGGAGGGGACGCGTGAACAGGGTCGACAGACGAGTCTGCACTAAACGTCCGTGTCATGGGGGGCTGGGAATGCCGCACCTCTTGAGTCACGTCCGTGCCTCTAGGTTGGCTTTCCTACGCCGCGCATTGACTGGGAGAGATCCGATTCTGGAGGGGATTGTTAGGGACGCCTTCCCTAGCCTTACCATCAGTCCCCCCATCTCGAGGGTTGAGCGCCGTCGTAAACCCCGGGACGAGTCGGATTTCATCCGCGAGTGTCGGTCGGCCTTGAGGGCCATTCCCCGGTCCAGTGACCTGTCACGGCCTAGGAAGGTCTTCTATCGTGGATTAGTGGAGGGGCCCGCGAAGGATTCCCTACGTGATACGCTCGGCTTGTCGGAGGAGGAGTTTCGCTCCTACTGGTCTTGGGCGCCAGCGGCGGATTACCTCAGTAACCCTGAGTTTTCGCTTACCTGGCGATTGGCTCGGAATCGGCTGCCTCTCAACGACAAGGCTTTCATATGGGGTTTGGCGGATTTGCCAGACTGTGAACGGTGTGGTCTTGGCTTAGAAGAAACGGCTCCGCACGCCTTCTACCATTGCCCCCGGGTCCGCCCCTTATGGGACCATGTCGGCGAGCTGACGGCTCGTCTCGCTCCCGAACAGCTTGTGTCCATTGATCGCGCATACGCGTGTGACAATGTGTCGCCCCCGTATTCCGGGGTGAAACGAATGGTGTTTCTGACGCTGCTGGCCACGGCTCGAATGGTGATTTGGACGACGCGAAAGGAGGAAGTCTTGCGGGGCAACCGTCTTTCTCATCAGCATCTAATCCTATTCTTTGAGCATCAGCTCAAGATGAAGATTAGATCTGATAGAAAACGATTGCATTCGACAGTCTTTAGCGAAAGGTGGGTAAAAGAGGCGAGCTTGGTTCGTGTGACCGGGGCTAGCCTTGATTTTCTCTTCTAGGTCAACCTATTGCACATCGGGGTGGCTTCCTGTGGAACCCTCCCCTTGGTTAGGATTAGACAAGCTTCAGTGTACCTAGTTAATGTGAGTAAGTGTTGTTCCTGGCCTGTAACCCGGCTACTCTTTGGTTATGATCCAAGTCGAGATTCCCAACCTCCCCAGTTTGTTTCGGCCTCCTTTTATCTCGACTGGGTCAGCTTTATATTTTCCCATTCCCGCATAATATTTTAGCCTTCTTCCCACTCCCTTAGCGAGAGTTGCCTCTTGATTTTGTCCCCTGGGCAGAATACAGCGGCCTCTCTATTTTTGAGGGTTGGACGGTCCCTACTAACATGTGTTATGTTTAGTTTGTGTTTTGTGTTTATTTTATTTATTATTGGGTTCACCTCCCTCCCCTTGCATTCTATCATTATTAGAATTTTATGTATATCATTTATGTATCATCAAATTTTTATGGATTGGGGCGCGTTTTGGTAGGTTCCCTTGGAGTGGATGTGGTATTATGGTGGTTGGAGGATTGAACGGTAATGGATGAGTTCTTGTGGTGAATGAGTAAATTGTAATGTATGAATGGGTCGTGAGTCAGATTAGCTAGGTATAAGATAGTAAGTGTTGACCAGCCTTTTCCCCCTCCCCTTTTTGGCCTTGTGCCACAATTGTAACCTTTGTTGCAATAAATCCTCAGGGTTTGTATTAAGTTCATCCCCTGGTGTGTTGTTTTTGCTACTGACTTGTTTCCTTTGCGTCTAAAAAAGATAAGCTTTAAGTTTACATTTTTGCAACCTTTTTGACTTTCAGTTTTCCTCGTTCTATTTTTGCATTTGCCTAATTTTTTCTCTTTATTTTCCGTTTTATTTTTGCTTTTGTATTATTTTGCCTTTTTCTTTCAGTTTTTGTTTCCTTTTTTAAATTTTCCTTGTTTTCGTAGTCCATTTTTCTTCTTTTGTTTGAGTTGTTTATTACCGTTTGAGTTGTTTATTACCGTTTGAGTTTGTACGTTTTTTTCTTTTGATTATTATTTTTTACGTATGTGAAACACCAATATAAGTTAAAGAAAGCAACAAAAGCTTAATTGTTCGGCGTGGTGGGCCGAAAAATCCCATCATGGCCGACAACAATATTGACAAAGACAATACACCGCCTTCACAACCGGTGTCACCCCCAAAAACGGCCTGGGGTAAAAACAGGCCGCCAGAAAAAGATCCAGCCTTTTACTGCGAGCAAAGGAAAAAGTTTGAGGATTCATTCCAAGGGAATGAATTCATTACTATTCAAGAAGCCTTGGATGCAGTCGACACCAGGACAATCTCTCTTCTAACTTCGGAGGTAAAGACCCGGAAGTTGATCGGTGTCGGCAGAGAAGTGATGGAGGAGGCCTTGAAGTCTCTACAAATTTATCCAAAACTCCTGGCTCGAAGGACAAACGCTCTGTGGGATATACTCCTAGCTACAGAGGAGCAGGCAAAGGCACTGGCTGGAAGTCTGCTCTCAACTAAGAACCTGCGCATGCAGACAGAGTACATGGGAACTCGCAGAACCAAGGTAACAATTCACGGTGTCCCAGCAGATATCAGCGAGGACAGGATGGGGGCCTTTTTCGTTAAATATGGTGAAGTGAACGAAGTTAAGGCCCTTGTCAGTAAAAGCGGCATCCAAACAGGGGACATAGAAGTCCAAATAACTGTCAACAGGGAAAACTTTCGGGAAATTCCAAACACCCTGGTGTGCCGAAAGAGAAGAATGCTGGTTGTTGTCGAGGGAAGAAAGCCGTGCTGCTGGGCGTGTGGTGCGTCAGGGCACATGTCCAAGGAATGCCCTGGCAAAAATGTTAAACCAATGCCCCCTCCAGCAGCAACAACAGCAGCAGTGGTTGTGAAAGAGACAACCGGAAAACCTCCCGTAGAAGCCTGGAAAGAGGTGGATAGGGGGCGAAAAAATATGAGCGATCCAGCTCCGAAGGAGACGCCCCAAAAGAAACAGCCCGAAAAGAGGCAAAAAGAAGTACAGCCTTCAAAGGTGTACGAAAAAGAGAAACAAAAACAGCAACAACAACAACAGAAACAAAAACAGCAGAAGAGTCCAAAAAGTCCGGAAAAAAGTCCGGAAAAGCAAAACAGTGACATGGAGGTGGAGGAAGTGCCTCCCAAACGGGCCACCTCCTTGAAAAGAAACCGGGAGGAAGATGAGGAGGAACAAGAGGAACAAGTGAAGCAGATTCATAGGCTAATTGGACAGATTAGTGAAGAGAGGGGTAGGGAAACAAACAGATGTACATCCGTCCCCTCTTCACCAGCTAAAAAGGAAAAAAACACTCCAGCTGATAGGAGTCTCCCTCCTTCCCTGTCTCGATTTCCACTCCCTGCTAGCAACCCCACACCCCCGCACACACCTACTCCTACTGCATCAGACCCTCCAACTCCCCAACCATCCCTCCCTACTCCAGCCCGTTCATCCACTCCCACTCCACCACCCCCAGATAGGGGAAAAAAGAAAAAAAGAATCTTCGGCAAAGTCGAGGAAATTTGCAGAGCGGATAAGGGGGAGATAGATAAGAACCTCTCCTCCCGCAAGAGAGCACTGTTGGGTCCTCTAATCAAGCTGGCATCCGTTGACGGCAAATCAGTTGAGGATCCTAGAAATTTTCCTCGTGCCCCGGGAGTGGTTGGACTTATCCGGGACACAGGCAAACACATGAAAGTGTGGGCCCATCTCTTTGAGGCCAGAGAGGCCTTCCCAGAGATAAGGATGATCGAGATGGGCGCACAAGATTTGAAAAAAATGCAGATGTTTTGTGCAGGGAGGGCCCCCGTACGTCTCCACCCTTCATTATATAGGGCCCTAAAACTAAATTACCCCACGGACGTCGGCGGGATTGTCACAGAAGGACGGATAACGTCAGAGTTAGGAGTGGGGAGCCTGGGACAATCCGTCGGGGTCCTTTCACCCGCAGATTTCCGTCCTGTATGTGAATAGGTTTATTGCACTTCTTCTTTTCTTTCTTTGCAGGCTTAGAAGATGTCTATTAAGATAGCGACTTTGAATGTGAGGGGCTTAAGGGATCGGGGTAAGGCTGCCCGCCTGCTCCGGGACCTTCTGTCCCTGGATGTGGATGTTGCCGCGATCGAGGAGACCCACTTTGTTTGCAGTTCCGATGCGTGTGTGCTGGACGATGACTTTGTCGTCTATTCAGCATATGGGGACCGTTCTGCCAGAGGAGTTTCTTTGCTTGTCAGGCGTACTCTTGATGCGAAGGTGGACCTTGTGCATACCGATGCCGAGGGCCGGTTGATCGTGGCCGATATTGCCGTGAAAAGTGGTTCGTTCCGAGTCGTTGCGGTTTATGCGCCCAACGACCGGGAGGAGCGGGTCTCGTTTTTTCGGCGGTTGGGGCCGTTCCTAGTGGATTCAACGCGCCTAGTTTTAATGGGGGACTGGAATGCCATCCTGGACCCCAAGTTAGACAGGGGGCGGGGAGCTAGCGGGAGAAGGGGCGATCGTAGCCTGGTTGATCTGATCGACGATTATGGTCTCGTCGATAGATACCGGGTCGATCATCCCGGGGGGAAAATGTGGACGTGGGCTCTTAATTGGCCTTGTGACAAGGTAGTTAGCTACCTTGACAGAATGTTAGTTAGAAGAGCCGACATAGATCTACTAGATTGCCCTACGTTCCACTGGGTAGGCTATTCGGACCACAAACTCGTTTGTGCCCGGGTGGCGTTAGACTGTAGGCCTAGAATGGCTGGGTACTGGAAGTTCAATCTGTCCTTACTGGACAGGGAGGACTTTCGGGAACAGCTAATTAGACTAGTGCAGCGGGAGCTAGTGGGGGCGGTTATCGGGAATAAGTGGTGGGAACGCCTTAAGTGTAGGATTAGGTCCTTCACCACTGATTTCAGCAAACGGCTCGCTCTAGATAGAGCTGATAAGGTGAAGACACTCAAGTCTAGTTATTCCCGGGCGGTGGCTGGGGGGGATCCCCTAGAGATAGCCTTAGCTAAGGAGGCCCTGGATCGTTCGAATAGCGAGCGGTACATGGGCCAGGTAATTAGACATAAGTTAAGCAAGATGTCTTCCGAAGCTGTGAACTTGGGCGCAGATCTGCGCAGGGAAGAGGTCCGTCGAGGTGGCGATCGTTACATTCGTGAAGTCGAATCCCCGGAGGGGCGTACTCTTCGGGCCACTGACGACATGTGCGAGGCGTTTCGGCGCCATTTCGAGAGCCGGTTTACCAAGGAGCCTGGTCTCCGTGAGGAGGAGTTTCGTAGCTATTTGGCTGACTTTCCTCGGCTTTCGCCGACTGAAGCGGCTAGCTGCGAGGGAGAGATCACGGACGGCGAAGTCTACGCGGTTTTGAAGAAGGTCGGCAGAGGCAAGTCGCCCGGTCTGGATGGTTTGCCCTATGAATTGTACTTGAGGCTGTCGCACATCTTTGTTCCGATTTTGACTGCAGTGTTCAACAACTGGTTTCGGTCGGGGTCCATCCCCAATCGGATCACCAGGGGCGTGATCACTCTGTTGAAAAAGGGCAAAGGTGGTGGGGGGAAACTAGATGACTACAGGCCCATAACTCTGCTAAACACAGAGTTAAAGATTATGGCCAAGATCCTGCAGGAGCGTTTGCAGTCAGTTGCCGAGTCTCTGTTGGGACCTGAGCAGACTTGTTCTGTGAGGGGCCGAACAATTCAGAGCAACCTGCATCTGATCCGCACGATCATAGAGGGTGTAAAAGACGACGAGCAAGCCGCGCTGATCAATTTGGATCAGTCCAAGGCATTTGATAGGGTCGACCATCGCTACCTTGCTACTGTCCTGCAGGCCGCTGGATTCGCACCCAACTTCTGCCGCTGGATTAGCCTCCTGTATCGCTCCCCCAGTGCTGTGGTACAGGTGAACGGAAGGTTGTCGGACGCGTTCGTGCTGTCTAGGTCGGTTCGTCAGGGTTGTCCGCTGTCGCCTCTCCTTTATGCTTTGGCGTTGGAGCCTCTCCTTCGCCGGCTGAAGGACGAGACCGGCAGTCCGGCCCTACGCGGAATCGCCGTTCCTGGAGGGGCTCGAGCCAGGGTTTCCGCGTACGCCGATGACGTATCTGCTTTCGTGTCGTCCCGGGACGATATCGAGGCGGTACAGAAGGCGCTTGACCGGTACGAGAAGGTGACAGGGGCCAAGATAAACCGCGACAAGTCTTCCGGCTTGCGGTTAGGTGCCTGGAAGGGGGTCGCTCTTCCGGGCCGCTTCGGTTGGACGGATGGACCTGTCCGCATTCTTGGAGTGTGGTTTGGACCGGACCTCCAGCTGGAGAAGAATTGGTCTGAAGTACTTGCAAAGGTCGGTTCTGCCGGCAAGACTTGGAATCGACGGCGGTTGTCCGTGAAGGGCAGGGCGGAGGTGTGTGTTACATACATTTTCCCCCTGATTCTTTATCGATTGTCTGTACTTCCTCTCTGTGGGACCCATTGGAAGGCGCTCGAGCGATCGCTATCCTCCATTTTATGGAGGGGACGCGTGAACAGGGTCGACAGACGAGTCTGCACTAAACGTCCGTGTCATGGGGGGCTGGGAATGCCGCACCTCTTGAGTCACGTCCGTGCCTCTAGGTTGGCTTTCCTACGCCGCGCATTGACTGGGAGAGATCCGATTCTGGAGGGGATTGTTAGGGACGCCTTCCCTAGCCTTACCATCAGTCCCCCCATCTCGAGGGTTGAGCGCCGTCGTAAACCCCGGGACGAGTCGGATTTCATCCGCGAGTGTCGGTCGGCCTTGAGGGCCATTCCCCGGTCCAGTGACCTGTCACGGCCTAGGAAGGTCTTCTATCGTGGATTAGTGGAGGGGCCCGCGAAGGATTCCCTACGTGATACGCTCGGCTTGTCGGAGGAGGAGTTTCGCTCCTACTGGTCTTGGGCGCCAGCGGCGGATTACCTCAGTAACCCTGAGTTTTCGCTTACCTGGCGATTGGCTCGGAATCGGCTGCCTCTCAACGACAAGGCTTTCATATGGGGTTTGGCGGATTTGCCAGACTGTGAACGGTGTGGTCTTGGCTTAGAAGAAACGGCTGCGCACGCCTTCTACCATTGCCCCCGGGTCCGCCCCTTATGGGACCATGTCGGCGAGCTGACGGCTCGTCTCGCTCCCGAACAGCTTGTGTCCATTGATCGCGCATACGCGTGTGACAATGTGTCGCCCCCGTATTCCGGGGAGAAACGAATGGTGTTTCTGATGCTGATGGCCACGGCTCGAATGGTGATTTGGACGACGCGAATGGAGGAAGTCTTGCGGGGCAACCGTCTTTCTTATCAGCATCTAATCCTATTTTTTGAGCATCAGCTCAAGATGAAGATTAGATCTGATAGAAAACGATTGCATTCGACAGTCTTTAGCGAAAGGTGGGTAAAAGAGGCGAGCTTGGTTCGTGTGACCGGGGCTAGCCTTGATTTTCTCTTCTAGGTCAACCTATTGCACATCGGGGTGGCTTCCTGTGGAACCCTCCCCTTGGTTAGGATTAGACAAGCTTCAGTGTACCTAGTTAATGTGAGTAAGTGTTGTTCCTGGCCTGTAACCCGGCTACTCTTTGGTTATGATCCAAGTCGAGATTCCCAACCTCCCCAGTTTGTTTCGGCCCCCTTTTATCTCGACTGGGTCAGCTTTATATTTTCCCTTTCCCGCATAATATTTTAGCCTTCTTCCCACTCCCTTAGCGAGAGTTGCCTCTTGATTTTGTCCCCTGGCCAGAATACAGCGGCCTCTCTATTTTGAGGGTTGGACGGTCCCCTACTAACATCTGTTATGTTTAGTTTGTTTTTTGTGTTTATATTTATTTGATTATTGGGTTCATCTCCCTCCCCTCTCATTCTATCATTATTAAAATTTTATGTATTTTATGTATTATCATCAAATTTTTATGGTGTGGGGCGCGTTTTTGGTAGGTTCCCCTTGAGAGGATGCGGTATTATGGTGGTTGGAGGATTGTTTGGTGACGGACGAGTTCTTGTGGTGAATGGGTAAATTGTAATGTATGAATGGGTCGTGAATCTGATTAGCTAGGTATAGGATAGTTAGTTTGGACCAGCCTTTACCCCTCCCCTTCATCGGCCACGTGCCACAATTATGTATAAAAACATAATAAATCCTCAGGGTTTGTATTAAGTTCATCCCCTGGTGTGTTGTTTTTGCTACTGACTTGTTTCCTTTGCGTCTAAAAAAGATAAGCTTTAAGTTTACATTTTTGCAACCTTTTTGACTTTCAGTTTTCCTCGTTCTATTTTTGCATTTGCCTAATTTTTTCTCTTTATTTTCCGTTTTATTTTTGCTTTTGTATTATTTTGCCTTTTTCTTTCAGTTTTTGTTTCCTTTTTTAAATTTTCCTTGTTTTCGTAGTCCATTTTTCTTCTTTTGTTTGAGTTGTTTATTACCGTTTGAGTTGTTTATTACCGTTTGAGTTTGTACGTTTTTTTCTTTTGATTATTATTTTTTACGTATGTGAAACACCAATATAAGTTAAAGAAAGCAACAAAAGCTTAATTGTTCGGCGTGGTGGGCCGAAAAATCCCATCATGGCCGACAACAATATTGACAAAGACAATACACCGCCTTCACAACCGGTGTCACCCCCAAAAACGGCCTGGGGTAAAAACAGGCCGCCAGAAAAAGATCCAGCCTTTTACTGCGAGCAAAGGAAAAAGTTTGAGGATTCATTCCAAGGGAATGAATTCATTACTATTCAAGAAGCCTTGGATGCAGTCGACACCAGGACAATCTCTCTTCTAACTTCGGAGGTAAAGACCCGGAAGTTGATCGGTGTCGGCAGAGAAGTGATGGAGGAGGCCTTGAAGTCTCTACAAATTTATCCAAAACTCCTGGCTCGAAGGACAAACGCTCTGTGGGATATACTCCTAGCTACAGAGGAGCAGGCAAAGGCACTGGCTGGAAGTCTGCTCTCAACTAAGAACCTGCGCATGCAGACAGAGTACATGGGAACTCGCAGAACCAAGGTAACAATTCACGGTGTCCCAGCAGATATCAGCGAGGACAGGATGGGGGCCTTTTTCGTTAAATATGGTGAAGTGAACGAAGTTAAGGCCCTTGTCAGTAAAAGCGGCATCCAAACAGGGGACATAGAAGTCCAAATAACTGTCAACAGGGAAAACTTTCGGGAAATTCCAAACACCCTGGTGTGCCGAAAGAGAAGAATGCTGGTTGTTGTCGAGGGAAGAAAGCCGTGCTGCTGGGCGTGTGGTGCGTCAGGGCACATGTCCAAGGAATGCCCTGGCAAAAATGTTAAACCAATGCCCCCTCCAGCAGCAACAACAGCAGCAGTGGTTGTGAAAGAGACAACCGGAAAACCTCCCGTAGAAGCCTGGAAAGAGGTGGATAGGGGGCGAAAAAATATGAGCGATCCAGCTCCGAAGGAGACGCCCCAAAAGAAACAGCCCGAAAAGAGGCAAAAAGAAGTACAGCCTTCAAAGGTGTACGAAAAAGAGAAACAAAAACAGCAACAACAACAACAGAAACAAAAACAGCAGAAGAGTCCAAAAAGTCCGGAAAAAAGTCCGGAAAAGCAAAACAGTGACATGGAGGTGGAGGAAGTGCCTCCCAAACGGGCCACCTCCTTGAAAAGAAACCGGGAGGAAGATGAGGAGGAACAAGAGGAACAAGTGAAGCAGATTCATAGGCTAATTGGACAGATTAGTGAAGAGAGGGGTAGGGAAACAAACAGATGTACATCCGTCCCCTCTTCACCAGCTAAAAAGGAAAAAAACACTCCAGCTGATAGGAGTCTCCCTCCTTCCCTGTCTCGATTTCCACTCCCTGCTAGCAACCCCACACCCCCGCACACACCTACTCCTACTGCATCAGACCCTCCAACTCCCCAACCATCCCTCCCTACTCCAGCCCGTTCATCCACTCCCACTCCACCACCCCCAGATAGGGGAAAAAAGAAAAAAAGAATCTTCGGCAAAGTCGAGGAAATTTGCAGAGCGGATAAGGGGGAGATAGATAAGAACCTCTCCTCCCGCAAGAGAGCACTGTTGGGTCCTCTAATCAAGCTGGCATCCGTTGACGGCAAATCAGTTGAGGATCCTAGAAATTTTCCTCGTGCCCCGGGAGTGGTTGGACTTATCCGGGACACAGGCAAACACATGAAAGTGTGGGCCCATCTCTTTGAGGCCAGAGAGGCCTTCCCAGAGATAAGGATGATCGAGATGGGCGCACAAGATTTGAAAAAAATGCAGATGTTTTGTGCAGGGAGGGCCCCCGTACGTCTCCACCCTTCATTATATAGGGCCCTAAAACTAAATTACCCCACGGACGTCGGCGGGATTGTCACAGAAGGACGGATAACGTCAGAGTTAGGAGTGGGGAGCCTGGGACAATCCGTCGGGGTCCTTTCACCCGCAGATTTCCGTCCTGTATGTGAATAGGTTTATTGCACTTCTTCTTTTCTTTCTTTGCAGGCTTAGAAGATGTCTATTAAGATAGCGACTTTGAATGTGAGGGGCTTAAGGGATCGGGGTAAGGCTGCCCGCCTGCTCCGGGACCTTCTGTCCCTGGATGTGGATGTTGCCGCGATCGAGGAGACCCACTTTGTTTGCAGTTCCGATGCGTGTGTGCTGGACGATGACTTTGTCGTCTATTCAGCATATGGGGACCGTTCTGCCAGAGGAGTTTCTTTGCTTGTCAGGCGTACTCTTGATGCGAAGGTGGACCTTGTGCATACCGATGCCGAGGGCCGGTTGATCGTGGCCGATATTGCCGTGAAAAGTGGTTCGTTCCGAGTCGTTGCGGTTTATGCGCCCAACGACCGGGAGGAGCGGGTCTCGTTTTTTCGGCGGTTGGGGCCGTTCCTAGTGGATTCAACGCGCCTAGTTTTAATGGGGGACTGGAATGCCATCCTGGACCCCAAGTTAGACAGGGGGCGGGGAGCTAGCGGGAGAAGGGGCGATCGTAGCCTGGTTGATCTGATCGACGATTATGGTCTCGTCGATAGATACCGGGTCGATCATCCCGGGGGGAAAATGTGGACGTGGGCTCTTAATTGGCCTTGTGACAAGGTAGTTAGCTACCTTGACAGAATGTTAGTTAGAAGAGCCGACATAGATCTACTAGATTGCCCTACGTTCCACTGGGTAGGCTATTCGGACCACAAACTCGTTTGTGCCCGGGTGGCGTTAGACTGTAGGCCTAGAATGGCTGGGTACTGGAAGTTCAATCTGTCCTTACTGGACAGGGAGGACTTTCGGGAACAGCTAATTAGACTAGTGCAGCGGGAGCTAGTGGGGGCGGTTATCGGGAATAAGTGGTGGGAACGCCTTAAGTGTAGGATTAGGTCCTTCACCACTGATTTCAGCAAACGGCTCGCTCTAGATAGAGCTGATAAGGTGAAGACACTCAAGTCTAGTTATTCCCGGGCGGTGGCTGGGGGGGATCCCCTAGAGATAGCCTTAGCTAAGGAGGCCCTGGATCGTTCGAATAGCGAGCGGTACATGGGCCAGGTAATTAGACATAAGTTAAGCAAGATGTCTTCCGAAGCTGTGAACTTGGGCGCAGATCTGCGCAGGGAAGAGGTCCGTCGAGGTGGCGATCGTTACATTCGTGAAGTCGAATCCCCGGAGGGGCGTACTCTTCGGGCCACTGACGACATGTGCGAGGCGTTTCGGCGCCATTTCGAGAGCCGGTTTACCAAGGAGCCTGGTCTCCGTGAGGAGGAGTTTCGTAGCTATTTGGCTGACTTTCCTCGGCTTTTGCCGACTGAAGCGGCTAGCTGCGAGGGAGAGATCACGGACGGCGAAGTCTACGCGGTTTTGAAGAAGGTCGGCAGAGGCAAGTCGCCCGGTCTGGATGGTTTGCCCTATGAATTGTACTTGAGGCTGTCGCACATCTTTGTTCCGATTTTGACTGCAGTGTTCAACAACTGGTTTCGGTCGGGGTCCATCCCCAATCGGATCACCAGGGGCGTGATCACTCTGTTGAAAAAGGGCAAAGGTGGTGGGGGGAAACTAGATGACTACAGGCCCATAACTCTGCTAAACACAGAGTTAAAGATTATGGCCAAGATCCTGCAGGAGCGTTTGCAGTCAGTTGCCGAGTCTCTGTTGGGACCTGAGCAGACTTGTTCTGTGAGGGGCCGAACAATTCAGAGCAACCTGCATCTGATCCGCACGATCATAGAGGGTGTAAAAGACGACGAGCAAGCCGCGCTGATCAATTTGGATCAGTCCAAGGCATTTGATAGGGTCGACCATCGCTACCTTGCTACTGTCCTGCAGGCCGCTGGATTCGCACCCAACTTCTGCCGCTGGATTAGCCTCCTGTATCGCTCCCCCAGTGCTGTGGTACAGGTGAACGGAAGGTTGTCGGACGCGTTCGTGCTGTCTAGGTCGGTTCGTCAGGGTTGTCCGCTGTCGCCTCTCCTTTATGCTTTGGCGTTGGAGCCTCTCCTTCGCCGGCTGAAGGACGAGACCGGCAGTCCGGCCCTACGCGGAATCGCCGTTCCTGGAGGGGCTCGAGCCAGGGTTTCCGCGTACGCCGATGACGTATCTGCTTTCGTGTCGTCCCGGGACGATATCGAGGCGGTACAGAAGGCGCTTGACCGGTACGAGAAGGTGACAGGGGCCAAGATAAACCGCGACAAGTCTTCCGGCTTGCGGTTAGGTGCCTGGAAGGGGGTCGCTCTTCCGGGCCGCTTCGGTTGGACGGATGGACCTGTCCGCATTCTTGGAGTGTGGTTTGGACCGGACCTCCAGCTGGAGAAGAATTGGTCTGAAGTACTTGCAAAGGTCGGTTCTGCCGGCAAGACTTGGAATCGACGGCGGTTGTCCGTGAAGGGCAGGGCGGAGGTGTGTGTTACATACATTTTCCCCCTGATTCTTTATCGATTGTCTGTACTTCCTCTCTGTGGGACCCATTGGAAGGCGCTCGAGCGATCGCTATCCTCCATTTTATGGAGGGGACGCGTGAACAGGGTCGACAGACGAGTCTGCACTAAACGTCCGTGTCATGGGGGGCTGGGAATGCCGCACCTCTTGAGTCACGTCCGTGCCTCTAGGTTGGCTTTCCTACGCCGCGCATTGACTGGGAGAGATCCGATTCTGGAGGGGATTGTTAGGGACGCCTTCCCTAGCCTTACCATCAGTCCCCCCATCTCGAGGGTTGAGCGCCGTCGTAAACCCCGGGACGAGTCGGATTTCATCCGCGAGTGTCGGTCGGCCTTGAGGGCCATTCCCCGGTCCAGTGACCTGTCACGGCCTAGGAAGGTCTTCTATCGTGGATTAGTGGAGGGGCCCGCGAAGGATTCCCTACGTGATACGCTCGGCTTGTCGGAGGAGGAGTTTCGCTCCTACTGGTCTTGGGCGCCAGCGGCGGATTACCTCAGTAACCCTGAGTTTTCGCTTACCTGGCGATTGGCTCGGAATCGGCTGCCTCTCAACGACAAGGCTTTCATATGGGGTTTGGCGGATTTGCCAGACTGTGAACGGTGTGGTCTTGGCTTAGAAGAAACGGCTGCGCACGCCTTCTACCATTGCCCCCGGGTCCGCCCCTTATGGGACCATGTCGGCGAGCTGACGGCTCGTCTCGCTCCCGAACAGCTTGTGTCCATTGATCGCGCATACGCGTGTGACAATGTGTCGCCCCCGTATTCCGGGGAGAAACGAATGGTGTTTCTGATGCTGATGGCCACGGCTCGAATGGTGATTTGGACGACGCGAATGGAGGAAGTCTTGCGGGGCAGCCGTCTTTCTCATCAGCATCTAATCCTATTCTTTGAGCATCAGCTCAAGATGAAGATTAGATCTGATAGAAAACGATTGCATTCGACAGTCTTTAGCGAAAGGTGGGTAAAAGAGGCGAGCTTGGTTCGTGTGACCGGGGCTAGCCTTGATTTTCTCTTCTAGGTCAACCTATTGCACATCGGGGTGGCTTCCTGTGGAACCCTCCCCTTGGTTAGGATTAGACAAGCTTCAGTGTACCTAGTTAATGTGAGTAAGTGTTGTTCCTGGCCTGTAACCCGGCTACTCTTTGGTTATGATCCAAGTCGAGATTCCCAACCTCCCCAGTTTGTTTCGGCCCCCTTTTATCTCGACTGGGTCAGCTTTATATTTTCCCTTTCCCGCATAATATTTTAACCTTCTTCCCACTCCCTTAGCGAGAGTTGCCTCTTGATTTTGTCCCCTGGCCAGAATACAGCGGCCTCTCTATTTTGAGGGTTGGACGGTCCCCTACTAACATCTGTTATGTTTAGTTTGTATTTTGTGTTTATATTTATTTGATTATTGGGTTCATCTCCCTCCCCTCTCATTCTATCATTATTAAAATTTTATGTATTTTATGTATTATCATCAAATTTTTATGGTGTGGGGCGCGTTTTTGGTAGGTTCCCCTTGAGAGGATGCGGTATTATGGTGGTTGGAGGATTGTTTGGTGACGGACGAGTTCTTGTGGTGGATGGGTAAATTGTAATGTATGAATGGGTCGTGAGTCAGATTAGCTAGGTATAAGATAGTAAGTGTTGACCAGCCTTTTCCCCCTCCCCTTTTTGGCCTTGTGCCACAATTGTAACCTTTGTTACAATAAATCCTCAGGGTTTGTATTAAGTTCATCCCCTGGTGTGTTGTTTTTGCTACTGACTTGTTTCCTTTGCGTCTAAAAAAGATAAGCTTTAAGTTTACATTTTTGCAACCTTTTTGACTTTCAGTTTTCCTCGTTCTATTTTTGCATTTGCCTAATTTTTTCTCTTTATTTTCCGTTTTATTTTTGCTTTTGTATTATTTTGCCTTTTTCTTTCAGTTTTTGTTTCCTTTTTTAAATTTTCCTTGTTTTCGTAGTCCATTTTTCTTCTTTTGTTTGAGTTGTTTATTACCGTTTGAGTTGTTTATTACCGTTTGAGTTTGTACGTTTTTTTCTTTTGATTATTATTTTTTACGTATGTGAAACACCAATATAAGTTAAAGAAAGCAACAAAAGCTTAATTGTTCGGCGTGGTGGGCCGAAAAATCCCATCATGGCCGACAACAATATTGACAAAGACAATACACCGCCTTCACAACCGGTGTCACCCCCAAAAACGGCCTGGGGTAAAAACAGGCCGCCAGAAAAAGATCCAGCCTTTTACTGCGAGCAAAGGAAAAAGTTTGAGGATTCATTCCAAGGGAATGAATTCATTACTATTCAAGAAGCCTTGGATGCAGTCGACACCAGGACAATCTCTCTTCTAACTTCGGAGGTAAAGACCCGGAAGTTGATCGGTGTCGGCAGAGAAGTGATGGAGGAGGCCTTGAAGTCTCTACAAATTTATCCAAAACTCCTGGCTCGAAGGACAAACGCTCTGTGGGATATACTCCTAGCTACAGAGGAGCAGGCAAAGGCACTGGCTGGAAGTCTGCTCTCAACTAAGAACCTGCGCATGCAGACAGAGTACATGGGAACTCGCAGAACCAAGGTAACAATTCACGGTGTCCCAGCAGATATCAGCGAGGACAGGATGGGGGCCTTTTTCGTTAAATATGGTGAAGTGAACGAAGTTAAGGCCCTTGTCAGTAAAAGCGGCATCCAAACAGGGGACATAGAAGTCCAAATAACTGTCAACAGGGAAAACTTTCGGGAAATTCCAAACACCCTGGTGTGCCGAAAGAGAAGAATGCTGGTTGTTGTCGAGGGAAGAAAGCCGTGCTGCTGGGCGTGTGGTGCGTCAGGGCACATGTCCAAGGAATGCCCTGGCAAAAATGTTAAACCAATGCCCCCTCCAGCAGCAACAACAGCAGCAGTGGTTGTGAAAGAGACAACCGGAAAACCTCCCGTAGAAGCCTGGAAAGAGGTGGATAGGGGGCGAAAAAATATGAGCGATCCAGCTCCGAAGGAGACGCCCCAAAAGAAACAGCCCGAAAAGAGGCAAAAAGAAGTACAGCCTTCAAAGGTGTACGAAAAAGAGAAACAAAAACAGCAACAACAACAACAGAAACAAAAACAGCAGAAGAGTCCAAAAAGTCCGGAAAAAAGTCCGGAAAAGCAAAACAGTGACATGGAGGTGGAGGAAGTGCCTCCCAAACGGGCCACCTCCTTGAAAAGAAACCGGGAGGAAGATGAGGAGGAACAAGAGGAACAAGTGAAGCAGATTCATAGGCTAATTGGACAGATTAGTGAAGAGAGGGGTAGGGAAACAAACAGATGTACATCCGTCCCCTCTTCACCAGCTAAAAAGGAAAAAAACACTCCAGCTGATAGGAGTCTCCCTCCTTCCCTGTCTCGATTTCCACTCCCTGCTAGCAACCCCACACCCCCGCACACACCTACTCCTACTGCATCAGACCCTCCAACTCCCCAACCATCCCTCCCTACTCCAGCCCGTTCATCCACTCCCACTCCACCACCCCCAGATAGGGGAAAAAAGAAAAAAAGAATCTTCGGCAAAGTCGAGGAAATTTGCAGAGCGGATAAGGGGGAGATAGATAAGAACCTCTCCTCCCGCAAGAGAGCACTGTTGGGTCCTCTAATCAAGCTGGCATCCGTTGACGGCAAATCAGTTGAGGATCCTAGAAATTTTCCTCGTGCCCCGGGAGTGGTTGGACTTATCCGGGACACAGGCAAACACATGAAAGTGTGGGCCCATCTCTTTGAGGCCAGAGAGGCCTTCCCAGAGATAAGGATGATCGAGATGGGCGCACAAGATTTGAAAAAAATGCAGATGTTTTGTGCAGGGAGGGCCCCCGTACGTCTCCACCCTTCATTATATAGGGCCCTAAAACTAAATTACCCCACGGACGTCGGCGGGATTGTCACAGAAGGACGGATAACGTCAGAGTTAGGAGTGGGGAGCCTGGGACAATCCGTCGGGGTCCTTTCACCCGCAGATTTCCGTCCTGTATGTGAATAGGTTTATTGCACTTCTTCTTTTCTTTCTTTGCAGGCTTAGAAGATGTCTATTAAGATAGCGACTTTGAATGTGAGGGGCTTAAGGGATCGGGGTAAGGCTGCCCGCCTGCTCCGGGACCTTCTGTCCCTGGATGTGGATGTTGCCGCGATCGAGGAGACCCACTTTGTTTGCAGTTCCGATGCGTGTGTGCTGGACGATGACTTTGTCGTCTATTCAGCATATGGGGACCGTTCTGCCAGAGGAGTTTCTTTGCTTGTCAGGCGTACTCTTGATGCGAAGGTGGACCTTGTGCATACCGATGCCGAGGGCCGGTTGATCGTGGCCGATATTGCCGTGAAAAGTGGTTCGTTCCGAGTCGTTGCGGTTTATGCGCCCAACGACCGGGAGGAGCGGGTCTCGTTTTTTCGGCGGTTGGGGCCGTTCCTAGTGGATTCAACGCGCCTAGTTTTAATGGGGGACTGGAATGCCATCCTGGACCCCAAGTTAGACAGGGGGCGGGGAGCTAGCGGGAGAAGGGGCGATCGTAGCCTGGTTGATCTGATCGACGATTATGGTCTCGTCGATAGATACCGGGTCGATCATCCCGGGGGGAAAATGTGGACGTGGGCTCTTAATTGGCCTTGTGACAAGGTAGTTAGCTACCTTGACAGAATGTTAGTTAGAAGAGCCGACATAGATCTACTAGATTGCCCTACGTTCCACTGGGTAGGCTATTCGGACCACAAACTCGTTTGTGCCCGGGTGGCGTTAGACTGTAGGCCTAGAATGGCTGGGTACTGGAAGTTCAATCTGTCCTTACTGGACAGGGAGGACTTTCGGGAACAGCTAATTAGACTAGTGCAGCGGGAGCTAGTGGGGGCGGTTATCGGGAATAAGTGGTGGGAACGCCTTAAGTGTAGGATTAGGTCCTTCACCACTGATTTCAGCAAACGGCTCGCTCTAGATAGAGCTGATAAGGTGAAGACACTCAAGTCTAGTTATTCCCGGGCGGTGGCTGGGGGGGATCCCCTAGAGATAGCCTTAGCTAAGGAGGCCCTGGATCGTTCGAATAGCGAGCGGTACATGGGCCAGGTAATTAGACATAAGTTAAGCAAGATGTCTTCCGAAGCTGTGAACTTGGGCGCAGATCTGCGCAGGGAAGAGGTCCGTCGAGGTGGCGATCGTTACATTCGTGAAGTCGAATCCCCGGAGGGGCGTACTCTTCGGGCCACTGACGACATGTGCGAGGCGTTTCGGCGCCATTTCGAGAGCCGGTTTACCAAGGAGCCTGGTCTCCGTGAGGAGGAGTTTCGTAGCTATTTGGCTGACTTTCCTCGGCTTTTGCCGACTGAAGCGGCTAGCTGCGAGGGAGAGATCACGGACGGCGAAGTCTACGCGGTTTTGAAGAAGGTCGGCAGAGGCAAGTCGCCCGGTCTGGATGGTTTGCCCTATGAATTGTACTTGAGGCTGTCGCACATCTTTGTTCCGATTTTGACTGCAGTGTTCAACAACTGGTTTCGGTCGGGGTCCATCCCCAATCGGATCACCAGGGGCGTGATCACTCTGTTGAAAAAGGGCAAAGGTGGTGGGGGGAAACTAGATGACTACAGGCCCATAACTCTGCTAAACACAGAGTTAAAGATTATGGCCAAGATCCTGCAGGAGCGTTTGCAGTCAGTTGCCGAGTCTCTGTTGGGACCTGAGCAGACTTGTTCTGTGAGGGGCCGAACAATTCAGAGCAACCTGCATCTGATCCGCACGATCATAGAGGGTGTAAAAGACGACGAGCAAGCCGCGCTGATCAATTTGGATCAGTCCAAGGCATTTGATAGGGTCGACCATCGCTACCTTGCTACTGTCCTGCAGGCCGCTGGATTCGCACCCAACTTCTGCCGCTGGATTAGCCTCCTGTATCGCTCCCCCAGTGCTGTGGTACAGGTGAACGGAAGGTTGTCGGACGCGTTCGTGCTGTCTAGGTCGGTTCGTCAGGGTTGTCCGCTGTCGCCTCTCCTTTATGCTTTGGCGTTGGAGCCTCTCCTTCGCCGGCTGAAGGACGAGACCGGCAGTCCGGCCCTACGCGGAATCGCCGTTCCTGGAGGGGCTCGAGCCAGGGTTTCCGCGTACGCCGATGACGTATCTGCTTTCGTGTCGTCCCGGGACGATATCGAGGCGGTACAGAAGGCGCTTGACCGGTACGAGAAGGTGACAGGGGCCAAGATAAACCGCGACAAGTCTTCCGGCTTGCGGTTAGGTGCCTGGAAGGGGGTCGCTCTTCCGGGCCGCTTCGGTTGGACGGATGGACCTGTCCGCATTCTTGGAGTGTGGTTTGGACCGGACCTCCAGCTGGAGAAGAATTGGTCTGAAGTACTTGCAAAGGTCGGTTCTGCCGGCAAGACTTGGAATCGACGGCGGTTGTCCGTGAAGGGCAGGGCGGAGGTGTGTGTTACATACATTTTCCCCCTGATTCTTTATCGATTGTCTGTACTTCCTCTCTGTGGGACCCATTGGAAGGCGCTCGAGCGATCGCTATCCTCCATTTTATGGAGGGGACGCGTGAACAGGGTCGACAGACGAGTCTGCACTAAACGTCCGTGTCATGGGGGGCTGGGAATGCCGCACCTCTTGAGTCACGTCCGTGCCTCTAGGTTGGCTTTCCTACGCCGCGCATTGACTGGGAGAGATCCGATTCTGGAGGGGATTGTTAGGGACGCCTTCCCTAGCCTTACCATCAGTCCCCCCATCTCGAGGGTTGAGCGCCGTCGTAAACCCCGGGACGAGTCGGATTTCATCCGCGAGTGTCGGTCGGCCTTGAGGGCCATTCCCCGGTCCAGTGACCTGTCACGGCCTAGGAAGGTCTTCTATCGTGGATTAGTGGAGGGGCCCGCGAAGGATTCCCTACGTGATACGCTCGGCTTGTCGGACGAGGAGTTTCGCTCCTACTGGTCTTGGGCGCCAGCGGCGGATTACCTCAGTAACCCTGAGTTTTCGCTTACCTGGCGATTGGCTCGGAATCGGCTGCCTCTCAACGACAAGGCTTTCATATGGGGTTTGGCGGATTTGCCAGACTGTGAACGGTGTGGTCTTGGCTTAGAAGAAACGGCTGCGCACGCCTTCTACCATTGCCCCCGGGTCCGCCCCTTATGGGACCATGTCGGCGAGCTGACGGCTCGTCTCGCTCCCGAACAGCTTGTGTCCATTGATCGCGCATACGCGTGTGACAATGTGTCGCCCCCGTATTCCGGGGTGAAACGAATGGTGTTTCTGACGCTGCTGGCCACGGCTCGAATGGTGATTTGGACGACGCGAAAGGAGGAAGGCTTGCGGGGCAACCGTCTTTCTCATCAGCATCTAATCCTATTCTTTGAGCATCAGCTCAAGATGAAGATTAGATCTGATAGAAAACGATTGCATTCGACAGTCTTTAGCGAAAGGTGGGTAAAAGAGGCGAGCTTGGTTCGTGTGACCGGGGCTAGCCTTGATTTTCTCTTCTAGGTCAACCTATTGCACATCGGGGTGGCTTCCTGTGGAACCCTCCCCTTGGTTAGGATTAGACAAGCTTCAGTGTACCTAGTTAATGTGAGTAAGTGTTGTTCCTGGCCTGTAACCCGGCTACTCTTTGGTTATGATCCAAGTCGAGATTCCCAACCTCCCCAGTTTGTTTCGGCCCCCTTTTATCTCGACTGGGTCAGCTTTATACTTTCCCTTTCCCGCATAATATCTTAGCCTTCTTCCCACTCCCTTAGCGAGAGTTGCCTCTTGATTTTGTCCCCTGGGCAGAATACAGCGGCCTCTCTATTTTGAGGGTTGGACGGTCCCCTACTAACATCTGTTATGTTTAGTTTGTATTTTGTGTTTATATTTATTTGATTATTGGGTTCACCTCCCCTCCCCTCTCATTCTATCATTATTAAAATTTTATGTATTTTATGTATTATCATCAAATTTTTATGGTGTGGGGCGCGTTTTTGGTAGGTTCCCCTTGAGAGGATGCGGTATTATGGTGGTTGGAGGATTGTTTGGTGACGGACGAGTTCTTGTGGTGAATGGGTAAATTGTAATGTATGAATGGGTCGTGAGTCAGATTAGCTAGGTATAAGATAGTAAGTGTTGACCAGCCTTTTCCCCCTCCCCTTTTTGGCCTTGTGCCACAATTGTAACCTTTGTTACAATAAATCCTCAGGGTTTGTATTAAGTTCATCCCCTGGTGTGTTGTTTTTGCTACTGACTTGTTTCCTTTGCGTCTAAAAAAGATAAGCTTTAAGTTTACATTTTTGCAACCTTTTTGACTTTCAGTTTTCCTCGTTCTATTTTTGCATTTGCCTAATTTTTTCTCTTTATTTTCCGTTTTATTTTTGCTTTTGTATTATTTTGCCTTTTTCTTTCAGTTTTTGTTTCCTTTTTTAAATTTTCCTTGTTTTCGTAGTCCATTTTTCTTCTTTTGTTTGAGTTGTTTATTACCGTTTGAGTTGTTTATTACCGTTTGAGTTTGTACGTTTTTTCTTTTGATTATTATTTTTTACGTATGTGAAACACCAATATAAGTTAAAGAAAGCAACAAAAGCTTAATTGTTCGGCGTGGTGGGCCGAAAAATCCCATCATGGCCGACAACAATATTGACAAAGACAATACACCGCCTTCACAACCGGTGTCACCCCCAAAAACGGCCTGGGGTAAAAACAGGCCGCCAGAAAAAGATCCAGCCTTTTACTGCGAGCAAAGGAAAAAGTTTGAGGATTCATTCCAAGGGAATGAATTCATTACTATTCAAGAAGCCTTGGATGCAGTCGACACCAGGACAATCTCTCTTCTAACTTCGGAGGTAAAGACCCGGAAGTTGATCGGTGTCGGCAGAGAAGTGATGGAGGAGGCCTTGAAGTCTCTACAAATTTACCCAAAACTCCTGGCTCGAAGGACAAACGCTCTGTGGGATATACTCCTAGCTACAGAGGAGCAGGCAAAGGCACTGGCTGGAAGTCTGCTCTCAACTAAGAACCTGCGCATGCAGACAGAGTACATGGGAACTCGCAGAACCAAGGTAACAATTCACGGTGTCCCAGCAGATATCAGCGAGGACAGGATGGGGGCCTTTTTCGTTAAATATGGTGAAGTGAACGAAGTTAAGGCCCTTGTCAGTAAAAGCGGCATCCAAACAGGGGACATAGAAGTCCAAATAACGGTCAACAGGGAAAACTTTCGGGAAATTCCAAACACCCTGGTGTGCCGAAAGAGAAGAATGCTGGTTGTTGTCGAGGGAAGAAAGCCGTGCTGCTGGGCGTGTGGTGCGTCAGGGCACATGTCCAAGGAATGCCCTGGCAAAAATGTTAAACCAATGCCCCCTCCAGCAGCAACAACAGCAGCAGTGGTTGTGAAAGAGACAACCGGAAAACCTCCCGTAGAAGCCTGGAAAGAGGTGGATAGGGGGCGAAAAAATATGAGCGATCCAGCTCCGAAGGAGACGCCCCAAAAGAAACAGCCCGAAAAGAGGCAAAAAGAAGTACAGCCTTCAAAGGTGTACGAAAAAGAGAAACAAAAACAGCAACAACAACAACAGAAACAAAAACAGCAGAAGAGTCCAAAAAGTCCGGAAAAAAGTCCGGAAAAGCAAAACAGTGACATGGAGGTGGAGGAAGTGCCTCCCAAACGGGCCACCTCCTTGAAAAGAAACCGGGAGGAAGATGAGGAGGAACAAGAGGAACAAGTGAAGCAGATTCATAGGTTAATTGGACAGATTAGTGAAGAGAGGGGTAGGGAAACAAACAGATGTACATCCGTCCCCTCTTCACCAGCTAAAAAGGAAAAAAACACTCCAGCTGATAGGAGTCTCCCTCCTTCCCTGTCTCGATTTCCACTCCCTGCTAGCAACCCCACACCCCCGCACACACCTACTCCTACTGCATCAGAACCTCCAACTCCCCAACCATCCCTCCCTACTCCAGCCCGTTCATCCACTCCCACTCCACCACCCCCAGATAGGGGAAAAAAGAAAAAAAGAATCTTCGGCAAAGTCGAGGAAATTTGCAGAGCGGATAAGGGGGAGATAGATAAGAATCTCTCCTCCCGCAAGAGAGCACTGTTGGGTCCTCTAATCAAGCTGTCATCCGTTGACGGCAAATCAGTTGAGGATCCTAGAAATTTTCCTCGTGCCCCGGGAGTGGTTGGACTTATCCGGGACACAGGCAAACATATGAAAGTGTGGGCCCATCTCTTTGAGGCCAGAGAGGCCTTCCCAGAGATAAGGATGATTGAGATGGGCGCACAAGATTTGAAAAAAATGCAGATGTTTTGTGCAGGGAGGGCCCCCGTACGTCTCCATCCATCACTATATAGGGCCCTAAAACTAAATTACCCCACGGACGTCGGCGGGATTGTCACAGAAGGACGGATGACGTCGGAGTTAGGAGTGGGGAGCCTGGGACAATCCGTCGGGGTCCTTTCACCCGCAGATTTCCGTCCTGTATGTGAATAGGTTTATTGCACTTCTTTTTTCTTTGCAGGCTTAGAAGATGTCTATTAAGATAGCGACTTTGAATGTGAGGGGCTTAAGGGATCGGGGTAAGGCTGCCCGCCTTCTCCGGGACCTTCTGTCCCTGGATGTGGATGTTGCCGCGATCGAGGAGACCCACTTTGTTTGCAGTTCCGATGCGTGTGTGCTGGACGATGACTTTGTCGTCTATTCAGCATATGGGGACCGTTCTGCCAGAGGAGTTTCTTTGCTTGTCAGGCGTACTCTTGATGCGAAGGTGGACCTTGTGCATACCGATGCCGAGGGCCGGTTGATCGTGGCCGATATTGCCGTGAAAAGTGGTTCGTTCCGAGTCGTTGCGGTTTATGCGCCCAACGACCGGGAGGAGCGGGTCTCGTTTTTTCGGCGGTTGGGGCCGTTCCTAGTGGATTCAACGCGCCTAGTTTTAATGGGGGACTGGAATGCCATCCTGGACCCCAAGTTAGACAGGGGGCGGGGAGCTAGCGGGAGAAGGGGCGATCGTAGCCTGGTTGATCTGATCGACGATTATGGTCTCGTCGATAGATACCGGGTCGATCATCCCGGGGGGAAAATGTGGACGTGGGCTCTTAATTGGCCTTTTGACAAGGTAGTTAGCTACCTTGACAGAATGTTAGTTAGAAGAGCCGACATAGATCTACTAGATTGCCCTACGTTCCACTGGGTAGGCTATTCGGACCACAAACTCGTTTGTGCCCGGGTGGCGTTAGACTGTAGGCCTAGAATGGCTGGGTACTGGAAGTTCAATCTGTCCTTACTGGACAGGGAGGACTTTCGGGAACAGCTAATTAGACTAGTGCAGCGGGAGCTAGTGGGGGCGGTTATCGGGAATAAGTGGTGGGAACGCCTTAAGTGTAGGATTAGGTCCTTCACCACTGATTTCAGCAAACGGCTCGCTCTAGATAGAGCTGACAAGGTGAAGACGCTTAAAACTAGTTACACCCGGGCGGTGGCTGGGGGGGATCCCCTAGAGATAGCCTTAGCTAAGGAGGCCCTGGATCGTTCGAATAGCGAGCGGTATATGGGCCAGGTAATTAGACATAAGTTAAGCAAGATGTCTTCCGAAGCTGTGAACTTGGGCGCAGATCTGCGCAGGGAAGAGGTCCGTCGAGGTGGCGATCGTTACATTCGTGAAGTCGAATCCCCGGAGGGGCGTACTCTTCGGGCCACTGACGACATGTGCGAGGCGTTTCGGCGCCATTTCGAGAGCCGGTTTACCAAGGAGCCTGGTCTCCGTGAGGAGGAGTTTCGTAGCTATTTGGCTGACTTTCCTCGGCTTTCGCCGACTGAAGCGGCTAGCTGCGAGGGAGAGATCACGGACGGCGAAGTCTACGCGGTTTTGAAGAAGGTCGGCAGAGGCAAGTCGCCCGGTCTGGATGGTTTGCCCTATGAATTGTACTTGAGGCTGTCGCACATCTTTGTTCCGATTTTGACTGCAGTGTTCAACAACTGGTTTCGGTCGGGGTCCATCCCCAACCGGATCACCAGGGGCGTGATCACTCTGTTGAAAAAGGGCAAAGGTGGTGGGGGGAAACTAGATGACTACAGGCCCATAACTCTGCTAAACACAGAGTTAAAGATTATGGCCAAGATCCTGCAGGAGCGTTTGCAGTCAGTTGCCGAGTCTCTGTTGGGACCTGAGCAGACTTGTTCTGTGAGGGGCCGAACAATTCAGAGCAACCTGCATCTGATCCGCACGATCATAGAGGGTGTAAAAGACGACGAGCAAGCCGCGCTGATCAATTTGGATCAGTCCAAGGCATTTGATAGGGTCGACCATCGCTACCTTGCTACTGTCCTGCAGGCCGCCGGATTCGCACCCAACTTCTGCCGCTGGATTAGCCTCCTGTATCGCTCCCCCAGTGCTGTGGTACAGGTGAACGGAAGGTTGTCGGACGCGTTCGTGCTGTCTAGGTCGGTTCGTCAGGGTTGTCCGCTGTCGCCTCTCCTTTATGCTTTGGCGTTGGAGCCTCTCCTTCGCCGGCTGAAGGACGAGACCGGCAGTCCGGCCCTACGCGGAATCGCCGTTCCTGGAGGGGCTCGAGCCAGGGTTTCCGCGTACGCCGATGACGTATCTGCTTTCGTGTCGTCCCGGGACGATATCGAGGCGGTACAGAAGGCGCTTGACCGGTACGAGAAGGTGACAGGGGCCAAGATAAACCGCGACAAGTCTTCCGGCTTGCGGTTAGGTGCCTGGAAGGGGGTCGCTCTTCCGGGCCGCTTCGGTTGGACGGATGGACCTGTCCGCATTCTTGGAGTGTGGTTTGGACCGGACCTCCAGCTGGAGAAGAATTGGTCTGAAGTACTTGCAAAGGTCGGTTCTGCCGGCAAGACTTGGAATCGACGGCGGTTGTCCGTGAAGGGCAGGGCGGAGGTGTGTGTTACATACATTTTCCCCCTGATTCTTTATCGATTGTCTGTACTTCCTCTCTCTGGGACCCATTGGAAGGCGCTCGAGCGATCGCTATCCTCCATTTTATGGAGGGGACGCGTGAACAGGGTCGACAGACGAGTCTGCACTAAACGTCCGTGTCATGGGGGGCTGGGAATGCCGCACCTCTTGAGTCACGTCCGTGCCTCTAGGTTGGCTTTCCTACGCCGCGCATTGACTGGGAGAGATCCGATTCTGGAGGGGATTGTTAGGGACGCCTTCCCTAGCCTTACCATCAGTCCCCCCATCTCGAGGGTTGAGCGCCGTCGTAAACCCCGGGACGAGTCAGATTTCATTCGCGAGTGTCGGTCGGCCTTGAGGGCCATTCCCCGGTCCAGTGACCTGTCACGGCCTAGGAAGGTCTTCTATCGTGGATTAGTGGAGGGGCCCGCGAAGGATTCCCTACGTGATACGCTCGGCTTGTCGGAGGAGGAGTTTCGCTCCTACTGGTCTTGGGCGCCAGCGGCGGATTACCTCAGTAACCCTGAGTTTTCGCTTACCTGGCGATTGGCTCGGAATCGGCTGCCTCTCAACGACAAGGCTTTCATATGGGGTTTGGCGGATTTGCCAGACTGTGAACGGTGTGGTCTTGGCTTAGAAGAAACGGCTGCGCACGCCTTCTACCATTGCCCCCGGGTCCGCCCCTTATGGGACCATGTCGGCGAGCTGACGGCTCGTCTCGCTCCCGAACAGCTTGTGTCCATTGATCGCGCATACGCGTGTGACAATGTGTCGCCCCCGTATTCCGGGGAGAAACGAATGGTGTTTCTGATGCTGATGGCCACGGCTCGAATGGTGATTTGGACGACGCGAATGGAGGAAGTCTTGCGGGGCAACCGTCTTTCTCATCAGCATCTAATCCTATTCTTTGAGCATCAGCTCAAGATGAAGATTAGATCTGATAGAAAACGATTGCATTCGACAGTCTTTAGCGAAAGGTGGGTAAAAGAGGCGAGCTTGGTTCGTGTGACCGGGGCTAGCCTTGATTTTCTCTTCTAGGTCAACCTATTGCACATCGGGGTGGCTTCCTGTGGAACCCTCCCCTTGGTTAGGATTAGACAAGCTTCAGTGTACCTAGTTAATGTGAGTAAGTGTTGTTCCTGGCCTGTAACCCGGCTACTCTTTGGTTATGATCCAAGTCGAGATTCCCAACCTCCCCAGTTTGTTTCGGCCCCCTTTTATCTCGACTGGGTCAGCTTTATATTTTCCCTTTCCCGCATAATATTTTAGCCTTCTTCCCACTCCCTTAGCGAGAGTTGCCTCTTGATTTTGTCCCCTGGCCAGAATACAGCGGCCTCTCTATTTTGAGGGTTGGACGGTCCCCTACTAACATCTGTTATGTTTAGTTTGTATTTTGTGTTTATATTTATTTGATTATTGGGTTCATCTCCCTCCCCTCTCATTCTATCATTATTAAAATTTTATGTATTTTATGTATTATCATCAAATTTTTATGGTGTGGGGCGCGTTTTTGGTAGGTTCCCCTTGAGAGGATGCGGTATTATGGTGGTTGGAGGATTGTTTGGTGACGGACGAGTTCTTGTGGTGGATGGGTAAATTGTAATGTATGAATGGGTCGTGAGTCAGATTAGCTAGGTATAAGATAGTAAGTGTTGACCAGCCTTTTCCCCTCCCCTTTTTGGCCTTGTGCCACAATTGTAACCTTTGTTACAATAAATCCTCAGGGTTTGTATTAAGTTCATCCCCTGGTGTGTTGTTTTTGCTACTGACTTGTTTCCTTTGCGTCTAAAAAAGATAAGCTTTAAGTTTACATTTTTGCAACCTTTTTGACTTTCAGTTTTCCTCGTTCTATTTTTGCATTTGCCTAATTTTTTCTCTTTATTTTCCGTTTTATTTTTGCTTTTTGTATTATTTTGCCTTTTTCTTTCAGTTTTTGTTTTCTTTTTTAAATTTTCCTTGTTTTCGTAGTCCATTTTTCTTCTTTTGTTTGAGTTGTTTATTACCGTTTGAGTTGTTTATTACCGTTTGAGTTTGTACGTTTTTTCTTTTGATTATTATTTTTTACGTATGTGAAACACCAATATAAGTTAAAGAAAGCAACAAAAGCTTAATTGTTCGGCGTGGTGGGCCGAAAAATCCCATCATGGCCGACAACAATATTGACAAAGACAATACACCGCCTTCACAACCGGTGTCACCCCCAAAAACGGCCTGGGGTAAAAACAGGCCGCCAGAAAAAGATCCAGCCTTTTACTGCGAGCAAAGGAAAAAGTTTGAGGATTCATTCCAAGGGAATGAATTCATTACTATTCAAGAAGCCTTGGATGCAGTCGACACCAGGACAATCTCTCTTCTAACTTCGGAGGTAAAGACCCGGAAGTTGATCGGTGTCGGCAGAGAAGTGATGGAGGAGGCCTTGAAGTCTCTACAAATTTACCCAAAACTCCTGGCTCGAAGGACAAACGCTCTGTGGGATATACTCCTAGCTACAGAGGAGCAGGCAAAGGCACTGGCTGGAAGTCTGCTCTCAACTAAGAACCTGCGCATGCAGACAGAGTACATGGGAACTCGCAGAACCAAGGTAACAATTCACGGTGTCCCAGCAGATATCAGCGAGGACAGGATGGGGGCCTTTTTCGTTAAATATGGTGAAGTGAACGAAGTTAAGGCCCTTGTCAGTAAAAGCGGCATCCAAACAGGGGACATAGAAGTCCAAATAACTGTCAACAGGGAAAACTTTCGGGAAATTCCAAACACCCTGGTGTGCCGAAAGAGAAGAATGCTGGTTGTTGTCGAGGGAAGAAAGCCGTGCTGCTGGGCGTGTGGTGCGTCAGGGCACATGTCCAAGGAATGCCCTGGCAAAAATGTTAAACCAATGCCCCCTCCAGCAGCAACAACAGCAGCAGTGGTTGTGAAAGAGACAACCGGAAAACCTCCCGTAGAAGCCTGGAAAGAGGTGGATAGGGGGCGAAAAAATATGAGCGATCCAGCTCCGAAGGAGACGCCCCAAAAGAAACAGCCCGAAAAGAGGCAAAAAGAAGTACAGCCTTCAAAGGTGTACGAAAAAGAGAAACAAAAACAGCAACAACAACAACAGAAACAAAAACAGCAGAAGAGTCCAAAAAGTCCGGAAAAAAGTCCGGAAAAGCAAAACAGCGACATGGAGGTGGAGGAAGTGCCTCCCAAACGGGCCACCTCCTTGAAAAGAAACCGGGAGGAAGATGAGGAGGAACAAGAGGAACAAGTGAAGCAGATTCATAGGCTAATTGGACAGATTAGTGAAGAGAGGGGTAGGGAAACAAACAGATGTACATCCGTCCCCTCTTCACCAGCTAAAAAGGAAAAAAACACTCCAGCTGATAGGAGTCTCCCTCCTTCCCTGTCTCGATTTCCACTCCCTGCTAGCAACCCCACACCCCCGCACACACCTACTCCTACTGCATCAGACCCTCCAACTCCCCAACCATCCCTCCCTACTCCAGCCCGTTCATCCACTCCCACTCCACCACCCCCAGATAGGGGAAAAAAGAAAAAAAGAATCTTCGGCAAAGTCGAGGAAATTTGCAGAGCGGATAAGGGGGAGATAGATAAGAACCTCTCCTCCCGCAAGAGAGCACTGTTGGGTCCTCTAATCAAGCTGTCATCCGTTGACGGCAAATCAGTTGAGGATCCTAGAAATTTTCCTCGTGCCCCGGGAGTGGTTGGACTTATCCGGGACACAGGCAAACACATGAAAGTGTGGGCCCATCTCTTTGAGGCCAGAGAGGCCTTCCCAGAGATAAGGATGATTGAGATGGGCGCACAAGATTTGAAAAAATGCAGATGTTTTGTGCAGGGAGGGCCCCCGTACGTCTCCATCCATCACTATATAGGGCCCTAAAACTAAATTACCCCACGGACGTCGGCGGGATTGTCACAGAAGGACGGATGACGTCGGAGTTAGGAGTGGGGAGCCTGGGACAATCCGTCGGGGTCCTTTCACCCGCAGATTTCCGTCCTGTATGTGAATAGGTTTATTGCACTTCTTCTTTTTTCTTTGCAGGCTTAGAAGATGTCTATTAAGATAGCGACTTTGAATGTGAGGGGCTTAAGGGATCGGGGTAAGGCTGCCCGCCTGCTCCGGGACCTTCTGTCCCTGGATGTGGATGTTGCCGCGATCGAGGAGACCCACTTTGTTTGCAGTTCCGATGCGTGTGTGCTGGACGATGACTTTGTCCTCTATTCAGCATATGGGGACCGTTCTGCCAGAGGAGTTTCTTTGCTTGTCAGGCGTACTCTTGATGCGAAGGTGGACCTTGTGCATACCGATGCCGAGGGCCGGTTGATCGTGGCCGATATTGCCGTGAAAAGTGGTTCGTTCCGAGTCGTTGCGGTTTATGCGCCCAACGACCGGGAGGAGCGGGTCTCGTTTTTTCGGCGGTTGGGGCCGTTCCTAGTGGATTCAACGCGCCTAGTTTTAATGGGGGACTGGAATGCCATCCTGGACCCCAAGTTAGACAGGGGGCGGGGAGCTAGCGGGAGAAGGGGCGATCGTAGCCTGGTTGATCTGATCGACGATTATGGTCTCGTCGATAGATACCGGGTCGATCATCCCGGGGGGAAAATGTGGACGTGGGCTCTTAATTGGCCTTTTGACAAGGTAGTTAGCTACCTTGACAGAATGTTAGTTAGAAGAGCCGACATAGATCTATTAGATTGCCCTACGTTCCACTGGGTAGGCTACACGGACCACAAACTCGTTTGTGCCCGGGTGGCGTTAGACCATAGGCCTAGAATGGCTGGCTACTGGAAGTTCAATCTGTCCTTACTGGACAGGGAGGACTTTCGGGAACAGCTAATTAGACTAGTGCAGCGGGAGCTAGTGGGGGCGGTTATCGGGAATAAGTGGTGGGAACGCCTTAAGTGTAGGATTAGGTCCTTCACCACTGATTTCAGCAAACGGCTCGCTCTAGATAGAGCTGATAAGGTGAAGACACTCAAGTCTAGTTATTCCCGGGCGGTGGCTGGGGGGGATCCCCTAGAGATAGCCTTAGCTAAGGAGGCCCTGGATCGTTCGAATAGCGAGCGGTACATGGGCCAGGTAATTAGACATAAGTTAAGCAAGATGTCTTCCGAAGCTGTGAATTTGGGCGCGGATCTGCGCAGGGAAGAGGTCCGTCGAGGTGGCGATCGTTACATTCGTGAAGTCGAATCCCCGGAGGGGCGTACTCTTCGGGCCACTGACGACATGTGCGAGGCGTTTCGGCGCCATTTCGAGAGCCGGTTTACCAAGGAGCCTGGTCTCCGTGAGGAGGAGTTTCGTAGCTATTTGGCTGACTTTCCTCGGCTTTTGCCGACTGAAGCGGCTAGCTGCGAGGGAGAGATCACGGAGGGCGAAGTCTACGCGGTTTTGAAGAAGGTCGGCAGAGGCAAGTCGCCCGGTCTGGATGGTTTGCCCTATGAATTGTACTTGAGGCTGTCGCACATCTTTGTTCCGATTTTGACTGCAGTGTTCAACAACTGGTTTCGGTCGGGGTCCATCCCCAACCGGATCACCAGGGGCGTGATCACTCTGTTGAAAAAGGGCAAAGGTGGTGGGGGGAAACTAGATGACTACAGGCCCATAACTCTGCTAAACACAGAGTTAAAGATTATGGCCAAGATCCTGCAGGAGCGTTTGCAGTCAGTTGCCGAGTCTCTGTTGGGACCTGAGCAGACTTGTTCTGTGAGGGGCCGAACAATTCAGAGCAACCTGCATCTGATCCGCACGATCATAGAGGGTGTAAAAGACGACGAGCAAGCCGCGCTGATCAATTTGGATCAGTCCAAGGCATTTGATAGGGTCGACCATCGCTACCTTGCTACTGTCCTGCAGGCCGCTGGATTCGCACCCAACTTCTGCCGCTGGATTAGCCTCCTGTATCGCTCCCCCAGTGCTGTGGTACAGGTGAACGGAAGGTTGTCGGACGCGTTCGTGCTGTCTAGGTCGGTTCGTCAGGGTTGTCCGCTGTCGCCTCTCCTTTATGCTTTGGCGTTGGAGCCTCTCCTTCGCCGGCTGAAGGACGAGACCGGCAGTCCGGCCCTACGCGGAATCGCCGTTCCTGGAGGGGCTCGAGCCAGGGTTTCCGCGTACGCCGATGACGTATCTGCTTTCGTGTCGTCCCGGGACGATATCGAGGCGGTACAGAAGGCGCTTGACCGGTACGAGAAGGTGACAGGGGCCAAGATAAACCGCGACAAGTCTTCCGGCTTGCGGTTAGGTGCCTGGAAGGGGGTCGCTCTTCCGGGCCGCTTCGGTTGGACGGATGGACCTGTCCGCATTCTTGGAGTGTGGTTTGGACCGGACCTCCAGCTGGAGAAGAATTGGTCTGAAGTACTTGCAAAGGTCGGTTCTGCCGGCAAGACTTGGAATCGACGGCGGTTGTCCGTGAAGGGCAGGGCGGAGGTGTGTGTTACATACATTTTCCCCCTGATTCTTTATCGATTGTCTGTACTTCCTCTCTGTGGGACCCATTGGAAGGCGCTCGAGCGATCGCTATCCTCCATTTTATGGAGGGGACGCGTGAACAGGGTCGACAGACGAGTCTGCACTAAACGTCCGTGTCATGGGGGGCTGGGAATGCCGCACCTCTTGAGTCACGTCCGTGCCTCTAGGTTGGCTTTCCTACGCCGCGCATTGACTGGGAGAGATCCGATTCTGGAGGGGATTGTTAGGGACGCCTTCCCTAGCCTTACCATCAGTCCCCCCATCTCGAGGGTTGAGCGCCGTCGTAAACCCCGGGACGAGTCGGATTTCATCCGCGAGTGTCGGTCGGCCTTGAGGGCCATTCCCCGGTCCAGTGACCTGTCACGGCCTAGGAAGGTCTTCTATCGGGGATTAGTGGAGGGGCCCGCGAAGGATTCCCTACGTGATACGCTCGGCTTGTCGGAGGAGGAGTTTCGCTCCTACTGGTCTTGGGCGCCAGCGGCGGATTACCTCAGTAACCCTGAGTTTTCGCTTACCTGGCGATTGGCTCGGAATCGGCTGCCTCTCAACGACAAGGCTTTCATATGGGGT
Source organism: Acanthosepion lycidas (assembly GCA_963932145.1). NCBI lineage: Eukaryota > Metazoa > Mollusca > Cephalopoda > Sepiida > Sepiidae > Acanthosepion > Acanthosepion lycidas. The sequence goes on along the minus strand of OZ010587.1, from coordinate 23,109,294 downwards.
TTGGCGGATTTGCCAGACTGTGAACGGTGTGGTCTTGGCTTAGAAGAAACGGCTGCGCACGCCTTCTACCATTGCCCCCGGGTCCGCCCCTTATGGGACCATGTCGGCGAGCTGACGGCTCGTCTCGCTCCCGAACAGCTTGTGTCCATTGATCGCGCATACGCGTGTGACAATGTGTCGCCCCCGTATTCCGGGGTGAAACGAATGGTGTTTCTGACGCTGCTGGCCACGGCTCGAATGGTGATTTGGACGACGCGAAAGGAGGAAGGCTTGCGGGGCAACCGTCTTTCTCATCAGCATCTAATCCTATTCTTTGAGCATCAGCTCAAGATGAAGATTAGATCTGATAGAAAACGATTGCATTCGACAGTCTTTAGCGAAAGGTGGGTAAAAGAGGCGAGCTTGGTTCGTGTGACCGGGGCTAGCCTTGATTTTCTCTTCTAGGTCAACCTATTGCACATCGGGGTGGCTTCCTGTGGAACCCTCCCCTTGGTTAGGTTAGACAAGCTTCAGTGTACCTAGTTAATGTGAGTAAATGTTGTTCCTGGTCTGTATCCCGGCTGCTCTTTGGTTATGGTCCAAGTCGAGATTCCCAACCTCCCCAGTTTGTTTTGGCCCCCCCTTTTTTATCTCGACTGGGTCAGCTTTACATTTTCCCATTCCGGCATAATATTTTCTCCGCTTTCCCACTCCCTTAGCGAGAGCGTCTCTTGATTCTGTCCCCTGGGCAGAATACAGCGGCCTCTCTGTTTTTGAGGGTTGGACGGTCCCTACTAACATGTGTTATGTTTAGTTTGTATTTTGTGTTTATTTTTATTTATTATTGGGTTCACCTCCCTCCCCTTGCATTCTATCATTATTAGAATTTTATGTATATCATTTATGTATCATCAAATTTTTATGGATTGGGGCGCTTTTTGGTAGGTTCCCTTGGAGTGGATGTGGTATTATGGTGGTTGGAGGATTGAACGGTGATGGATGAGTTCTTGTGGTGAATGAGTAAATTGTAATGTATGAATGGGTCGTGAGTCAGATTAGCTAGGTATAAGATAGTAAGTGTTGACCAGCCTTTCCCCCCCCCCCTTTTTGGCCTTGTGCCACAATTGTAACCTTTGTTGCAATAAATCCTCAGGGTTTGTATTAAGTTGTTCCTGGAGGGGCTCGAGCCAGGGTTTCCGCGTACGCCGATGACGTATCTGCTTTCGTGTCGTCCCGGGACGATATCGAGGCGGTACAGAAGGCGCTTGACCGGTACGAGAAGGTGACAGGGGCCAAGATAAACCGCGACAAGTCTTCCGGCTTGCGGTTAGGTGCCTGGAAGGGGGTCGCTCTTCCGGGCCGCTTCGGTTGGACGGATGGACCTGTCCGCATTCTTGGAGTGTGGTTTGGACCGGACCTCCAGCTGGAGAAGAATTGGTCTGAAGTACTTGCAAAGGTCGGTTCTGCCGGCAAGACTTGGAATCGACGGCGGTTGTCCGTGAAGGGCAGGGCGGAGGTGTGTGTTACATACATTTTCCCCCTGATTCTTTATCGATTGTCTGTACTTCCTCTCTGTGGGACCCATTGGAAGGCGCTCGAGCGATCGCTATCCTCCATTTTATGGAGGGGACGCGTGAACAGGGTCGACAGACGAGTCTGCACTAAACGTCCGTGTCATGGGGGGCTGGGAATGCCGCACCTCTTGAGTCACGTCCGTGCCTCTAGGTTGGCTTTCCTACGCCGCGCATTGACTGGGAGAGATCCGATTCTGGAGGGGATTGTTAGGGACGCCTTCCCTAGCCTTACCATCAGTCCCCCCATCTCGAGGGTTGAGCGCCGTCGTAAACCCCGGGACGAGTCGGATTTCATCCGCGAGTGTCGGTCGGCCTTGAGGGCCATTCCCCGGTCCAGTGACCTGTCACGGCCTAGGAAGGTCTTCTATCGTGGATTAGTGGAGGGGCCCGCGAAGGATTCCCTACGTGATACGCTCGGCTTGTCGGAGGAGGAGTTTCGCTCCTACTGGTCTTGGGCGCCAGCGGCGGATTACCTCAGTAACCCTGAGTTTTCGCTTACCTGGCGATTGGCTCGGAATCGGCTGCCTCTCAACGACAAGGCTTTCATATGGGGTTTGGCGGATTTGCCAGACTGTGAACGGTGTGGTCTTGGCTTAGAAGAAACGGCTGCGCACGCCTTCTACCATTGCCCCCGGGTCCGCCCCTTATGGGACCATGTCGGCGAGCTGACGGCTCGTCTCGCTCCCGAACAGCTTGTGTCCATTGATCGCGCATACGCGTGTGACAATGTGTCGCCCCCGTATTCCGGGGTGAAACGAATGGTGTTTCTGACGCTGCTGGCCACGGCTCGAATGGTGATTTGGACGACGCGAAAGGAGGAAGGCTTGCGGGGCAACCGTCTTTCTCATCAGCATCTAATCCTATTCTTTGAGCATCAGCTCAAGATGAAGATTAGATCTGATAGAAAACGATTGCATTCGACAGTCTTTAGCGAAAGGTGGGTAAAAGAGGCGAGCTTGGTTCGTGTGACCGGGACTAGCCTTGATTTTCTCTTCTAGGTCAACCTATTGCACATCGGGGTGGCTTCCTGTGGAACCCTCCCCTTGGTTAGGATTAGACAAGCTTCAGTGTACCTAGTTAATGTGAGTAAGTGTTGTTCCTGGCCTGTAACCCGGCTACTCTTTGGTTATGATCCAAGTCGAGATTCCCAACCTCCCCAGTTTGTTTCGGCCCCCCCTTTTATCTCGACTGGGTCAGCTTTATATTTTCCCTTTCCCGCATAATATTTTAGCCTTCTTCCCACTCCCTTAGCGAGAGTTGCCTCTTGATTTTGTCCCCTGGCCAGAATACAGCGGCCTCTCTATTTTGAGGGTTGGACGGTCCCCTACTAACATCTGTTATGTTTAGTTTGTATTTTGTGTTTATATTTATTTGATTATTGGGTTCATCTCCCTCCCCTCTCATTCTATCATTATTAAAATTTTATGTATTTTATGTATTATCATCAAATTTTTATGGTGTGGGGCGCGTTTTTGGTAGGTTCCCCTTGAGAGGATGCGGTATTATGGTGGTTGGAGGATTGTTTGGTGACGGACGAGTTCTTGTGGTGAATGGGTAAATTGTAATGTATGAATGGGTCGTGAATCTGATTAGCTAGGTATAGGATAGTTAGTTTGGACCAGCCTTTACCCCTCCCCTTCATCGGCCACGTGCCACAATTATGTATAAAAACATAATAAATCCTCAGGGTTTGTATTAAGTTGTTCCTGGAGGGGCTCGAGCCAGGGTTTCCGCGTACGCCGATGACGTATCTGCTTTCGTGTCGTCCCGGGACGATATCGAGGCGGTACAGAAGGCGCTTGACCGGTACGAGAAGGTGACAGGGGCCAAGATAAACCGCGACAAGTCTTCCGGCTTGCGGTTAGGTGCCTGGAAGGGGGTCGCTCTTCCGGGCCGCTTCGGTTGGACGGATGGACCTGTCCGCATTCTTGGAGTGTGGTTTGGACCGGACCTCCAGCTGGAGAAGAATTGGTCTGAAGTACTTGCAAAGGTCGGTTCTGCCGGCAAGACTTGGAATCGACGGCGGTTGTCCGTGAAGGGCAGGGCGGAGGTGTGTGTTACATACATTTTCCCCCTGATTCTTTATCGATTGTCTGTACTTCCTCTCTGTGGGACCCATTGGAAGGCGCTCGAGCGATCGCTATCCTCCATTTTATGGAGGGGACGCGTGAACAGGGTCGACAGACGAGTCTGCACTAAACGTCCGTGTCATGGGGGGCTGGGAATGCCGCACCTCTTGAGTCACGTCCGTGCCTCTAGGTTGGCTTTCCTACGCCGCGCATTGACTGGGAGAGATCCGATTCTGGAGGGGATTGTTAGGGACGCCTTCCCTAGCCTTACCATCAGTCCCCCCATCTCGAGGGTTGAGCGCCGTCGTAAACCCCGGGACGAGTCGGATTTCATCCGCGAGTGTCGGTCGGCCTTGAGGGCCATTCCCCGGTCCAGTGACCTGTCACGGCCTAGGAAGGTCTTCTATCGTGGATTAGTGGAGGGGCCCGCGAAGGATTCCCTACGTGATACGCTCGGCTTGTCGGAGGAGGAGTTTCGCTCCTACTGGTCTTGGGCGCCAGCGGCGGATTACCTCAGTAACCCTGAGTTTTCGCTTACCTGGCGATTGGCTCGGAATCGGCTGCCTCTCAACGACAAGGCTTTCATATGGGGTTTGGCGGATTTGCCAGACTGTGAACGGTGTGGTCTTGGCTTAGAAGAAACGGCTGCGCACGCCTTCTACCATTGCCCCCGGGTCCGCCCCTTATGGGACCATGTCGGCGAGCTGACGGCTCGTCTCGCTCCCGAACAGCTTGTGTCCATTGATCGCGCATACGCGTGTGACAATGTGTCGCCCCCGTATTCCGGGGTGAAACGAATGGTGTTTCTGACGCTGCTGGCCACGGCTCGAATGGTGATTTGGACGACGCGAAAGGAGGAAGGCTTGCGGGGCAACCGTCTTTCTCATAAGCATCTAATCCTATTCTTTGAGCATCAGCTCAAGATGAAGATTAGATCTGATAGAAAACGATTGCATTCGACAGTCTTTAGCGAAAGGTGGGTAAAAGAGGCGAGCTTGGTTCGTGTGACCGGGGCTAGCCTTGATTTTCTCTTCTAGGTCAACCTATTGCACATCGGGGTGGCTTCCTGTGGAACCCTCCCCTTGGTTAGGTTAGACAAGCTTCAGTGTACCTAGTTAATGTGAGTAAATGTTGTTCCTGGCCTGTATCCCGGCTGCTCTTTGGTTATGGTCCAAGTCGAGATTCCCAACCTCCCCAGTTTGTTTTGGCCCCCCCCTTTTTTTTATCTCGACTGGGTCAGCTTTACATTTTCCCATTCCGGCATAATATTTTCTCCGCTTTCCCACTCCCTTAGCGAGAGCGTCTCTTGATTCTGTCCCCTGGGCAGAATACAGCGGCCTCTCTGTTTTTGAGGGTTGGACGGTCCCTACTAACATGTGTTATGTTTAGTTTGTATTTTGTGTTTATTTTTATTTATTATTGGGTTCACCTCCCTCCCCTTGCATTCTATCATTATTAGAATTTTATGTATATCATTTATGTATCATCAAATTTTTATGGATTGGGGCGCGTTTTGGTAGGTTCCCTTGGAGTGGATGTGGTATTATGGTGGTTGGAGGATTGAACGGTGATGGATGAGTTCTTGTGGTGAATGAGTAAATTGTAATGTATGAATGGGTCGTGAGTCAGATTAGCTAGGTATAAGATAGTAAGTGTTGACCAGCCTTTCCCCCCCCCCTTTTTTGGCCTTGTGCCACAATTGTAACCTTTGTTGCAATAAATCCTCAGGGTTTGTATTAAGTTGTTCCTGGAGGGGCTCGAGCCAGGGTTTCCGCGTACGCCGATGACGTATCTGCTTTCGTGTCGTCCCGGGACGATATCGAGGCGGTACAGAAGGCGCTTGACCGGTACGAGAAGGTGACAGGGGCCAAGATAAACCGCGACAAGTCTTCCGGCTTGCGGTTAGGTGCCTGGAAGGGGGTCGCTCTTCCGGGCCGCTTCGGTTGGACGGATGGACCTGTCCGCATTCTTGGAGTGTGGTTTGGACCGGACCTCCAGCTGGAGAAGAATTGGTCTGAAGTACTTGCAAAGGTCGGTTCTGCCGGCAAGACTTGGAATCGACGGCGGTTGTCCGTGAAGGGCAGGGCGGAGGTGTGTGTTACATACATTTTCCCCCTGATTCTTTATCGATTGTCTGTACTTCCTCTCTGTGGGACCCATTGGAAGGCGCTCGAGCGATCGCTATCCTCCATTTTATGGAGGGGACGCGTGAACAGGGTCGACAGACGAGTCTGCACTAAACGTCCGTGTCATGGGGGGCTGGGAATGCCGCACCTCTTGAGTCACGTCCGTGCCTCTAGGTTGGCTTTCCTACGCCGCGCATTGACTGGGAGAGATCCGATTCTGGAGGGGATTGTTAGGGACGCCTTCCCTAGCCTTACCATCAGTCCCCCCATCTCGAGGGTTGAGCGCCGTCGTAAACCCCGGGACGAGTCGGATTTCATCCGCGAGTGTCGGTCGGCCTTGAGGGCCATTCCCCGGTCCAGTGACCTGTCACGGCCTAGGAAGGTCTTCTATCGTGGATTAGTGGAGGGGCCCGCGAAGGATTCCCTACGTGATACGCTCGGCTTGTCGGAGGAGGAGTTTCGCTCCTACTGGTCTTGGGCGCCAGCGGCGGATTACCTCAGTAACCCTGAGTTTTCGCTTACCTGGCGATTGGCTCGGAATCGGCTGCCTCTCAACGACAAGGCTTTCATATGGGGTTTGGCGGATTTGCCAGACTGTGAACGGTGTGGTCTTGGCTTAGAAGAAACGGCTGCGCACGCCTTCTACCATTGCCCCCGGGTCCGCCCCTTATGGGACCATGTCGGCGAGCTGACGGCTCGTCTCGCTCCCGAACAGCTTGTGTCCATTGATCGCGCATACGCGTGTGACAATGTGTCGCCCCCGTATTCCGGGGTGAAACGAATGGTGTTTCTGACGCTGCTGGCCACGGCTCGAATGGTGATTTGGACGACGCGAAAGGAGGAAGGCTTGCGGGGCAACCGTCTTTCTCATAAGCATCTAATCCTATTCTTTGAGCATCAGCTCAAGATGAAGATTAGATCTGATAGAAAACGATTGCATTCGACAGTCTTTAGCGAAAGGTGGGTAAAAGAGGCGAGCTTGGTTCGTGTGACCGGGGCTAGCCTTGATTTTCTCTTCTAGGTCAACCTATTGCACATCGGGGTGGCTTCCTGTGGAACCCTCCCCTTGGTTAGGTTAGACAAGCTTCAGTGTACCTAGTTAATGTGAGTAAATGTTGTTCCTGGCCTGTATCCCGGCTGCTCTTTGGTTATGGTCCAAGTCGAGATTCCCAACCTCCCCAGTTTGTTTTGGCCCCCCCCTTTTTTTTATCTCGACTGGGTCAGCTTTACATTTTCCCATTCCGGCATAATATTTTCTCCGCTTTCCCACTCCCTTAGCGAGAGCGTCTCTTGATTCTGTCCCCTGGGCAGAATACAGCGGCCTCTCTGTTTTTGAGGGTTGGACGGTCCCTACTAACATGTGTTATGTTTAGTTTGTATTTTGTGTTTATTTTTATTTATTATTGGGTTCACCTCCCTCCCCTTGCATTCTATCATTATTAGAATTTTATGTATATCATTTATGTATCATCAAATTTTTATGGATTGGGGCGCGTTTTGGTAGGTTCCCTTGGAGTGGATGTGGTATTATGGTGGTTGGAGGATTGAACGGTGATGGATGAGTTCTTGTGGTGAATGAGTAAATTGTAATGTATGAATGGGTCGTGAGTCAGATTAGCTAGGTATAAGATAGTAAGTGTTGACCAGCCTTTCCCCCCCCTTTTTTGGCCTTGTGCCACAATTGTAACCTTTGTTGCAATAAATCCTCAGGGTTTGTATTAAGTTGTTCCTGGAGGGGCTCGAGCCAGGGTTTCCGCGTACGCCGATGACGTATCTGCTTTCGTGTCGTCCCGGGACGATATCGAGGCGGTACAGAAGGCGCTTGACCGGTACGAGAAGGTGACAGGGGCCAAGATAAACCGCGACAAGTCTTCCGGCTTGCGGTTAGGTGCCTGGAAGGGGGTCGCTCTTCCGGGCCGCTTCGGTTGGACGGATGGACCTGTCCGCATTCTTGGAGTGTGGTTTGGACCGGACCTCCAGCTGGAGAAGAATTGGTCTGAAGTACTTGCAAAGGTCGGTTCTGCCGGCAAGACTTGGAATCGACGGCGGTTGTCCGTGAAGGGCAGGGCGGAGGTGTGTGTTACATACATTTTCCCCCTGATTCTTTATCGATTGTCTGTACTTCCTCTCTGTGGGACCCATTGGAAGGCGCTCGAGCGATCGCTATCCTCCATTTTATGGAGGGGACGCGTGAACAGGGTCGACAGACGAGTCTGCACTAAACGTCCGTGTCATGGGGGGCTGGGAATGCCGCACCTCTTGAGTCACGTCCGTGCCTCTAGGTTGGCTTTCCTACGCCGCGCATTGACTGGGAGAGATCCGATTCTGGAGGGGATTGTTAGGGACGCCTTCCCTAGCCTTACCATCAGTCCCCCCATCTCGAGGGTTGAGCGCCGTCGTAAACCCCGGGACGAGTCGGATTTCATCCGCGAGTGTCGGTCGGCCTTGAGGGCCATTCCCCGGTCCAGTGACCTGTCACGGCCTAGGAAGGTCTTCTATCGTGGATTAGTGGAGGGGCCCGCGAAGGATTCCCTACGTGATACGCTCGGCTTGTCGGAGGAGGAGTTTCGCTCCTACTGGTCTTGGGCGCCAGCGGCGGATTACCTCAGTAACCCTGAGTTTTCGCTTACCTGGCGATTGGCTCGGAATCGGCTGCCTCTCAACGACAAGGCTTTCATATGGGGTTTGGCGGATTTGCCAGACTGTGAACGGTGTGGTCTTGGCTTAGAAGAAACGGCTGCGCACGCCTTCTACCATTGCCCCCGGGTCCGCCCCTTATGGGACCATGTCGGCGAGCTGACGGCTCGTCTCGCTCCCGAACAGCTTGTGTCCATTGATCGCGCATACGCGTGTGACAATGTGTCGCCCCCGTATTCCGGGGTGAAACGAATGGTGTTTCTGACGCTGCTGGCCACGGCTCGAATGGTGATTTGGACGACGCGAAAGGAGGAAGGCTTGCGGGGCAACCGTCTTTCTCATCAGCATCTAATCCTATTCTTTGAGCATCAGCTCAAGATGAAGATTAGATCTGATAGAAAACGATTGCATTCGACAGTCTTTAGCGAAAGGTGGGTAAAAGAGGCGAGCTTGGTTCGTGTGACCGGGGCTAGCCTTGATTTTCTCTTCTAGGTCAACCTATTGCACATCGGGGTGGCTTCCTGTGGAACCCTCCCCTTGGTTAGGATTAGACAAGCTTCAGTGTACCTAGTTAATGTGAGTAAGTGTTGTTCCTGGCCTGTAACCCGGCTACTCTTTGGTTATGATCCAAGTCGAGATTCCCAACCTCCCCAGTTTGTTTCGGCCCCCCCTTTTATCTCGACTGGGTCAGCTTTATATTTTCCCTTTCCCGCATAATATTTTAGCCTTCTTCCCACTCCCTTAGCGAGAGTTGCCTCTTGATTTTGTCCCCTGGCCAGAATACAGCGGCCTCTCTATTTTGAGGGTTGGACGGTCCCCTACTAACATCTGTTATGTTTAGTTTGTATTTTGTGTTTATATTTATTTGATTATTGGGTTCATCTCCCTCCCCTCTCATTCTATCATTATTAAAATTTTATGTATTTTATGTATTATCATCAAATTTTTATGGTGTGGGGCGCGTTTTTGGTAGGTTCCCCTTGAGAGGATGCGGTATTATGGTGGTTGGAGGATTGTTTGGTGACGGACGAGTTCTTGTGGTGAATGGGTAAATTGTAATGTATGAATGGGTCGTGAATCTGATTAGCTAGGTATAGGATAGTTAGTTTGGACCAGCCTTTACCCCTCCCCTTCATCGGCCACGTGCCACAATTATGTATAAAAACATAATAAATCCTCAGGGTTTGTATTAAGTTGTTCCTGGAGGGGCTCGAGCCAGGGTTTCCGCGTACGCCGATGACGTATCTGCTTTCGTGTCGTCCCGGGACGATATCGAGGCGGTACAGAAGGCGCTTGACCGGTACGAGAAGGTGACAGGGGCCAAGATAAACCGCGACAAGTCTTCCGGCTTGCGGTTAGGTGCCTGGAAGGGGGTCGCTCTTCCGGGCCGCTTCGGTTGGACGGATGGACCTGTCCGCATTCTTGGAGTGTGGTTTGGACCGGACCTCCAGCTGGAGAAGAATTGGTCTGAAGTACTTGCAAAGGTCGGTTCTGCCGGCAAGACTTGGAATCGACGGCGGTTGTCCGTGAAGGGCAGGGCGGAGGTGTGTGTTACATACATTTTCCCCCTGATTCTTTATCGATTGTCTGTACTTCCTCTCTGTGGGACCCATTGGAAGGCGCTCGAGCGATCGCTATCCTCCATTTTATGGAGGGGACGCGTGAACAGGGTCGACAGACGAGTCTGCACTAAACGTCCGTGTCATGGGGGGCTGGGAATGCCGCACCTCTTGAGTCACGTCCGTGCCTCTAGGTTGGCTTTCCTACGCCGCGCATTGACTGGGAGAGATCCGATTCTGGAGGGGATTGTTAGGGACGCCTTCCCTAGCCTTACCATCAGTCCCCCCATCTCGAGGGTTGAGCGCCGTCGTAAACCCCGGGACGAGTCGGATTTCATCCGCGAGTGTCGGTCGGCCTTGAGGGCCATTCCCCGGTCCAGTGACCTGTCACGGCCTAGGAAGGTCTTCTATCGTGGATTAGTGGAGGGGCCCGCGAAGGATTCCCTACGTGATACGCTCGGCTTGTCGGAGGAGGAGTTTCGCTCCTACTGGTCTTGGGCGCCAGCGGCGGATTACCTCAGTAACCCTGAGTTTTCGCTTACCTGGCGATTGGCTCGGAATCGGCTGCCTCTCAACGACAAGGCTTTCATATGGGGTTTGGCGGATTTGCCAGACTGTGAACGGTGTGGTCTTGGCTTAGAAGAAACGGCTGCGCACGCCTTCTACCATTGCCCCCGGGTCCGCCCCTTATGGGACCATGTCGGCGAGCTGACGGCTCGTCTCGCTCCCGAACAGCTTGTGTCCATTGATCGCGCATACGCGTGTGACAATGTGTCGCCCCCGTATTCCGGGGTGAAACGAATGGTGTTTCTGACGCTGCTGGCCACGGCTCGAATGGTGATTTGGACGACGCGAAAGGAGGAAGGCTTGCGGGGCAACCGTCTTTCTCATCAGCATCTAATCCTATTCTTTGAGCATCAGCTCAAGATGAAGATTAGATCTGATAGAAAACGATTGCATTCGACAGTCTTTAGCGAAAGGTGGGTAAAAGAGGCGAGCTTGGTTCGTGTGACCGGGGCTAGCCTTGATTTTCTCTTCTAGGTCAACCTATTGCACATCGGGGTGGCTTCCTGTGGAACCCTCCCCTTGGTTAGGATTAGACAAGCTTCAGTGTACCTAGTTAATGTGAGTAAGTGTTGTTCCTGGCCTGTAACCCGGCTACTCTTTGGTTATGATCCAAGTCGAGATTCCCAACCTCCCCAGTTTGTTTCGGCCCCCCCTTTTATCTCGACTGGGTCAGCTTTATATTTTCCCTTTCCCGCATAATATTTTAGCCTTCTTCCCACTCCCTTAGCGAGAGTTGCCTCTTGATTTTGTCCCCTGGCCAGAATACAGCGGCCTCTCTATTTTGAGGGTTGGACGGTCCCCTACTAACATCTGTTATGTTTAGTTTGTATTTTGTGTTTATATTTATTTGATTATTGGGTTCATCTCCCTCCCCTCTCATTCTATCATTATTAAAATTTTATGTATTTTATGTATTATCATCAAATTTTTATGGTGTGGGGCGCGTTTTTGGTAGGTTCCCCTTGAGAGGATGCGGTATTATGGTGGTTGGAGGATTGTTTGGTGACGGACGAGTTCTTGTGGTGAATGGGTAAATTGTAATGTATGAATGGGTCGTGAATCTGATTAGCTAGGTATAGGATAGTTAGTTTGGACCAGCCTTTACCCCTCCCCTTCATCGGCCACGTGCCACAATTATGTATAAAAACATAATAAATCCTCAGGGTTTGTATTAAGTTGTTCCTGGAGGGGCTCGAGCCAGGGTTTCCGCGTACGCCGATGACGTATCTGCTTTCGTGTCGTCCCGGGACGATATCGAGGCGGTACAGAAGGCGCTTGACCGGTACGAGAAGGTGACAGGGGCCAAGATAAACCGCGACAAGTCTTCCGGCTTGCGGTTAGGTGCCTGGAAGGGGGTCGCTCTTCCGGGCCGCTTCGGTTGGACGGATGGACCTGTCCGCATTCTTGGAGTGTGGTTTGGACCGGACCTCCAGCTGGAGAAGAATTGGTCTGAAGTACTTGCAAAGGTCGGTTCTGCCGGCAAGACTTGGAATCGACGGCGGTTGTCCGTGAAGGGCAGGGCGGAGGTGTGTGTTACATACATTTTCCCCCTGATTCTTTATCGATTGTCTGTACTTCCTCTCTGTGGGACCCATTGGAAGGCGCTCGAGCGATCGCTATCCTCCATTTTATGGAGGGGACGCGTGAACAGGGTCGACAGACGAGTCTGCACTAAACGTCCGTGTCATGGGGGGCTGGGAATGCCGCACCTCTTGAGTCACGTCCGTGCCTCTAGGTTGGCTTTCCTACGCCGCGCATTGACTGGGAGAGATCCGATTCTGGAGGGGATTGTTAGGGACGCCTTCCCTAGCCTTACCATCAGTCCCCCCATCTCGAGGGTTGAGCGCCGTCGTAAACCCCGGGACGAGTCGGATTTCATCCGCGAGTGTCGGTCGGCCTTGAGGGCCATTCCCCGGTCCAGTGACCTGTCACGGCCTAGGAAGGTCTTCTATCGTGGATTAGTGGAGGGGCCCGCGAAGGATTCCCTACGTGATACGCTCGGCTTGTCGGAGGAGGAGTTTCGCTCCTACTGGTCTTGGGCGCCAGCGGCGGATTACCTCAGTAACCCTGAGTTTTCGCTTACCTGGCGATTGGCTCGGAATCGGCTGCCTCTCAACGACAAGGCTTTCATATGGGGTTTGGCGGATTTGCCAGACTGTGAACGGTGTGGTCTTGGCTTAGAAGAAACGGCTGCGCACGCCTTCTACCATTGCCCCCGGGTCCGCCCCTTATGGGACCATGTCGGCGAGCTGACGGCTCGTCTCGCTCCCGAACAGCTTGTGTCCATTGATCGCGCATACGCGTGTGACAATGTGTCGCCCCCGTATTCCGGGGAGAAACGAATGGTGTTTCTGATGCTGATGGCCACGGCTCGAATGGTGATTTGGACGACGCGAATGGAGGAAGTCTTGCGGGGCAACCGTCTTTCTCATCAGCATCTAATCCTATTCTTTGAGCATCAGCTCAAGATGAAGATTAGATCTGATAGAAAACGATTGCATTCGACAGTCTTTAGCGAAAGGTGGGTAAAAGAGGCGAGCTTGGTTCGTGTGACCGGGGCTAGCCTTGATTTTCTCTTCTAGGTCAACCTATTGCACATCGGGGTGGCTTCCTGTGGAACCCTCCCCTTGGTTAGGATTAGACAAGCTTCAGTGTACCTAGTTAATGTGAGTAAGTGTTGTTCCTGGCCTGTAACCCGGCTACTCTTTGGTTATGGTCCAAGTCGAGATTCCCAACCTCCCCAGTTTGTTTCGGCCCCCTTTTATCTCGACTGGGTCAGCTTTATATTTTCCCTTTCCCGCATAATATTTTAGCCTTCTTCCCACTCCCTTAGCGAGAGTTGCCTCTTGATTTTGTCCCCTGGCCAGAATACAGCGGCCTCTCTATTTTGAGGGTTGGACGGTCCCCTACTAACATCTGTTATGTTTAGTTTGTATTTTGTGTTTATATTTATTTGATTATTGGGTTCATCTCCCTCCCCTCTCATTCTATCATTATTAAAATTTTATGTATTTTATGTATTATCATCAAATTTTTATGGTGTGGGGCGCGTTTTTGGTAGGTTCCCCTTGAGAGGATGCGGTATTATGGTGGTTGGAGGATTGTTTGGTGACGGACGAGTTCTTGTGGTGGATGGGTAAATTGTAATGTATGAATGGGTCGTGAGTCAGATTAGCTAGGTATAAGATAGTAAGTGTTGACCAGCCTTTTCCCCTCCCCTTTTTGGCCTTGTGCCACAATTGTAACCTTTGTTACAATAAATCCTCAGGGTTTGTATTAAGTTACAACCTGCTTTATTTTTGTCTGCCAGCTGGACGCTAGCTGGGACTCTTACACCGGTAAGTGCTGTTTATTGTCTTGTTATTCTACAAGAGAGAGAGAGAGAGAGAGAGAGAGAGAGAGAGAGAGAGAGATGCCGTTGGCATACGTTTTTAGATAGACAAATGGAGAAACAGTAGTAAACCAAAAAATCCCAAATTACCTCACTTGGGGTATAGATAAACCGACGAAAATTCTGTATACCGGGGTTTAATAAGACTGACGAAGTTTTACTCGGTTGAAATAGATCTATACCCCAGATGAGGTAATTTGGGATTTTTTTGTTTACTATATATATATATATATATATATAAAGAAATATAGTCTTAAGGTGTGCTATATTTATGGAATAAAGTGCTCAATATCAGAGATAGAGCGTGTGTAAATATAAAAGTGAACATAGAAGTCAACACTTAGAGGCGACAGTCTGTTTCATGCTATATGCAATCGTCAAGCCACGTGTGCTGTTATTTTTCTCGGCTATTTATATATATACGGGTTAGTGGTGCATTGTGGGTATTCTATTATGGCGGTTATTTCACCGGAAGTCGTTTGTTTATCTATTTAGGTCAAATTATATTGCTTGTTTTTATTTTTGTTTCTTATTTTATTTATTTATTTATTTATTTATTAACGTAGTAAAAATTTGTTTATATCACTTATTTAACAGTTTTGTTTTGGTTTGGGAATTTAATTAAAACTATTTGTTCAGTTTTGGGGTTGATTGTTGTAGTTCATTCTAAGTATTATTTTGGCGGGAACAGTTTTTAATTGATTATCTTTATTTGGGATTGGTTTGTATATTTATTTACTTGGATGAATTTAGGTTAATTTATTTTACTTGTATATTTAAAAATCGAAAACCGAAAAGAGAAAATATACAAGTAAAATAAATTAACCTAAATTCATCCAAGTAAATAAATATACAAACCAATCCCAAATAAAGATAATCAATTAAAAACTGTTCCCGCCAAAATAATACTTAGAATGAACTACAACAATCAACCCCAAAACTGAACAAATAGTTTTAATTAAATTCCCAAACCAAAACAAAACTGTTAAATAAGTGATATAAACAAATTTTTACTACGTTAATAAATAAATAAATAAATAAAATAAGAAACAAAAATAAAAACAAGCAATATAATTTGACCTAAATAGATAAACAAACGACTTCCGGTGAAATAACCGCCATAATAGAATACCCACAATGCACCACTAACCCGTATATATATAAATAGCCGAGAAAAATAACAGCACACGTGGCTTGACGATTGCATATAGCATGAAACAGACTGTCGCCTCTAAGTGTTGACTTCTATGTTCACTTTTATATTTATATATATATATATATATATATATATATATATATATATATATATATATATATATATATATATAATAAAAATGCTTAAACACTAATATTCCATGGTCATGACCATAGAATATTAGTGTTTAAGTCTTTTTATTATATTCTTACTCTGTCCTGGACATTGAGTTCTACCTGGATTCTATCCTCTTGGAAATTTTTCTATACAAATATATATGTATGTCTATGCATGTATGTATGTATATATATTTATATATTTTGCATATGCATGTGTATATTTACCACTAATATTATCTATCTATATATATATATACATTATTTACATTATTCGGACTATTGTCCTCATCTTTGTCGCCATATTTATTTTACAAATATGGCGACAAAGATGAGAACAATAGTCCGAACAATGTAAATAATGTACATAATACCTCATCTCAGATATATATATATATATATATATATATATATATATATATATATATATATATATATATATATATATATCGCCAATTGGTCAATATCGCCTGAGGATACCGAAATGTTGAAACCAAAGTAACGTGGTTGACTGATCTCCTAATTTTTAAAATTTAAAAGATTTGCACGTTAAATTTTTACTTTTTACTTTTTTTTTATATGTGTATAGAGCACTTTTTAATAAAACTGTTTGCTCGTCTAATTAACTCTGACCAGTAACAATAACTGTTTTATAATTATATATATATATATATATATATATATATATATATATATATATATATATATATATATACTCACACATAAAATTAGATCAGCCAATCACGTTACTTTGGTTTTAACATTTCGGTATGCATACCGACATAGGCCAAATGATTTTATATATATATCATACATTGAAATATATATATATATGTGTGTGTGTGTGTTTGTGTGTGTGTGTGTGAGAGAGAGACAGAGAGAAGGAGGAAGATATTAGGAAGGAGGGGCAGTAAAGAAGAAAGATGGAAGATAGAAAGCGAAGAAGGGAGAGGAAAGAAAAGAAAAGAAAGGTGTGAAAGCCGAGACTGAAGAAGAGAAACACAAAAGGGGGGCGGCGAAGAAGACGACTTGGGCGACAGAAGGAAGAACGCGGAAAAAGAGAAAGGGGACGAGAAAGGCGGAGGAACGAAAAGATGGTGCGTGGAGAGAGGAAGAGAAGATAGAGAGGAAATGAAAAGAGAGAAAGAACGAATAAGAGAGGAAAGGTGAACGGGAGGGGATAGGGATATATATGAACGTGATAGAGAGAGAGAGATGGGGGGAATCTGTCAGTCCCTATCGTTATTGTTGATATTGTAAAGCACTTAATTTTATTCTATGCTCCGCCGCCATATTTAATTTATAGAATGTCACTTTTGTAACCTGGTCATCTCCTCCATAATCTTGACTATAAAGACAAAAAGAACAAAAATGAAAACAAAAAGAAATTTATAAGTAAAACAAACAAACAAGAAAGAGGAAAAAGAAGCGTCCCATATATCATTTAAGTCATGACGTCTGTTCCCAGTTGAAAAGTAAGAAACATTTTTAAAATTTCTTTTTTAGATTTTTTTTTTTCTTTTTAATTATGTTTGTTGGCGTAGTGCATAGAGACGCCATTTCACCCGCAGGTGATTTCTCGTTCTTATTTTATTACCTGTTATTGATTAAAGACCCGGATGATAGGCACATTTGTGAAAGACCAGATTAGTTCACTGCTGCGGCAGACAAATTTGCATCGATTTTCTGCCTTGTTTTAAACTATAACGAAAAAAAAATCGATCAACTCTGCGCAGAAGGCGGGAATAGTTAAAATAGCGACTAGAATTCAGATTGAGTATCTCAGAAAGACGTTTTAAAATTCCGGCATCACGGGGTCGCTACGAGCCCCTAGTGGCAAAGACCTATAAATCTGTTTCCATTTTTTTTTCTTTTTTTAAAAAAAAAAAATGTTTTTATTGATTTATTTAGAGTCTTACTTATCTCCCGCCCAAGGAAACATGGTGGAGTAAGGGATAGAGAAATCAGAGAGCCGAGTTCAATTTCCAGTCGAGTTCGTTATATTTGCTTACGTGCAAATACCATTGTAAAAGCAATGAATCCATCTCTTCTTTCCATAGGTATATTAAATACAAGGACAGACTGGGTCCAATAGCCTTTAGCGTCAACCAATTTAGAAGAAGGACGGCTCTTAATTAAAAACCTACAAGTACAGGTTACCTCCTAACCCGTAGGAGGCACAGTGGAGTGAGGGGACAAGGTGGAGTAATGGATAGCGGCTTGGATTGAGGAATCGGAGAGCCGAGTTCGAATTCTAGTCGAATCCATTACCTTCTTCTCCCTCCAGCTATGGGTAAATAGCCTTGGATGGCAACTGGTCTAGGAGAAGGAAAACTCTGAATTCAAAACCTGCGGAGGGTCGTTTGGGGACCTTGTGGCACGTAGTGCATCAGGTCTCTGTAATCGGATGAACCCTTCACCACTATAATCAAATCTCATGTGCTATACATGCGGGTTGGGGACCGCTTGTGAATTCCAAATTCCCATGAAACTCCAATATTGGAGCCGGCTCAACCCACCCCGGGTGAATGCCGTTACAGGGTACAGGTAAGTACGGGTCAATTAGCCTCACTAACCCGCAATTCGCCAAGTGAGTACGGCCACACTCCTGAAGACATGGTGTCTCAGGGAGGGGTTCCTCCGAGGAATGAGACATTTAAATACAACGTAAATCGCCATATTCTGTCTTCCTGAATCATATTCTTTAATTATCATTTCTTCTCAATAAATTTCTCATTCCCTTTTACTCTCGATGACCACTGGCTTCTCAGTCGCATTATTGTCTTGTTTGCGGTGAAATGATTAAAAAAATTTCAAAAGAGCTAACACGTCGCCTATCGTAAATAATGACGGCCATATTTAATTAATTTTGCAATTGCATGGTTTATATTTTCTGTATAAGTAATCGAGAATTTTTATCTCTATAATTAATTGTGTGCTGCGTAGCAAAAATATGGAAAATAAAGTATAATATATATTTGAAAAAATCCACATTATAACCAAAAGCGTTTGCGGTTTCTCTCTTCTTTTTGAAACATACACTTTTCCCTCATTGGAACAACTATAAACTCTTCCATATATATATGTGTGTGTGTGTGTGTGTGTGTGTGTGTGTGTGTGTGTGTGTGTGTGTGCATGCATGCATGTTTCATTAAAAACGACAGACAAGGTACTACGGTTAAGTTTTTTATTTAATTTTTCTTGTGTTCGAACAAGAGCTTTCTTTTCTGGACAAAGGGTGCGTAAGAACTGTCCAAATGTTTTATATTTCCGAGCGCTTTCGGCTATACCTTTAGCCATTATCAAGGATGATTCGATTTTTCAGCTGAATTGAGTGTGTGCATTATTTGTCCAGAAAAGAAAAAATTATATAAAAAGCTCAACCGTAGTACATTGTCTGTCGTTTTTAATGAAACATGCATAAACGAAGAATTGCTGCCTAAATACACACACACACACACACACACAAACACACACACACACACACATATATATATAGTAGTAGTAACCCCAAAAAATCCCAAATTATCTCATTTGGGGTATAGATCTATTTCAATCGACGAAAACTTCGTCAGTCCTATTAAACCCCGGTATACAGAAGCTTTCGTAATTTGGGATGTTTTGGTTTACTACTATTTGCATTGTATAATAAATATATTGAGCTTTTTTTGTGTATCAGTTTTAATATTTTACATTACTTGGATCCACTTGGATTATATACCAACGGATCCACGGATTTATTGTTTCATGCTTGAACGCGATCTTCTTCAGGCCATGAAGATTGCGTTCAACCAAGAAACAGACTGTCGCCGCTTGGTGTTGACCTCAGTATGTCCTATTTTATATTTTTATAGCTTCATGCGAACTGTGATATAGAGTACTTTTATCATTATATATATATATATATATATATATATATATATATATATATATATATTATAAAAGTGAACATAGAAGTCAACATTTAGAGGCGACAGTCTGTTTCATGCTATATGCAATCGTCAGGCCACATATGCTGTTATATTTCTCGGCTATTTATATATATACGGGTTAGTGATGCATTGTAGGTATTCTATTATGGCGGTTATTTCACCGGAAGTCGTTTGTTTATTTATTTGGGTCAAATTATATTGCTTGTTTTTATTTTTTATTTTTTATTTTTCTTATTTTATTTATTTATTTATTTATTTATTAACGTAGTAAAAATTTGTTTATATCACTTATTTAACAGTTTTGTTTTGGTTTGAGAATTTCATTAAAGCTTTTTGTTCAATTTTGGGGTTGATTGTTGTAGTTCATTCTAAGTATTATTTTGGCGGGAACAGTTTTTAATTGATTATCTTTATTTGGGATTGGTTTGTTTATTTATTTACTTGGATGAATTTAGGTCAATTTATTTTACTTGTATGTTTTCTCTTTTCGGTTTTCGATTTTTAAATAACAGTATTTATTTATGTTTTATTTCTATTTTTTTATTGTTATTTTGTTTATTAGTATATTTATTTGTTTTTATTTTATTTTTTCCGTTTTTCATTTTATAGGTTACGTAGTAAAAATTTATTTTCATGTCTGCATTTTGAGATGAGCTCGGATCTTTTGTTTAATAATTTATTTTGGTCGGGGAAAGTAATGATAGCTATTTTTGCAAGTTTTAAAAACAAAACGCACATCACACCAAAGTTTTAAAAACAAAACGCACATCACACCAAAAATATCTTGGAAGATAAGGAAAAAATCATCTGCCTACAACAACCAATCAAAAACTTGCAAACTAAAAAAAAAAAATAGAAATAAAACATAAATAAACAGAAGGTGCCCCAGACCATATATGGCAGCAATACTCCATGCAAAGGCGAATTGTTGATTTGTAGATATGTAGGATCGATTCCGGGGAGAAAAATTTCCTGGCGCGGCACAGGGAGCCAACTTTCCTTGCGGTGGACGAAGCAATTGACTCAATGTGTTTGTTCCATCTCAAGTCAGCAGTCAACGTGAGACCGAGAAGCCGCAGAGAGGTGCTCTCGAGAAGTTGAGCGTCTGACATTCTAATGGAGGGCAGGGAAGGATCTCTGTGGTGATTAATAGAGAGTAGTTTAGTTTTTGAGGCATTAAAGTTGACCAACCAATTCCTGCCCCAGTTCACAACTGATTGGAGGTCCTTTTCGAGACGCACGGCCAGGTTATGTTTTGTCAGAGACACTAGATTTGTTTTTGAGGTAGGAATAAATTGTGGTGTCATCCGCGTAGATGCCAACTTGGGAATTTATGGCGTCAGGAAGGTCATTTATGTAGATAAGGAATAGAGTGGGGCCTAGGATGGAGCCTTAAGGAACACCTGCGTTCGTAGGATAGGAACTTTGACAGGAATGATTGTATTATGTCAAACAATCGACCCGTAATACCATAACCCTGGAGCTTCTGAAGAAATTCGAAAATTATAATATAAATATGTTATTAAATCACTACAAAAATAGCCATTTTGTTTCAACACTTTTGATAAGACACCAGAAGTACTGAAACAAAATGGCTATTTTTGTAGTGGTTTTATAACATATTTATGTTATAATTTTCACATAAATAATTATATTTGCTCTACTCTATATTGAGCACTCTTTTAAGAATAGTATTTGTTGGTTATTGGAATTTATTCCGTGTACACCAATCCTATACTTAGGTGTATATATATATATATATATATATATATATATATATATATATATGTTTTATTAAATAATATAGACAAGTGTTGTCTATTTATTTTATGTAAATTCTTTTCATAACGTCTGATAAGCTTAATAATATTATCATTAATCGAAGAAAGAAAATCACAATATTGATCCATATTTTTTAATCCAATCTAAGCTTTCGGCTTACATAAGCCATTATCAAAGATGTCAATTACTGTACAACACATTAAGCAATATACAGACAAGACAGTAATGATAGTCTGTGATTTACATGGATGATTTCCTAGCAATGATAAACACGTGCATATAAGACGCCAGAAGCGAAAATCGCACCGCAGCTCATGACATCACACATGAACACGCGAGAGTGAATTCGAGTATTTAAGTATGGGAAGCCGTTGGTATAAACCAATGGCTTCTGTTACCAATTATAGACATTTAAGAATATTTGTAGAGATTCCATAGTTGATTTTGTTTAGGTTGGGTTTCAACTCTTTGATGTATAATGCTTCAAGGATTTTTAGTTATTGTCTATTGTTTTGATGTTGAAGTATAATTCTGTTTTCGACGAGGATTTTACGGAATTATGTGTGCGGCCAGGCATGTTGTTTTAAATGCCTAAAAATGTTAGAGTTTTCATTCATATATATATATATGTGTGTGTGTGTGTGTGATTAATAAACAGTACAATCTAAAATCATCTCATATGAGGAATAGCCTATTTCGGCAGACGAACATATCGGTGGTCTGTCTTATCAACCCCGGTGTGGACTGAGATCGTGTCAGGAATAGAAATGTAACTCTGTAAGCTAAATAAGTAAATAAATAAATAAAAATGCTAATCGAAAAACTAATACAGAATTTATCCATTTCAATGTTTCAGTCAGACGAAAGGCACGAGGCAAGGGTCAGGGGAGGGTGGAAATTAGTTTCTTAAAGGAAAAAGTTTTAACCCGAATATTAACCTTATGACATTTGGAGTTATAGGAAGAATGAAATATTAATTTAAAATTAAAAGACGAATAAGGGTTTTAAAAATAACTTTAAACTATACAGATAAACGGATATAAGTAATTAAAGGAAAGAGTCGGGGACATCTTAAAATAGGGAAAAGTTTATAAATGATAATTAATATAAGAGGTTATAGAGGTGGGGAAATATAGAAATTAGAATTAGCTGTACTTTCGACATTTGAAGAGTTAGAGTGTAGTGAATATTATGGAAACATAGTAGCTAATTAAGTTAAACCTATATTATGGAAATTTGAATTTGTTTTTATGTCGATATTTTAACACTAATTCATATTACTATATATATATATATATATATATATATATATATATATATATATATATAAAGAAATATAGTTTTAAGGTGTGCTATATTTATGGAATAAAGTGCTATATCAGAGATAGAGCGTATATAATATAAAAGTGAACATTGAAGTCATCACTTAGAGACAACAGGCTGTTTCATGCTAGACGCAATCAGAACACTCGCGGCCTGATGACTGCGTCTATCACCTCTGAGTTTTGACTTCAATGTTCACCTTTTCGCTAGCCAAGCATGCGTTGATAACCTATTGGCAGCAGCAACATCTTTTTGATTTTGGGTACACGTAAAAAAATAGGAGCATGTTGCTGAGAATATCAGGAGGCAAGTACTTCCTTTCCAATTTCTGTCGAGGTCGTGATAGGACGCTAAAATTAGCTATTTAAGAGTATATCTCGATTTCTTAGGGCAGTGGTTCCCAACTTTTTTTTCCCTCTGGGCTGCATTTTCGGAATTAAAATTAGCTCGCGCCTCACCAAATTTTATGTGATAAAAAGTTAATTTTAAAAATAAAAAATAGAAAAAGGGATTAAAGGGAGATAACAGCGGATTCACAGTTATAACATTTTCAATGATAACTCTCTCCTCCAATTTGTGGACCCGCAAATTGGGGGAGTGAGTTACATTCAGCACTCACTATTTTTGTTACATACAGTGCATATATATAACCAGGACCGAAGAATTGGTCGGCCAAAGTGTTAACAACAGCAGCAATATTGGTGATGACACCACTAAGACGCAAAGTGAAATATAAGGAAAAAAAACATTAGAAGGAACCAGAAATCCAGAAATAACGGATCGACCACCACTCCTGTTCAAAAGACCGGGGAGGATTGTGAACCGGAAGAAGAGGTTTTAGTGCACGAACAACGTTGGATTTGTTAATTTTTCCTCCTACTTCTATAATAATAAAGCGCAGTGTACGTGTGTCCGTCTGTCCGTTTTTCGATGTCACCAAATCATAAACAACCTGAAGTAACAGCTAGTAACTATTGTAGTTACAAGCGATCAAAAATTAAATAAATAACACATTTAAAGTTGAATTTAAATAACGAACAGAGTGAAAACTTTAAAAGAAAACAGTTCTTTATTAAAGATATACCTTTAATTTCTCTTTTCGTCGCAATTGCAATTAATATCATCTAATTAAACCGTAACTAAAACTTCAATGGGACACGTTATGTTGCTCATATTATTTCCTAGCACGCGCACTGTGACATATTCGAAATATTACACAGTTCAGGTCCCCTAATATCTTAAGAGTGACTTAATGTGAAGGGATCATAAAGAACGGTGATTTTAAAAGTAAATAAAAATTGCTCGCAAAATAAATATAAACTGTTGTGGTAGGATCCACCTAATTTGCATAGTGGAGTACCGACCATATAAATATGGTTGGTACCGGGAAGATAGTAGGAGGAATCAAGAGATTCAACGAGAGACTCTGCCCGACTGCGAATCAGTCAACACACATTCCAGGAACGGTCTTCTCAGGAATATACAAAAGACTATATGTAAATATTGTGTACACTTTCTTGTTTCAATACATTTTGTTCTAAGTACATTTTGTGTTGCATTATTATTCCATGCATTAGTCAAGTTTCAATATAAACAAACTACGGAAATCGGCCGTGTATACGAAGAAAGATTATGCCGAATTAAGGTGTGGAATAAAGATAAAATAATTCCATTACTTCTAAATTCTTATGACTTTTACCTACATAGGTCGCTGAAAATAAAACAGCTAAGGCCCAGATGCTCTCCGCAGGACCTTGCCTAAACTCCAACCTTAAAGACGCCTTCTATTCTAGTTTTAAAAATAAAATTCTCAACTCTTCCAACTACTGCAATTGCCTAATATTTACTATTCAATATAAAATGTATATTTTGCAATTTACATTTTAATGTTTTTCATAGAAGCCGCACTTTTATATATTTTGAAATAATCACCGTTAAAGGAATTTGGTTAAAACAGAATTTATTTTCTGAAAGTTTGAAGAGAGTCATAAACATGTCCACTATTGTTTGGTTGCTCAAATCTCCTCTTTATATATTTGCTATTGCTAACACTATGTCTTTGAGGAGAATCATAAACATGTCCACTATTCTTTAGTTGCTCAAATATATTTGTATATCTGCTGTTGCTACCATTATCAATTTGAGGAGGGTCATAAACATGTCCACTATTGTTTGGATGATCAAATCTCTTCTTTATATATTTGTTATTGTTAACACTAGAATTTTAACTTGCATTAACAATTTTTTTTAGAATAAGAATGTTTTTTTCTAGATGAAACTTCTACTATTTAACCCATATCTGGTGGGTAGAAAATAGATACATACCTGTCCCAAGGGTATCTGAGCGAAAGTAAATGTAACAAATTCGACTGAAATACGAACACGTCTCTCGAATTTTTTCATTACACCACCCGCACATCCAACTTCAAGAAGAGAGATCAATATATCCGACATTGGATCAGCCACTAGAGATCATTGATTCGTTTCATAAACCGACTCGTTAAGACGGACGCATAAAAAAAAGAAAACCATCGCTGTGGATTGAAGCCGAATCGAACAAGTCTAATTTCGATAAATGTTGGTGTTTATTTTAAAACCTACTATACTAGTTCTCAGTCAAACCAGGGAGCTTTTACCGTTTTCCCAGACAATAAAATCTAATATTATCGATGCCATGTGTCTCAAGAGGTACTGTCAAATAATTCAGTTAAAAATAAATAAAATCACACAAAGCGAATTCTAAAATAATGAAGATTTGCCCCTTTCTATGTATAAGCGCTCTTCGTCTTTCTATTTTCTCTAAAAACTTCCTTGTTTACGCATAAATTCAGTCCACGGTTTTCTCAGAATCCTTCTGAAGGATTACATTTCTGCTGTTTCTTCTTCATCTGTGAGGAGATCGTTAGGCATTCACTCCCAGTGGATGGTGGGGGTATGTCTTCAGGGCCCACACGACCCACCGCTGAATCGTGTTGATATGTCCGCAAGGCCCACACGACCTACCGGTGGATCGTGTTGGTATATCTGCATAGCCCACATGACCCTCAAGGCGCAAATGACCGGTGGGTCGTGGTGGTACGTCTGTAAGGCCCACATGGCCCTCCGATGGGTTGTGCTTGTATGTCTGCAAAGCCCGTATGACTCCCCGGTGGATCGTGTTGGTATGTCCGCAAGGCCCACACGACCCACTGGTGGATCGTGTTGGTAAATGTTCAAGTCCCATTCGACCCACCGGAGGATCGTTTTAGTATATCTGCATAGCCCACATGACCCTCTGGTAGACCATGGTGGTACATCTGCAAGGCCCAAATGACCGGTGGGTCGTGGTGGTACGTCTGCAAGACCCACATGGCCCTCCGTTGGGTCGTGCTTGTATGTTTGCAAAGCCCGTATGACTCCCCGGTGGATCGTGTTGGTATGTCCGCAAAGCCGAACGATCCACTGGTGGGTCGTGTTTGTATATCTGCATGTCCCACACGACCGTCCGTTCATCGTTTTGGTATGTTTGCAAGTCCCACACGAGCCTCCGGTGGGTCGTGGTAGTATGTCTGCAAGGCCCATACGACACTCCGATGGGTCGTGGTGTTAGGACTTCAGGGTCAACACTACCCTCCGTTGGGTCGTAGTGGTATATCTATTAGTGGTATATCTCTTAATAATGACGTAATAATGTCGTTTTTTGACGTATTTTTAACGTCAAAAAACGACATTATTACGTCATTCTTTTTGCACCAACCTAATACAAGGCCCACACGACCTTCCGGTGGTTTATGGTGGTATGTCGGCAAAGCTTACGTGACCCCCATCCCCGGTAGGTATTTTTCGAATTTCTTTACTATGAGAATTATTGGGAGTGGGATGCTATGATTGATTGCCCAGGTTTCTTTCCACCGGTATGTGTCCACGTGTTTTTTGTTGATAAAATCTCCATTGTTTATCACCTGGATTTACATGCGCCTAAAATATTAACACATAATCTATTCATTTCCTGCATTATATTTTCTAACTGGCCACATTGATTTATTTTCCTAAAATTCCATTTCCCTAAAACTATTTTTTTGTTTTAGGCGAACAGTCGCCAGATGACAATCCGCTGACACCTGTCACTCATGCCTTTCTTTACCGAGAGTGGGATCAATTTCAAGGACTCTGACCCCACTTAACGACCATGTTCTTTATATTTTTGCTAACAGTTGCTAGATTAATGGTCAGGTGACACCTGTTACACAAGGCCCTCCTTACCGGACGAGGCGGTAGACGCATTAAACTGGTTGTCGAGAGACACGATTGTACTTAGCGGAGTGGAGGATTACGGCCATATCACACCGATTAGAACACCGGTTCTCGTCCACTCATTGTAGTTAAGCAACGTCGAAACTGGTCAGTATCTAGATGGGTAACCGTTTGGGAATACCAAGTGCTGTAAGCTAGCATGTGCGGGTGGTGTAATGGATAACGGCTCGGAATTGAAAATCGGAGAGTCGAGTTCCAATTGCAGTCTGGGTCGGTTTTATTAACTTACGCGAAAATGGTAATAGTAATATTAGCTACTTCCTTATAAGGAAAGATTTGGCATTCATTGATTGGGCAGCCAGTGTTGTCGGTTGAAATTTTATAAAATCTTCCTCTTAAAACATTTTTTTTTTCAGGAAAATAATTTTCAAAATAATTACCATATCCAAAACTATTATGGCTATGGTCAGAAACCTAAATACCATTATGAAGCAAGTATATGGCATTAAAACAAAAAGAGAAAGAACGTGTGGTGAGTCATGATCGCCTACGTCCTGAAGGGATATGCCATTAAAAAAAGAAAAAGAACCTGTGGAGAGTCATGATCGCGTAGGTCTTGAAGGGATGTACCATTAAAAAAAAAGAAAAAGAACCTGTGGAAAGTCATGATCGCCTACGTCCTGAAGGGATGTGCCATTAAAAAAAGAAAAAGAACCTGTGGAGAGTCATGATCGCCTACGTCCGGAAGGGATGTGCCATTAAAAAAAGAGAAATAACGTGTGGAGAGTCATCATCGCCTACGTCCTAAAATGATACGCCATAAAAAAATAAAAACTGTGGAGAGTCATGATCGCGTAGGTCCTGAAGGGATGTGCCATTAAAAAAAGAAAAAGGACCTGTGGAGAGACATGATCGCCTACGTCCTGAAGAGATATGCCATTAAAAAAAAGAGAAATAAGGTGTGGAGAGTCATGATCGCCTACGTCCTGAAGGGATATGCCATTAAAAAAAGAAAAAGAACCTGTGGAGAGTCATGATCGCCTACGTCCTGAAGAGATTCGGAATTTAAAGAAAAAGAGCCTGTGAAGAGTCATGATCGCCTACGTCCTCAGGGATTCGCCATAAAAAAATAGTAAAAACTGTGGAGAGTCATGATCGCGTACGTCTGAAGGGATATGACATTAAAAAAAGAAAAAGAACCAGTGTAGAGTCATGATCGCCTAAGTCCTGAAGGGATATGGCATTAAAAAAAAAAAAAAGAGAAAGAACGTTTGGAGAGTCATGATCACCTACGCCCTGAAGAGATATGCCATTAAAAAAAGAAAAAGAACATGTAGAGAGTCATGATCGACTACGTTCTGAAGGAACATGTCATTTAAAAAGAAAGAGAACTCGTGGAGCGCCATGATCGCCTAAGTCCTGAAGGGATATGCCATTAAAAAAGAAAAAGAATCTGTGGAGAGTCATGATTGCCTACGCCTTGAAGGAAAAATGGATTAAAAAAAGAGAAAGAACCTGTAGTCAGGATCTTTTTATTAACTTACGCGAAAATGGTAATGGCAATATTAACTGTTTCCTTATAAGGAAACATTTGGCATTCATTGATTGGGCAGCCAGTATCGTTGCCGGTTGAAATTAACTTTGTAGCGTTCGAGGGAGCATCCATGCAGGAGTATCTTCCACATCCTTGGAAAGATTGTTGTTGGAGTGTTTGCTTTTTTACGGCTTATCAGCACTTTTTTGATTATTTAAAGCCAACAGAAATTGAACTCTGGTTTCCGATTATATCATTCTCAGCTACTGACCATTGTGCTACTTGCGCATTCTCCTTGGGAAGAAACTTTCGAAGGAGAGTGCCCTTCTTATAAATGGAAAACATATGGAATCAGGATGATTCGGCTCTGTAGGTATGACAAGTAAGTCTCTACTTTGAATGGCTCTTGGAGCTTCTTTTTTTTAACTTCAAATATATGGTTATCTATACACTCATAATCTTCACTTATTAGTTTTTCTTTTACATCCATATCACATATCCCATTTTGTTTGGTTTGGCTTGATTTACGGCATATCAACCATAATGGGTTATTTAAATGCTGACAAGATTTTTAGGATAGGTTCGTATGAATAGAATATGTATTCTCTGTAAGAAATCAAATTGGTTTGGTTTATTTTGTTTTACGGTGTATCAACCTTACTGGGTTATTTAATGCCAACAAGATTTTTATTACTGGTAATATTTTTTCCAAAAATGCTATGCTGTTAATATATTTTTCCTTCAATAATGTATTGTTGGTAATAATTATTTACAAAAATATATTGCTGGTAATATTTTTGCATCATATTTTTTCGTCTCGGATGCTACTTGAATTTAACCAAAAACAAAATATTTTCCATACCTGAGGATGACCGGTAGAACCGTCGAAAGTACTTACATATTTAAAGAAGACCTAATAAAGTTTATAATTTAAAAAAAACAAAAAACAAAACAAGGATCATAACATTCATCAAGTGATTAGCGGGTTAATGCATCTTTAAAATTTAGTTTAGTTAGTGAAGGGATTTCGCTATTTTATATTATTCACTTTACTAATTTACTTTTTGTATGAATGATATATATATATATATATATATATATATATATTATATTATTTTCTATATATATTATATCCGTCCTGGGTTTGACGATAAACTACATCTGCGTCCGGGGTAAGATGATAAACTACATCCAGCAGCAAGGCCTCTGATCAGGTTTTGAGTAGCGTGGAACGACCTCTTAATTGCTGGTGTTCCCAGGTCCACCATAACCCGGGGTGGTAGCACCTGTTAGGGTCCCAGCTATGGGTAAATAGTTGACACCCAAACTTGTGTAAAAATAGGTTTTAATACCAGAAATACTTTGTAATAAAAAAAAATTATTACTAGCAATAATTTTTGAAGGAAATATTATCAGCAATACTTTTTTTAAAAAGTACTAGCAATACAGTTATACATTCTTTGAAAAAAAATATGACCAGCTATAGATTTCTTCAAGGAAAAATATTCCTAGAAATAGATTTTTGAAGAAAAAATATTATTAGCAATAAAAAAATTTTCGTCATTAAATAACCCATTGAAGTTGATGTGCCGTAAAACAAACCAAACCAATATATACTGAGATAGATAGATAGATAGATAGATAGATAGCAATAAAAATCTTGTTGGCATTAAATAACCCATTGAGGGTGATATACCGTAAAACAAACCAAACCAAATATATATTATATCTGTTTTATATGTTTTGTCTGTTTTATCTGCATTAAAAATGACTTTTATCAGACTTGTCAAAATATAAGCTTTTTATAATCTCTCTTCCTTAGGGTTTGATAATATACATTTCTAGACGCTAATATTTAAAAATCATTTCTTCTAGAATTCAGAATTGGCGTATCTGATAAAAGATTTTCATATTTTAAAAGAACAACAACGACAAACATTATCACTTACCTTGGTGGAAGAGAATATACAGACATGGCAGAAGAATTAGTAAAAGAATCCGAATATATTTCTTAAAACTAAAACGGATCATTACTCTTTTGCTTAGCTTCTTCTTAACTGATGTGGACTTATTACCACTGAAGCTATTTTATTTGACTGCATGAAATTCGCCACCCCCTCCCCACCTCTTTATGAATTACTGATTCATAAAGATTTCTAAGATTTTTATTTCCTCTAATCTTACGAAAAATCGATAAAAAGCCAGCTAATTTATGTGTTCATAATTTTCAATCGTTAAAAAGACAAACTGGGAGTTCACCCTAGAGAAAATAATAATAATAATAATAATAATAATAATAATACTCTTCAAGAAGTAACAAAAAAAAAACATAATAATATGATCGAAGGGTTACGATCCAACAGCTGTTACAAAGAATAAACGTAACGAAAAGAACACAGATGCCTTACGCTAAACTCTTAATCCATTGCCCTCTCAAAGCCGTGTTTGACCTTAACTTCTTATTGTATGCGCCGTATCCCTCCAGTAAGTAGGCGAGCAGGCTCTCCACAACTTCCTATCTGATATGTCCCGGAAAAAAGGGATATATTTATTCGAAGTAGCAAAGTGGTTGTTGACTACTGTAACCAGGTAGAACAATCTAGCAGGTAAGCGTAATGGACTGGTCCTCGTCGTAGTGGTAGGCAATAGGCGTCCTCCCTGTACCTCCACATCAGTCTGTATTTATAGCTGACACCAGCCAATCATATTACTGTGAGGGGAAACCCAGGTGTATGCATATTCATTACATCACTATCCTTTGTAACTTTTAGTAGCATTTGTCTCTTCATCATTCCTACCATCGATTTACGCAAGTTTATTAAGTAGGTTACTCTTTTCACGATAGCCAGATAGTAAAGTAGAACTTAACTCGAATAGTACTGGCTGCTCGGTCAGTGAATGCCGAATGTTTCCTTAGAAGGAAACAGCTAAATTTTCCATTACGATTAGAGAGGAAAATAACAGGTATTACACTTTCATCCGAGTATGATGGCAAATGGAATAAAACAAGGTGCAACTCGAGTAGCACTGGCTGCTCGATCAGTGAATGTATAATGTTTCCTTGTAAGGAAACGGCTAACATTTCCATTACTATTAGGGATGAGAATAACAGATACAATTTTAATCCTAGCACGATGGCCAACGAGTGAAGAAGAACACTGGCTGCTACTAGGAACCACGTACGGTGGAGTAATGGGTAGCGGCTCGGATTGAGTAATCGGAGAGTTCGAATTCCAGTCGAATCCATTGCATTCACTTACGTGCTAATACCCTTGGGAAAGGCGTGAATCCTCTTCTTCTCCCTCCACCTATGGGTAAATAGCAGGACAGACCAGGTTCTATAGCCTTGGATGGCAACTTGTCTACCGAAGAAAGAAATGGTAAATGCGGGAAAAAATCTGCCTCGTCAGTCATGTATCGAAAGAT
This sequence comes from Acanthosepion lycidas, assembly GCA_963932145.1. Classification (NCBI taxonomy): domain Eukaryota; kingdom Metazoa; phylum Mollusca; class Cephalopoda; order Sepiida; family Sepiidae; genus Acanthosepion; species Acanthosepion lycidas. The sequence continues at coordinate 23,077,851 of OZ010587.1, read as the reverse complement.
ACATGATCGCCTAAGTGTGTATCACGTAATGTACATAATTGACTGAGTGGCTGCTCAATCAATGTATGCCGAATGTTTCCTTATAAGGAAACGACTAATATTACCATTTTTACTATTATTGTTACTAGTTTTACTCAAACCTATTGTTGCTTTTTAGATTTAAAAGTATTAAAAGTATTTAAAAGTATTAAAAATATTAAAAGTGTTTTCACAATTATCATTTTATTACGAGTTTTATTTCATCTTATTTTTGTTGCCTAATGCAAACTCTGGCTGAATATATTTCTCAACTCCAGATAAGATAGGTTAAGAAAATATGTGTCTATATTTCTGAGATGACGTATTTATTTACACTATTTACATTGTTCGAACTCTTGTTCCCATCTTTGTTGCCACATTCACGACGTTTCGACCGCTGTACGCTCCAGCCTTCTTCAGGTGATTGGAATTTTGAACTGAACCCTTTCATTCGTCCACCGAGTTAAATTGTTCTAATTCCACGTGCCATGCCTCTTCCGTATATCCCAGTATCAGTTATCTTCCTTTTAACTCAACTCTCCAAGTTTTTGCTCACCTCTGCTGTAGGCAGGTATTGAACTCACAACTCTTTGGGTCAAATCACGGGATTCAACCAACGCATTTATCCACTGGGCCATGTGTCCTGACTACAGCAGAAGTGAAGAAAAACTTGGAGAGTAGAGTGAAAAGGGAGATAACTGATACTGGGATATACGGAAGACAACAATCCGAACAATGTAAATAGTGTAAATAATTACAATACCTCATATCAGAAATCTAGACAGATCCTGAAGAAGGCCGAGTCGTATGACGACCGACAAATATAAAAATTTAAATGCAAGAATACCAAAAAAAAAAAACTTATTAAGAGCTGCAAGGGACAGGAAAATGTGGAGGGCCATGTTGCCTATATCGTGAAGGGGCACGGCCCATAAAAGAAAAAAAACTAGAGGCTCTGATTAACGCCGAATTGGTTTAGCGTCTCACTTCACATGGCTTTCTTTAGGATAGACAATATGGCTTCGTTTCTATAGGTCAACCGGCGATGTGTTAACGATTATTACTAAATTGGTCTATCAGGCTTTAGATAAAAACGACGAAGGCTCGGACTGTGGTTATAGATATTTGAAAGGCGTTCCACAGAGTTTAGCATGCTGGCCTTCTCCGCAAGACCAGAGCTATGGTGCCGCTGAACGAATATCTAACCTAATCGAATCGTTCTTAATAAACGGTATAATAAAGGTTGTGCTGAACGGACATGCTTCTAGATCATGTCACTTTAATGCAGGTGTCCCCAGGGCTCTATCCTTGGACATAAGTTGTTTCACCAACGACCTTCCCGAAGTCATCAGTTCCCAGGTAAGTATTTATACTGATGGCATAATTATTTACTCTTGTCGTAGTAGCAAATCCATTAGGTCCGATAAAGTAAAACTAGCAACTGCTCCCAAAAAGAACCTTCGATCAGTTAGTTGTTAATTGGACAAGGAATGGCTTGAAACTTTTCTTCATTTTTTTTCCAGTGAGGTTCACCTTGTACAAGGCCAAGAGGGAGTTACAGTAAGAGAGCAGGTTAAGCGGATAGACGGGGAAGATAACGGTTAACTCTAGACTTGAACAAGTTAAGATGTGTAGCGACCGGAGAAACATCTTAGGAGTCCGTTCCACGGAGCAGTGGTTCGCGTGAAGAAGCTTCTCGAGTGGAACTTACTTCTCACCGATGGAATACGGAGGGGAATGTGGGCGGTTTGCGCCAATGTAAGTGATATTGCGTGTCCTTGCCGAGAAGATTAGACCTGGCGGAACCAAGGAATGAATTTCGTCCGAACTCTTTCCAGGGAAGTAGTGATAGAGCAATGAGAGGCTCGCCACACCCTGCCTGTGAGGGAGAGGTTGAACCGTGGAAAATAATTTATCACCCACAAGGACTCTGGGGCGCTTTTGAATTCTAACGAGACTGGAAAGTGAAGACCGGGCAGCTCCCGCCCAAATATGACAACAGTACTACATTTTTGGCCTGATCTGGCTCCTATGAAGATAGCAGGCGTCAAGTACTTATTGGGGTAGTACAGGGACTATTTTTCCTGCTTCTTTAGAATGTATGAGTTCCACTCGAGGTCAGGGGTGAGTTTAAGGCCCAATAGCCTCCCAAGGCACAGAACCTCCCTGAGGGATCATCTATTCATCGTGACTGTTGGGTCATCATGACTGGTTCGGGGGTCCAATCGGCAATGATTGAATGTAACTATGGCTATTAAGCTCTCACTCTGACCGCGGCTACGTGTCCGACGGCCGTGACCACCACACGCTCGCCAAGGGCAGCCTGCGCGGACTAGGAGCGTTGACTCCCGCAGAGAGAGTCGAATCCGTTTCTTGGGCTCACGTTTTCCACTGACATGAAGTGATTATATTAAATCAATTGCTAGGTGTGCTGCTAGGAACGTTGGTTCACTGTGCCGTGCCGGTCAATTTTTCTTGTCTTATAGGTTTATAAATCTACCATTTGTCCATGCATTGAACATGACTGCTATATCTGGTCTGGTGCACAACGTGTCTTTTTTAGCATAATGATGTTCACCCTTTACTAGACCCGGGAGCCATTCAAGGTAGACGTTTACAGAGTAAGAGATATAGTTTATGCAGATATGTGAAGATGATAACTGTTAATCCTAGACTTGAACAAACAAGATTGTAATAATCGGGGAAACATCCTCTTGGAGGTTAGCATCAGCCATTTTTAGAAAAAAAAAAAGGGGGTGGGGAATCCTGAGTAAGACGATAATCTACATCCGACAGCAAGGCCTGTGATCAGGAGGTTTTGAGGAACGTGGAACTACCTCTTAATCGCTGGTGTTCCCAGGCCCACCCTGACCCGGGGTGGTAGCACCTGTTAGGGTCCCAGCTATGGGCAAATAGTTAACCCCAAACTGGGGTCAAAATGCTATGAAAGTGTAAAAATAGGTTTTAATACCAGCAATACATTTCTGGAAAAAAATTATTACCAGCAATGAATTTTTGAAGATAAATATTATTACTAGCAATACATTACCAACAATTCATTATGGAAAAAAAAATATTACCAGCAATACATTTTTGAAGGAAAGAAATATTACCATCATTTTTTAACAAAAATATTACCAGCAATACATTTTTGAAGGAAAAAAATATTACTATTATTTTTTAACAAAAATATTACTAGCAATAAAATCTTGTTGACATTAAATAACCCATTGAAGTTGATATGCAGGATAACAAAACAAACCAAACAAAAAAAAAAAAAAAAAAAAAAAAAAAGATTCTCTTAGATGATTAAAAAAAAAAAACAACAGCAGTTTCATTTTGGAGACATTAAAATTAACAAGACATTTTTTGCAACAGTTAACAACAGATCAAAAGATATTTTTGAGATCAGCTGTCATTTTGACCTTATTGTACTGATCAGACTCTCTATTAAGACAGGAATACATTGTTGTGTTATCTGCATAGATACTGAATTGAGAACTGATGGCATCAGGAAAATTAAGAACCACATAGGTTCAAGGATAGAGCTCTGGACATCTGCATTAATGTAAAAAAATATAGAATGGCTGTTCAACTTTTATTTCTGGACTTGATAAAGATTGAATCAGATCAAAAATTTGTCCAGGAATCCCATAACCTTTCAACATGTGAAAAAGACTAAAACACCAAATGATTTCATGATACACAAAGCAACAGTCCAATCTCCATTGATATCTAAAGCTTGATAGACTCTTTCAGCATTAACTGTTAACACGTCAGCAGTTGACTAAAACAGGTGAAAGCCGTATTTCTTGCATATAAGATGTTTTGATGAAATGTAAAATGAAATATAAGGGACAATAGATGTTGTAATGAATTTATAAAAGCAACAATTGTGCTGACCATACTTGGACAGAAAAATCATCCATGTACATGTTTGACAGGGTTTAGCATGCTGGCCTTCTCTGCAAGCTCAGAGCTATGATGCCATTGGACGAATATTTGGCTTAATCCAATCATTTCCAATAAGCTGTATAATAAAGGTTGTGCTGAAAAGACATGCTTCTAGATCAAGTTACATTTATGTGGGGAACCCCAGGGCTTTATCCTTCACTCTATGTTGTTTCTTATCTTCAACAATGACCTTCCTGAAGTCATCAGTTCCAAACTAGTCATTTATGCTGATGACACAAGTACTCTTGTCGTAGTAGCAAATCCAAAAGGTCCAAAGTCAAACTAGCAATTGCTCTCAACAATTGTGCTGTTTTTGTACGTAAAAATCATCCATGCACAAATACTCACTTGATATGCTGGAGACTTTGGGCTAAAACTAACCAGTTTCAAAGACCTTTTTTTTTTTTTTTTTTTTTTTTTTTTTTGTCCATGTTTCTCAGATGAGGTATTGTAACAATTTATGCTATTTATATTGTTCAGTCTGTTGTCCTCATCTTTATAGTCATATTCACAATGTTTTGGCCATTGTGTGCTTCAGCCTTCTTCAGGATCTGTCTATATTTCTGACATGAGGTATTTTAACTATTTACATTGTTCGGACTGTTGCTCTCATCTTTATTGTCGTATTCACGTTTTGGGCATTGTATACTCTGGCCTTGTTCATGTGATATATGCTGGAATTTCAAACCAAACCCTTTTAGTCCATGAGGGCAGATTGTTCTAGTTCTATGCTTTTTCTGCATATTTCAGTTGATTCCCTTTAGTAACTGAAGTTTTTGTTCAACTCTGGTGTGGCCAGGTATTGAACTCACAAATCTTTGAGTCAAGTCACTGGATTACTTCAATCAATTTGATTGTAGAAGACTCTTACAGTCCTCGGCTTTCCAATCAGCTTTGATCTTCAAAAATTTAAATGCAGATCAATCATTATCTACTCTTTCTGATTACTCTTCTATTGTTCTCGATCGTTAGTAACGTTTCTGTTTTCTAATTCTTCTTCACCCTCTAACTTTTTGTGTCTAAATGGCTTCCCTGCCTTGCATGGGGTGATCTCAATTAAAAAAAAATCTACAGATTAAAATAGACAGATAGATGAACGGTTTTAGATAGATATTTAAAAGTTTTCAGTTCCGTTCTTGAGTCTGCTATCTGCACAGTGTTACCTTATGTTGACATCACACTTTTTACTTGTGGAAGACTCTTTTGGTGCCATGCTTTCCAGCCAGCTTTCATCACCAAAAATTTAAATACAATGTCAATCGTTATCTTGTGTCGTCTTAATTCTTGTTCTTTTATTGTTCACTCTCAATGTTTTTTTTTTCTAGTGGTTTTACAGCCATGCTTGAAGTGAAAAAATAAAAATAAAAAAAAAACAATCAAAAACAAGAGATTTTATTTAATTATTTTATTGAGATTTCATTTATTTTTTCCAATCATGTGTAATTTCCATTTTACATGATGAAGTCTGCTTGGAATAGAGCGGCAAGAATCTGAAACAAAAATGATATTCATTATAGGTTCTATAAGGTTGAAAATAAATTCAAGCTTGTTTTTCTTTCCCTTTGAAACTCCCATAAACACAAGTCTAGTCAGAGAGGCAAATCAAATGCTGCTCCATAAAAGAAAGATTTAATATAGGTACCTCCAATAAAAAAAGAATAGCATGATGAAAAAGGCCCCAAACTTGATAAAAACAAAGCTTTATCATCAAAATGTTCATGTTATTATTAAGAGGCAAGACAAAAGTATTAGAAAAAAAAAAAAAAAAAAATACTTAAAATAAAAAAGAAAAACTTCCAATTCAGCAGGAATAAATTGTAAACTTTTATAAAAAAAAAAAAAAAAAAAAAAAAAAAAAAAAAACAATTATTAGATTATCATCAAAATGTTTATCTTATTATTAAGAGGCAAGACTTTTCTAATACTTCAGTCTTGCCTCTTAATAATAACATAAACATTTTGATGATAATCTACTAATTGTTTTCATTTTTTTTGTATAAAACTTTACAATTTATTCCTGCTGAATTGGAAGTTTTTGTTTCGAAGTTTTTTGCTTTTTTTTTACCAATTTTTTTTATAATCAAAGTATTAGAAAAATTGATGAAATAATAAAAAAAAAAAGAAAGTACTTATTAGATTAAAACTATCAAAGAGAGAAAAAAGAATGCAGTTAAGAAAAAAGATGAGAAGAAAATATGAAGAAATAAAACCATTTCACTGAAAATGAGTTGGAGAAATAATTACAGAATTATTTTGGCTTCAAATCACAAAGACATAAATGTTTTTGAAATGAATAACAATGATTTTCTCCAGATACAAAACCTGCTATTTAACCCACAGCTTATCCACAACTTCCCAGTGGTAATTACGGGTAACTAAATACAATGAACAAATCATACAAATGCATGCTGGGATTTTTCCCTAGCCAACAAGATAGAACCACCATAGTCTTGTTCATTCTTGACTTGAATTGACAGGGAATGACTCTAGGCCATTATTATTATTTGGTTTAGTTGGTTTGTGCAGACCAGTAGTATGCCACCACTGTCTGTACACCTTTTGTCCATTGACACTATTCTTAGTTTGTGAACCTTTTGCCTTGCCAACTTTTGTCATATATATATATATATATATATATATATATATATATATATATACACATGTGTGTGTGTGTGTATGTGTGTAAAAGAAATATACATAATATCTTTCATTAATTGCACAACTCTGAGTTTTCAAGTGCTGCAATTATGATATTTATTTATTTTTTTCATATTTTCAATTGACAGTTTGTTTTTTTGTTAATTTTCTGGTTCATGCAAAATATATTATTGTTGGGGTGGAATATTATTGGAGTTAAAATATCTAAATGAAATGTAGTTTAATTTTGAATTTGAATTTAAGGACAGATTAAAATAAGGTTGGAAATAAGAAATACACATTTTAAATTAGAGAGACACTGATTTTGAAAGCATAAGTAAACAAAAAGGGCATTGGGAAATCAAGGGAGACAACTTTTTTTTTCTAAAAATCAAGAGTAATTGACAATAATATTACTAAATTAACTAAAACTAATGATATCATGAATAAAGTATGCCATGATGAAAAATAAAATAAATTACTAATAAAAATAATAATAATACATCTCAATGGAAAGAAAATTATTTCAAATAAAATCAGAAAAATAAAATAAATATATAAAGTAAAATGAAATAAGAGCCTTATATAGGAATATATAAATATGTTGAGATGTTTAAATGATTGCCGACTCATATACCTACCTAGATTTACCTATTCGATTATATATATATATATATATATATATATGAAATGGACAAAGTCCAACAATTATTTTAAGACATTTTTATGTTTATACATTCTTTTTATAGACACAAATATTTAAGTAAATGTTCTGTTTTATAATAAACAGTAATAAACAAACATAAAAAAATAAACAAAAATGTCTTAAAATAATTGTCGGACTTTGTCCATTTCATAATGTATGACGTCATTTGGATACGCCATGAGCAGATATGAATGTATGCAAGAGAATCATGGAAGATTGTAGTTTAAAAGCAGTAAAATCGACCTTGCTAACTGAACGATCCTCACTGGCTCAATTGGTTAAGGCACATCAGGCTATATGACGGTTCCGTATAGGATACAGGTTTGATTCCTGTCAGAAGACGAATATTTTCTATGAAAATTTCTCAGACATTCGTGCCAGTAAATGTTATTATAAACAGAGCATTTACTTAAATATTTGTATCTATAAAAAGAATGTATAAACATAAAAATGTCTTTATATATATATATATATATATATATATATAGAGAGAGAGAGAGAGAGAGATTGTTTGCTTAGTATTATTTTTGCCCTGTTCTTTTCTTTCTTTTGTGATTGTTTATTGGAAAATTTTTCAGTTCTGTTTGATAATCAGTTCTGCCAATTACATTTACCGAATGCCAATTATTCTACAAGAACACGGATGCTCAGAATCAGGAAGAGAAGGGGGAAATTCCTTGGATACATAATGATGAAAGAGGGATTGGAAAACTTAATCCCTATGGGGCACATATTTAGGGCAAGAGAGAATGAGGAAGGTAGCGAGCCACCCACCTGACAAACTCGTATCAATGTATGGCAGAACAGGGAGGAAGGAACATTGACAAAAGTAGAAAAACTGCTAAGAGACACAAGGAATAGGATGTTGTGGAGAGCCATGATCACCAAGAATTTTGTGTGTTTCTATATACATATTTTTCAATGAAAGAAAAAAAAAAAAAAATTAAGATCTTCCGCACAAAGTATGCGGCCAGAAATGCATTTCTCTAGCTAAGAATTATTTCAGTTCCTACCTTGAGCTTTATTCGTGGGGAGCTTCTGACCCTGTTGAACAGCTTCGGCAATTACATTGGCAGTGACACCGGGACCAAAAGTGAACTGAAAGAGGAAAAAACAAAAAACAATGAAGCTTAACTTTTATTTTACTAATCATTTCACCCCAAGCAAGGCGGGAGTGCCAGGAGCACTCAAGGGGTTGCAGAGAGTGAGAGCAAGAGTAAAGAGGGGGTGTTTGAGGAAAGGATAAAGAGAAGGACTGGAATCAGGATCAAGATATCAGAAGATGTCGATTGACATTACATTTGAATATTTGAAGATTATAGCTATCAGGGAAGCAAACAAGAGGAAGGGAGTTCCACAGATGGGAAGTGCAAGAGAAAAAGCTGTTGGAGTAGAAGAGACGACTACATTTAACCGTTTTGACAGTTAATGGGTGGGACTGACATGGCAATCTAGTAGCGCACATGCTTAAATTCATATAGTCTAGGACCCAGTGAAATTAGCTCGGCAGAACAGTTGCTATAAAAATATTTGTAGAAAAGGCAGAGGGAAGCCACTGTGAGAAAGCAACTGTAGACAAGGTGCCCGATCAAGACCTATCACATTGCATATCTGTTTCTGGATTTTGTTATGAGGAAAGGATAAAAGATAAACGCGTTCAAGATGACAAAAGATAGCGATTGACATTGCATTTAAATTTTTGAAGATTGTAGTTATCAGGGTAACAAGTAAGAGGAATGGAGTTCCACGGGCAGGAAGTGCGAGAAAAGAAATTGTAGGAGTAGAAGTGGCAGTTACATTTAAATATTTCATTAGTAAAAGGGTGGGACCTAGATGTCAATCAAGCAGCATGCTTGAATTCATGTATGCAGAACAGCAGAGAAAAAAGCCTGTCAGCGCAGTAGCCATGAAAATATTTGTAGAAAAGACAGAGGGAAGCCACATCACGTCTGTGAGAAAGTGACTGAAGTCAAGATGCCTGGTCAGGGTCTATTATATTGCACATCTTTCTTTGGGTTTTATGTTATTTGTAAGTGCACTCCACTTACAAACAAGAAAATAGATAAAATATTTACTAAGCTTAGCTTAGAGTGGAACAAGGACAAAATAAAGGGTCACTCAGTGTGGATCAAGCTCGTTACACTATCAATGGTCTGTAGCAATAGCTCTACATCAGGCATTCTTCAGAATTGAAAACTGATGCGATGAGCAATTTGTAAAATGGATCAGCTGTCAGCATTTACAGAATTTCAAAATCAATAAGAGAGATGGATTGTGTGGATAGATTTTACAACATATCAACTCCTGTGGAGTTATTTAATATTGAAATCAATTGCTTATTATAATTGAGTTTCTAAGCATGTAGGTAATTATTGGTCATTTTTTATTTCAGTCTATAAGCATTTATTTAATTCTGGTATAAGTAAATATTGGTCACTTATACCAGAACGAAATAAATACTTACAGACTGAAATATAAGTAAATATTGGTCACTTATATTTCAGTCTATAAGTATTTATTTAGTTCTGGTATAAGTAAATATTGGTCACTTATATTTCAGTCTATAAGTATTTATTTAGTTCTGGTATAAGTAAATATTGGTCACTTATATTTCAGTCTATAAGTATTTATTTAGTTCTGGTATAAGTAAATATTGGTCACTTATATTTCGGTCTATAAGCATAATGAATAATGACATCTCTTTTTTTCTTTTTAAAGCAGTTTATCCCAAACAAGGATAATTCCACTAAAATGCAAGTAGCTACTGGCAATGAAAGACTTTAGAAGGAACTGGAAAGCCAATTCTAAACAGGAAACAAAGAATAAAACTCTACCCATGTTCAAAAGACTGGGGAGGAGTGTGAACTGGACAATAGACAAATCTATCTACTCCTGGGTATTGGTTGGTTTGGTCATGATTCAAGTCAATGGAAATTCTTTAAGTCATATTTAAAGTCAAAGAATTTCTACAAAAGTCTTTCGACAACTCCAGATATCCTGTTGCTATTCAATTCTGTTTTTTTGGGTTTTTTTTTTTTAAATACTTACAGACTGGTTCTGGCTCTGGTCAGTTTCAACCGTTTCTTGCAGGGAGGGTAAAGCTTTTTCAATACTGTCCAGAAAAGAGCTGTAGAAATCCTGCAGTTCCGATGCTTTGTCGTCATAATTAAACTGCACCATTGCCAATAGAAGCTTATGAATGTCCGCTGAAAATAGATGAGAAAAGGTTTTACAGTAAAAATAAAAGGATTCAAGATAAACTCTTTCAACACCAATGGCTTTATTTTTCCTTTTCCAATTTTTGGCTATGTGAAGACCAAACATCAATGGAAAATTAGTTTCCGTCTGAACTTCTGCAATTACTTCTGAGTTACAATTATTTACAAGCAGACTATTATCCTTATCTTTGTTGTTATTATCACCAGATCGCCTTCCGTCTGAATTTCTGGGATGAGAAGTTATCATTATTTATATGCGGACTATTGTCCTCATCTTTGTTGTTATTATTACCTGATCATCTTCTATTTGAATTTCTGGGATGAGGGGTTATCATTATTTACATGTGGACTAGTATCATCATCTTGTTTAATATTTTTAATTATCATTATTTCTGTAACATTTATAAAGATTGTTATCATAACATTTTGTCTACTGGGCCTTTAAGTCTCCATTCGGAGTTTATCATTTTGAGTAACATTCAGATAATTTTGTACTGAACACTTTATATATAATCTATATAACCCAATTGTCCTCATCTTTGTTGTTATTATCACCTAATTGTCTTCTATCTAAAATTTTGAGATTAACAGTTATCATTTATATTGAGACTATTGTCCTCATCTTTGTTGTTATTATCACCTGACTGCCTCCTGTCTGAATTTCTGGGATGAGGAATTGTCATTATTTACATGCAGAATATTGTCCTCGTCTTGTTAAAGATTTTTTAATTATCACAGCGGTTATTATTACATGTTGTTATTATCACGTTTCAGGCACGGGGCCCTCCAGCCCTCCAGCCTTCATCAGGTGCTTGTTGATCCAAGTAACTTTCTTTTGTATTGAACCCTTTAATTAATCTACAGGCGTAGATTGTTCTCATTCTGCAGACAATAGTTCTTATTTAGTATGCCAGTACTACTGTCATTTGAAATTTATAAAATCTTCTCTTAAAATAATTCTTCAGGAAAATATATTTCTCAAGTCCATTAGCTGTTATTGCTCTTTCCAGTATTGATAGAGATTTCCTTCCTAACCTTTGATTTGAAGTCATGTGGAACATCAACATCATGATTATGTCGTTATTTTCTCTTCGAATTATATGTGATATCCATTTTGGCACTGTTGAAAATCCTCAAATCATCTCCTTTCCATTATTTGGTACAGTTCTTTACTTGGAACTCTGTAGTGCCAAATGACAATGTTCGAAGATGCGTGGTCTTCACCAAGAATGACAGGCTTCACAGGATGGTGAGAATACCATTGACTAAACACGCAGTTAATGAGGAAGTTTTAAGCAAAAAATTACACTTATACTTAAAGTCAGAAAGAGATGGTTGAAATTTCTGAGAGGCATATGTAGGAAAGGAGGCTTAGAGAATTTGACACTCAGAGGGCATATTGACGGACAGAAAGGAAACAATGAGTAAGCTACTTAACACGTTTGTGTGATTAAATAGCAGACCAGAAAGAGGGAGGGATGGTGAAAAGAGCGATAAAGAGTAGGAATTTGAGGAAATCACTCACGTCCTAAAGGAACAAAGCACATAGAAGATGAGGAAGCTGAGAGGAGAAGCAGTGGAATTTATAATTTTCCGAGGGTATCTATATGAAAGTGAACACAATGGCCAACATTGGAGCTCAACACACCAATCCCACTTTTTTAACTGCAACACAACATGCACATATAAATTTAGTTTTCACCATTTCTTTTTTTCAAAAAACCATTTATACGCTGCTAGTTAATTCCAATTGGAGCATAATCTCTGTGGAGACATCTTCACCACTTGGGATAACATTCCAACCAAACTTCGGCAGATTCTTATCTCAACAAAGCCAAAGTGAATTTTTTTCTAATCCCTGTTCTGCCAACCAAATACACAAGCTCACTTGGCTGGGGTTTCCTCCGTCCCTCTTGCCTTCAATGTGCTATGAGTGTCAAAGTTTCCAAGCCTTCTTTCCTCATTATCTGTCCTAGAAATTTCAAATGTCTCTTTCTGATGCTACATAGAAGCACTCTTTTTGTTTCCATTTCCCCTAAATCTTTAGTGTTGCTCACATGTTCATTACATGTATTCTCAGCATCCTTCTGTAGAACCACATACCAGGCCAATAAAAAAAAAAAAAAAAAAAAAAAAAAAAAAAGAGAGAAATTTTACTACTACAACAACAAATGGAAACGTCTAGAATAAGAAACCAAATTTTATTCCAATTTCAGGATACAACTCACCTTGAAGAATGTTCATATGAGAGATGATTTTTCCCAAGGCATCAAGCAAAGCATATTCTTCATAACGACTTCCTTCTTTCAAAGACCACTTCTTCCTCTCGTCTTTCCGACGATTTCGTGATGATCTTCTATTTTTAAAAAAAAAAAAAAAAAGAAAAAAAAAAAGACATTAGACAAATGAAAACACTTTCTGTATATACACGTGTAATGCACAATCGTGCAACCGCCAAATTTTCATTTATAAAAAATGATTGGCAGGGCGTAACGGTCGTGCAAACTAACAAAAGACAGCGCAAGCCCAATTATAATCGGATGTTTATCTAAAAAATTCCAGTATAAACTATCTAGAGCTATTTTTCACTTCTTGAAAAAAGCTACAGGCAAAGCAGAATGACATATTTTGAATGCAGATTCACGAGTTCAATTCTGAGCCAGGCAAAATGCAATTAAAAGAGTAGACTGTTGCTCACCTTGTGGCCAAAATGGTCCCCAGAAATCAGGATTCAAACCCAGTATAAAAGCCAAGTTTCCATGGTAGGCAGGTACCCCACCCCCAACCAACTTAGGAGATTGGTGCAATACATTCTTCTTCATCTTACACTGCATTACATGCAATGGTAATTAGCATAACACTTACCCTGTTGAACGGCTAAAATGTGACGAAGTGCCCGACCGTTTACTTGAACTGCTGGAGTGAGAGACAACACTGTCAACAGCCACGCTGCTTGCATCTGAATAGAGGTCAACATTGGCAGGGCAGCCTTCATCATCTATGACAAAAGTAAAGAAAGGAAAATATAACGTTAAAGTCTGCTACTTTGGCTTGCAATCTTCAAGGAAAAAAATATCTACACCATACAAATTTCATTTTGGAATGATATCTACAGAGTAAAAAAGGTGCTACTTTAGTTTGCTATCTTTTCCTTATAGATAACAAGCCAAAGTAGCACCATGTTTTGCTATGTAGATAAATTTGTATGGTGTAGACAATTTAGCCACTTTACATGCTGTATATTGTTTGACTATAAATAAAAGAAAAATTTTTAATATTTTAATTACATTTTCTTTATGTTATATATATATATATGTTTTACTATATAGATACAATTCCAAATTAAAATTTGTACGATGTAGATATTTTAACCAATGTACATGCTGCTTATCGCTAGAATATAAATAAAAGAAAAAATTTTAATATTTTAATTACAATTTTCATTCATTGATTATATATATATATATATATAAACAAAATGTAAAATGAAAATGGCTAAATGTATAGCCGAAAGCGCTCAGATAAAAAGAGCATTCAGACAGTTTTCATGTACTTTATCATCCGAAAAGACAAAAATTATTAGATCACATAAGAAATTGTATAAAAAAAAACTAAATAAAAGCATCTTGTCTGTCGTATTCAATGAAATGTGCATGAAAGAAGGATTGCTGCCTAAATACACAAATTTTATATATATTATTTTTGCACCAACCTAATATATATATATATATATATATGTATGTATATGTATGTATGTATGTATGTATTACCATGTAGATATCATTCCAAATTAAAATTTGTTTGGTGTAGATATTTTTTTCCTTGTAGATAAGCCAAAGTAGCACCCATTTAAAGCTAATTAGTTTTAAGCCCACCAACCACATCTGTTTAGAGAGATGGTTGGTAGGACTTAATATATTTTGATTCCAAAACCTTCAAGTGATAATCAGTATTAGCCTTATTCAGCACTGAGAAAATGCCCAGGCTATAAAACTGGGCACATTGCTGGTTTTTAATCAAATGTTCAGCTATCAGAGAACACAATGCATTAATGTAACTATATAAATAGTACACCTTTCCTGTGTAGTCCCATTAATCACTTCCAGTTCCCAAACTCACTAGGTAGCTCTTTAGGTAGATTAGGCACTGCTTTCCTCCATCTCTCTTACCTTCAATATGTCCTGTGAGTATTGAATAAGCCCTCTTTCCTCATTATGTGCCCAAGAAGTACAAGTGTCCTTTTTGTTTCCATTTTCTCTAAAAATTATTTCAAAAGCTTAAGTCACTTTGTCATCACTATAATGTAGCTAGCTTCTGCCATTTCTACAAATATTTTCATAGCAATTATTCTGATGAGCTTTCTTCTTTAGTAGCTCAACTTCATGACTTTAAGCACAGTACTAGATTGGCAGATAGGTCTCATCATTTCACAGTTGAAACTACTAAATGGAACTTCTGTGCTAACAGTTTCTACTCTTGTGGAACTCTCTTCCAGCTTCTTGTCAACTACGATATTTGGTAGGAATAACTGTAAAATACTTCCCCTTCCCAATTTAGAGGCAGAAGCACACAAATGCATGCTGGGATTTCTTTCTAACCAATAAAATAGGACAGTTCTTGGTTTCATCTGACTCAGCCCTAGTCTGTCTTGAAGTCAGAATGCTACATTCGCTTGTCCTGCTATTTTATGTCAATGCCAATTCTTAGTTTGTAAAGTTTTGCCATATGACTGTAGTTTTGCCTTGCATACATTGTTTGCTTGCTTTATATTATTTTTATACCCTGTTCTTTTTCTTGTTATTGATTATTGCAAATTTTGTCAATTCTGTTTGTTGGACAATTCCACCTTTTATTTTACATTTAACCATGGCTACTTACTTCACAGATGTATTTGCCAATCCAGTACTAAGCTGAAATAGATAGCTAAGTACAAGTGAGATAGATAATTTGAAAAGACAGATAGAGGTTACAGTTTAAATTTCAACAGTAAAGTGATGATAGCACACAAAGGCATGCTGGGATTTCTTCCTAGCCAATAAAATAAGTCAGTTCTTGGTTTCATCTGACTCACTCCTGATCTGTCTTGAAGTCAGAATGCTACATTCGCTTGTCCAAACCTGCTTTTTTGTGTCAACCCCAATTCTTAGATTGTGAACTTTTTGCCATATTACTGTTGCTTGGCCTTATTACTGTTAATTTGCTTTGCATATATTATTTGCTTGCTTTATATTATTTTTATACCCTGTTCTTTTCTTTTTCTTGTTATTTCAAATTTTGCTCAAATGTTTGTTGGGCAGTTCTGCTATTCATTTATTTTACATGGCTAATCACTCCACAACGATCTTCAAAAATAATTAAAATGCAACATCAATCTTGTCTTCTTGATTCCTGTTCTTTTATTATTCTCTTTCCTCAATGTTTTCTCAGTTTCTTTCAATCCCAGGCATCTTAGTGGCATTATCACCTTGCTTGGGGTGAGATGATTGAAGAAGAGGAAAAAAAAAAAGAAAAGTGAACTACTCCATTATCTTTCCCAATAAGTTACGGCATTTCCTAGATAATAAAGACAAGAATGCTGTGGAGAGTCATGATTTTCTGTGTGCTGAAAGGCATTTAATAGAAAACATGCAGTGAATGGTATAAAATCTTGTCAACTACAGAATAAAAGAAACACATAAAAAATGGCTTGTAAATTTTAACACTGCCATAGAGAAACTTTCCTGCCTGTCATCAGCATGGTTGATGCTAGACTCCTGGGGAGCAACACATTACACCTTCTTGGCCCCCACATTTTCAAGTGATTTAAAGTGTAGTGGCTACATCGAATCAATAGCTGCATCTACTGCAAGGAAATTTGGTCACCATGTCGTGCCAGATTAACTTTTCTCATCAGAATCCATCTTGCACATTTACAAATCTACTATTCGTCCATGCATTGAATACTGCCGTCTAGTGCTTCAACTCGAGGTTCTTGACAAAATCTAAAGAAGGATCTGCAATTTAATCGATCCTGACCTGGCACCTCAACTTCAGTCACTTTCTCACTGACATGATATCATTTCACTCTGTCTTTTCTACAAAATATGACAACTGCTCTGATAAGCTTTTTCCCCTTGGTGCCCGAACTGCAGAAATTTAAGCGTGCTACTAGATTTGCATCTAGGTCCCACCCAATTACTGCTGAAATAGCTAAATGGAACTACCACTTCTACTCCAACAGTTTCTTTCATTGCACTTCCCAACAGTGGAATTCCCTTCCGCTTACTTGCTTCCCTGATAAATGCAATCTTCAAAAATTTAAAGACAACGTCAATCATCATCTATCTTCTTGAATCCCATTCATCTTATCCTTTCTTCAATCCTCCCTATTCTCAATCGTCTTCATTTTCACTCCCTGTTGTAATCCTTCCCCTGCACACGCTAATGGCATTTACACCTTGCTTGGGGTGAAATGAAAAAAAAAAAAAAAAAAAAAAAACATAATGGACATAATGACTAGTTGTCTTATTCATTTGTTACAGATTATCAACCCTTTGCAGGTTATTTAAAGCCAGAAAATATTTTTAGATTGTAAGAATTTTTTTTGAAGATAATGTTTTACTGATACAAGTCTTAATAATTAACTTAGCTGGAAAGTGGAGGAGGAGGATTCATGCCTTTCCCAAGGGTATTTGCTTGTAAGTGAATATAACAAACCCAATTGAAATTGGAACTTGGCACTCTAATTAACAATGCTGAGCCATTATCCATTAAACCACTCGCAGATCCAAGCTTACAGCACCCAGTATTTCCAAGCGGTCACCCACCTAGTTACTGACCATGCTCGACATTGCTTAACTTCGGTGATTGTATGGGAACTGGGTGTTTCAATGTGATATGGCCGTAAGCCTGAACATAATGAGAAACAAATCAAGTAACGAACGCATACAACAATACTAAAATGCAAACATTAACAAAAAAATATGCAACAAAAGGTTTGTTTTTTTAAAAGACGTACCCAATATCTCAAGCCGCGCTTTCTGCTTTTCTTCTCTGACAATAAACAAACGAATCTTGTAGTGCATAAAGTCAGTGTGGAAAGTTTGCAAAGATTCCATTTGGTCATGAAAAGTAGTAACAATCGCATCCTTTAAATTACTTTCGATGAAATCAGTCCGGTCGTATTTGTGCATCTACAAAAGAAAAGCAAACTTATTTTTTTTTCCCCCGATCAAATGGCAGTCTGACAAAATGGTGTCCATTATAAACATTCCTATGAAGCAGATGTTTATCAATAAATTCCTCCATGCAGAAAAAAAAAAAAAATTGGACTCATTGACCTTCCTCAACTTCTTGCTGAAAGTTTATAAAGATCAAACTGGATGTGAGCACAGTTAAGTATTGTTATGTGTTTTAGTAGAAGCAACAAAAAAGGTGTGGGTTGTCTGTAAATATTTTACAAGTGTTAAGAAAATCTATTTTTATGAATTAAACTTCTCCAAGTTCCAAGTCTTTAAGATCAAAGACTTCAAAAAACTCTTTGATGTAGCCAGAGGACCATACAAAGTGGAGATCTTTCATCCAAGTATTCGTATTAGTTGGTTGGCACCAAAATTAACCAACTTGGTTGGCAAAGTCAGTTGTTATAAAAATCTTCACCAGAACAGTTCGTTCACTACCATTCCATGACTGGACAAGTATATGCAAAAAGAAACCAACAACTCCCAACTGAAGTTACTTTGTTGAAGAATTTCTAATTTTCTAAGACTTTTTTTTTTCCTTTTTTATCAAACTAACCAAGTCTCTAAAATTATAACAAAACTCTATTTTTTTTTTTGGTTTACTATAAAAAACTTTGTTGGTTTTCTGTCAATCCCTTTATCACACATGTAACTTCTCGCTCACAGTAGTGACTATGCAGAAAAAAAAAATCTGAAAGCTTACTCTACCCAATGATGTTATAGAGCTCCCTGTGTCTGTTGTAGTTTCTGTGCAAACAAATAGGTGGCATTACTTTCGGAGCATCCTCTTATTTTATTGTATAAAGCATCATCAATACTGGCAGGCAGACTCTTGTTCATTGATGGCTAAAATGCATAGCCAATGATGCTGACTATATAAGCAACAAGAAAATTGTAAAAACATTTATAACTTTCAGATGAGCAATACAACTTTGTTCTCATTGTGCCTTCTCGAACTAACGTTTTCTGCTGACATGAAGTAGAAAGATTATATTGAATCAATTGCTAGATCTGCTGCTAGGAATGTTGGTACCCTGTGTCATGCATTGAGACATTTTTCTTGCCAGATTCTATCTTACAAGTCTACCATTTGTCCATGTATGTGCTTCTGCTACATATTTAGAGATTCTTGATAAAATACAAAAGAATCTGCAATGCTAATGCTCCTGACCTGGCATCTCGGCTTCGGTCATTTTCCCAGCACCATAATGCAACTTCCCTGTGCCTTTACTACAAATACATTCACAGTAATTATTCTGATGAGCTTTCCTCTTTGTTACCTAGACTCTACAAATTTAAGCACAGGATAGCATTGGTAGCAAGGTCTCATCATTTTAGACTTGAAATGGTTAGAAGTAACCGTAAGTTCTATGCTAACAGTTTCTTCTCTTGCCTGTGGAACTCTCTTCCAGCTTGTTGCTTTCTTTTTGATCTTCAAAAATTTTAAATGCAATGTCAATCATTATCTTTTGTCTTCTTAATTCTTGTTCTTTTATCATTCTCTCTCAATAATAAAGTTTTGTTTTGTTTTATCTCGTATTTTTTCACTTGTTGCATCTTAGTGGCTTTATTGCCTTACTTGGGGTTGAAATGATTTAAACAAAACAAAAAATTTTAATGTTATGTTAATAGATAAATTATATTTCTGCAGAAAGATATGTGAAGATGCCCACCCCCACCCCCGCACTATATACGATATCGGATTTGAATCTGCTTTTTACGGCCTATGAACCATTTGTGTTTTAATTTAAATTCAAAATGTATTTTTAGGATAGTTAGAATTTAATATTGCATTAACAATTTAATGATTAACAATAAGTTTTCCAAATACAAGTCCTACTATTTAACCCATAGCTAGGGGGTGGATTCATATCTTCCCCAATGATATTTGTACATAAGTGAAATGTAATGAATTCGACTGAAATTCGAACTCTGCTCTCTGATTTCTCATTCTGAGTAGTTATCCTTTACACCACCCACACATCCAAGCTCCTATCACTGACCTTGCCAAGATTCAAATACCCAATTAATCGTTTTCTGATCAGCATGTTTTTGATTAATGTACTAACAATCGAAACCGAAAATCTCAATTAAAGATGTCCTGAATTTGTAAATATAAGATACAATGAAACTAAAATATTTTCTTTTAAATTAAAATATATTTTCAGACATTTGTCTTGTGCAAACCCACCCCGCAAAAAAAATACAAATAACTGCTGAAAAATTATTTTTAAAAGATTGAGAAATTTAAATTTTTTTGAATTTTAAAAATTAAAAACTTGCTTTAAACATTGTTAATTTCATCTTAAATTTTAAGTGCAGCTTATTAAGTTTAATTAATACAGCTTCGACAAGAGCAGCAGCACTTCTTCATCTGTACTTAACAGTTTTCTGTATGAATTTAGTTTGTGGATTTTGAATCTCCCGCAAAACAAATACATTTGGTTGCAGTTTGTAGAACTCTGAAGTTATTTAGAGTTTATAGCGTTGCAAACTATGCCATGGGTTGAGCCAAGCCTTGTAAGTGAAACTACTTGGGAGCCATCAATGATTGAGCTAGCACACAGTCACAAGTCAATAATGGGATCGCCTGTGTTTATAGTGATTCGAGAAATAGTATAGTGAATAGAGCAGAAATAACGATCCACATAGTACAGAGGATGGACTAGAACATAGCAATCCGGACGGTACAGAGGACAGGCTAGAACACAGCAATCCGGATGGTACAGAGGACAGGCTAGAATATAGCAATCAATTAGAGGCACACTAACTCCCATATATGTGTTTTCCTCTATAGTCACATGGTCTACTTAATTCAATAATGGGATCGCCCTTGTTTGCTCACTGGCGATCTATGTTCAAACTCAAGTGTCGGCAGCAACACTTTATTCCTATATAACAGTTAGCAAGACCTTGTCTAATTTTCCTCACAGGTCTCATTTTTTTGAAGGAATCAAGAATGACAAATATTAAGAACAGAATCCCATTAATTTGGTTGGGGGAGGAGAAAAATATCAACTGACCAATTGCAAAGATTTATCCCAAAATCCTCCATCGATGAGAGTCACAATGGCCTCTTCAACATCCTGCAAATATACAGAAAACAACTGAAATCAAAACAAAACATGCTTCGAATGACTAGTGTTGTATCATCGTCAGAACTGGAATCATTTCTGGGATGACAAGTTATCATTATTTAAACTATTTATAGTCAGATTATTGTCTACATGATTCCTTGCATTATTTACATTATTACAACTGCTATCCTCATCTGCATTGCCATATTCACATCATTTCGGCCATTGTACGCTCAAGGCCTTCTTCAGGTGATTGGAATTTTGAACCGAACCCTTTATTTTGTCCACCAGGGTGGATTGTTATAATTCCATGTACCATCCCTTTTCCAAATGCTTCAGTTATTTCCCTTTAACTCAAATCTCCAAGTTTTGGGTCGACCACGGCTGTAACCAATGTCTTTAAATAAAGATTCAGCTTGAATTTCGAATCTCCTGAAGAAGTCTGGAGCATTCAACGACCAAAACGTTGTGAATATGGCAATGAAGATGAAGGCAATAGTCCACATAATGTAAATAATGCAAGTAATCATAATACCTCATCTCAGAGATATAGACAGATATTGTCCTCATCTTTGTTGTTGCTATCACATGATGGATGTCCCAGCTATGAGCAAATACTTAACCCTGAAACTGGAGTAAAAGACTATGAAAGTACTAAAATAGGTTTTAATACCAGAAATACTTTGTAAAAAAATTACTACCATCAATCAATTTTTGAAGAAAAAAAAATATTACCAGTAAAAAAAAAATTAATGACTCATTGAGGTTGATATGCTGTATACCAAAACAAACCAATATATACTAAGATAGATAGATAGAAAGGTTGAGATGGATAGGTAGATTGAAACAGGTGGAGAGAGGCTGGTAGATTGATATAGGCGGAGAGAGGTAGGTAGATTGAAACAGGCGGAGAGAGGCAGGTAGATTGAAACAGGCAGAGAGAGACTGGTAGATTTATATTGGCGGAGAGAGGCAGGTAGATTGATATTGGCAGAGAGAGGCAGGTAGATTGATATTGGCAGAGAGAGGCAGGTAGATTGAAACAGGCGGAGAGAGGCAGGTAGATTGATATAGGCGGTGAGAGAGACTGGTAGATTGAAACAGGCGGAGAGAGGCTGGTAGATTGAAACAGGCGGAGAGAGACTGGTAGATTGAAACAGGCGGAGAGAGACTGGTAGATTGAAACAGGCGGAGAGAGGCAGGTAGATTGAAACAGGCGGAGAGAGGCAGGTAGATTGATATAGGCGGAGAGAGGCAGGTAGATTGAAACAGGCGGAGAGAGACTGGTAGATTGAAACAGGCGGAGAGAGACTGGTAGATTGATATTGGCGGAGAGAGGCAGGTACATTGAAACAGGCGGAGAGAGGCAGGTAGATTGATATAGGCTGAGAGAGGCAGGTAGATTGAAACAGGCGGAGAGAGGCAGGTAGATTGAAACAGGCGGAGAGAGACTGGTAGATTGAAACAGGCGGAGAGAGACTGGTAGATTGATATTGGCGGAGAGAGGCAGGTAGATTGAAACAGGCGGAGAGAGGCAGGTAGATTGAAACAGGCGGAGAGAGGCAGGTAGATTGAAACAGGCGGAGAGAGGCAGGTAGATTGAAACAGGCGGAGAGAGACTGGTAGATTGATATTGGCGGAGAGAGGCAGGTAGATTGAAACAGGCTGAGAGAGGCAGGTAGATTGAAACAGGCTGAGAGAGGCAGGTAGATTGAAACAGGCGGAGAGAGGCAGGTAGATTGAAACAGGCGGAGAGAGGCAGGTAGATTGAAACAGGCTGAGAGAGGCAGGTAGATTGAAACAGGCTGAGAGAGGCAGGTAGATTGAAACAGGCGGAGAGAGGCAGGTAGATTGAAACAGGCGGAGAGAGGCAGGTAGATTGAAACAGGCGGAGAGAGGCAGGTAGATTGAAACAGGCGGAGAGAGACTGGTAGATTGATATTGGCGGAGAGAGACTGGTAGATTGAAACAGGCGGAGAGAGGCAGGTAGATTGAAACAGGCGGAGAGAGGCAGGTAGATTGAAACAGGCGGAGAGAGACTGGTAGATTGATATTGGCGGAGAGAGGCTGGTGGATTGATATTGGCGGAGAGAGGCAGGTAGACTGAAACAGGCGGAGAGAGGCAGGTAGATTGATATAGGCGGAGAGAGACTGGTGGATTGATATTGGTGGAGAGAGGCAGGTAGATAGATAGATAAAAAAATATTACCAGCAATAAAAATCTTGTCGGCATTAAATAATTTCTTGAGGTTGATATGCTGTAAAACAAAACAAACTAAACCAAACCATATCTTTTAATGTACACATTAGCTGCACTAATCAAAGGATTTCTACATAAGTAAGCCATTGTTCCCCCACATAAAAGCATGAAAATAAAAAAATTCTGGAATCACAATTTCTTATTTTTGTTGTTATATAAAAAAAAAAAAAAAAAAGAAGTGAAATGCCATTTTTATTAAATATTTTTATTTTGATCCTTTCTTATTGAGCTGCTCGGACAGATTATTGGGATGTTACAATGGTGCTCCCATGAAACCAATCGCATATGTGTTTCCATTATTGAAAATAAATAACTTCTTTAAAACTACAGATTGCATGCAAATTTGGTTATTTGCATCACACCAATGAGTTTTAAGTTTACTTACATTTGCATATTGTTCATACAACATGGACGCATCTTGATGATGGCCGAGGGATTTTAACGTTCCTGGAAAATAAAAAAAAAGTAAATATTATTTATAATTGAAGAGAATTACAGACAGCAAGAGAATATCTACTTTCAACAGCAACACAATTAAAACAGAAAATAGAGAAATTTAGATCGTTATTCCGACTTTTTCAATCTCAACAAGTTATGTAGCAATTACAGCAGGATCTCTCACATCCAAAATTTATGGAAAGAAAGCCAGCATTCAGCTATTTCAATTGCAATAATGCATGCAGAGTTAAAAAGTGCCTTTCCTATAAAAAATTTCAAGAACAAAAAAAAAACGAAATGCAGAAAAAGGGGTGAATGACATTAAAAGGAAAAGAATCATACAACAGCGATTAAAAAAGTCCTCGTTACATTATTTGTTTTCCATATGTGGCATGCATAACTTTAATGAATTTTCATTAACGTTACATAATTTATTTCTTTTTCCTTAAAATCAATTCCATTATATTTCACACACCATTAGCTTATTTTGTTTACTATAAAACATTGAAAATAAATGTTGAACTTGATTTCAATTCTTTTATTTTAATCTAAATATAACCCATCATATCTGAATTTTGTAGCCAATTCCTCATATCCAGAAGGCTTTCTTAGCCCAATTGTCAGGGATTCTACTGTATTTTGATTCCCTGCGTTACTTAGAACAATTATTTCATTACTTATATAAATATAAAAACAGTCTTAGTTCACAATAATCTAAGTGACGGATGGCTGTAAAAAGTCACCATTGATAATATTTATTTTTTTTGAGAGGCCAATAATGACCGATTTAAATCCCTTAAGGAAGGCAAGAGGGAAAGGATTATCCACTCCTTCATAAAGATCAAGGAATTTAGCATCCAGTTTAGAATATAAAATGATTTAGATATGGAAGCCATGGGCTTCGTGTCTCTCGAATTTTAAAAAGATTTTTTTTTTTAAATATAAAAATGATTCATAAATTACTTTTCTGTTAAATTAGGATGCCCCTGTCTAATTTTCAGAGCGCTTTAGTGCACCCAGGTGCACCAGTTAGGAAATGCTGGTCTAAAGAATAGTAATCTACAAAAATTATTGCTCAGGAAATATTTCTGTTTTTTTTTTTATAAGTTAATCGATCTATTGAAGTAGATTCCTGAGAGACAGTTAACCACGAAAGATTTCACTGACTTCCATGAAGGCAGCACCAAATGTTTGAACACAACAACACTTATTTTGAATACCATCTTACTTAGAATGATTACTTTGCTACTTATATAAATGTAAAAACTATCGTTTTTTTGCTAATATTGATTTAGCAAATAATTATGAAGTAGTAGTTGGGCCAAGTTCTTAACTCAACCATCTTAGGCTTACAGCAATATCATGTTGAAACACCAGTTCATGTATGATCACAGAAGTTAAGCAACGATGAGCCTGGTCAGTACCTAAATAGGTGACCACTTGGGAATATCACATGCTGTAAGTTTGGATGTACAGGTGGTGCAATGGATAATGGCTTGGAATCACAAATCAGAGAGCCAAGTCCCAATTTCAGTTGGGTTTGTTATATTTGCACAATACTCTTGGGAAAGGTATGAATCCACCACTTCTCCCACAGCTATGGGTTAATTAGTAAAACTTGTATTACTAAACCATTATTATCTTACAATTCTTACAATCTAAAAATATTTTCTGGCTTTAAATAACCTAGATTGATTGATAATCCATATCAACTATTTTGTCATGCCAATTATATGAGAGTTTGTCACAAAATTTAGCAAAGGATTGATCAAATTGTTTTTTTTTTTTTTTTTTTTTTTTACAGATTATCAACTTTTAGCAGGTTATTTAAAGTGAGAAAATATTTTTAGATTGTAAAAATTTTTTGGAGATAATAATGATTATTACTGATGCAAGTTCTACTAATTAATTCATAGAAAAGAAACTGTCAGCATAGAACATACAATTACATGTTGCTAATTCAACTATAAACCTTGTTGCTAATCAAATAATGTGCTTAAATTCATAAAGTCTAAGTAATATAGCAATGTGCTCATTCGAACAATTACCATGAAAGTATTTATAGAAAAGGCACAAGGAAGCAACTTTATGGCAGTGTGGAAAGTGACTGAAAGCAAGATGCCAGGTCAGGACCAATAATATTGCTGATTCAGCTTTGGAAGCTTTAGATATATAGCAGGAACACCAGACCATTGGTGGCAGCAATATCTGAGCATATCATCCATTCAGTGGGTAGCTGTGAAGAGCCATGATTGCCAAAAACATAGCAAAGTGGAGCTGTCCATCATGTTTTATTTCTACAGTTTTTAATTCAGACTCAACTTTCTAAACTGGTTACTCCCCAATGCTAGAGAGCCCAGTTTACCCTACTATTTAAGTCATAGCAGGGAGGAGATGGATTCATGCCTTTCCCACGAGCATTAGTGAAAAATTGCATTATCCACAGCTGTTTAATATTTCACCAGTACTATATTCTCATTTTTTATAAAATCATGAAATCCCAACAAATTAAAACAGCACTTATTTTGATTACCATGTTACTTAGAATGATTACTTTGCTACATATAAAAATATAAAAAATACTTTTTAGTTAGCAATTATATAAGCGACATTCATTTTATTTAGTGTATTTTGTCCCACTGTGGTCACCACCATCCCCACCCTCAAACTCACAGTTGAGGTTCATTCAATGCAGAATAGTGTTATCGCTTGGCGGTCCCTTTTGCACCAGGGATGTTGGGAATTACCCCTGTCCCTCCCATCAGAGGTGAATTTGTTTTTGAAGTCACCTTCTAGCCTTTGCCTAAAGAGGCAAAGGCTAGAAGAAGGTGACTGTCCTGCGATTTTAGCAGAACAGTCTGGGTCCTATAGTTTTAGGTGTCAACTAGTCTTGGAGAAGGAAAACTCTGAACTCTGTCATGTTGGTCCTGCCTCCCATAACTGGGATATAAAAGACGGATGGCTATAAAAAGGTAATGTCAATTATTTACAGCTAATTTGTTTAAATAATGCACTGACTATTGTCTGCATCACATGGCAATAATTGTAAGTAAAATGTTGCACTAAAATAAGTAACCAAGTAATCATTTTAAGTTCTCTGAATATTGGTGCCAAATAAAATTTGTTTGATAATAAGAATAAATTTCTTGTTCAGGAAATCTGATTCCGAGACATTTTTTTAAAAAAATCACACTTTTTATATTATCAATAACAGTAAATGAGTAATCCTTGATCTGTTGTCATCCTCTATTGTTTTATTGGAAGTGTAATCACTGTGCCGAAAGTCATTTATTGCAAAAAAAAAAAAAAAAAAAAAAAAAAAAAAACACTAGACACATGTTTTGTATAATATGCTAAAGACAAAAATAATAAGTCAGTGGCACCTGTTGCTTTAAATGCATCTCAGATATGCTTTGACTTATCCAACCATAGACCAATGAAAACAAATTATTCCATCAATAAAAGTGGTTGGCATTCTGAAAACGGTGAGCATTGCGTTCATTTCAATCATGCTTTTTGGTGTGTTTTGGTTTGCATGTAACTGTTGGATGGTGTGGTGCATTTCTAGCCATTTACAGGTTTTGGGATTTTTAACATTGGACCTATGATTCATGATTTTGACATTTCTTTCCACCTGCAGGATCTTCAAGTTTGGACTTGCAATTCATTTATTTCAATTTGAACTTGAGCTACCCAATCAGTTTTCTAACACACACCTTTACCCTTTTTGACTATTTGAGGTTGCTTATTGTCATTAGTATTATAATGATAAGTTCCATATTATAGATTGTACTCGTTAATTGACTCTCTCGAGAAGAAAATGAAAACTAAGAATCATCCTGAAAACCAGAGGTTTCTTTATATATTGTCCTACCAGCCACCTCCTGTGACTCTTGCTGGAATAGTTCACTAAGCAAGGAGGTAATACGCGAAATAATATTTTTAAAAATATGAGACTGAAAATACAAGAAAATGAGACATTACCTGCAAGGGACGATGCAAGATTTGCCAATTTTTCTGGCGTGTAGCAGAGTCTATGGGCCATGCACATCACTTGCTCTGCATTATGGGATGTCTGGAAGCATTGCAAGGCATTTTCCCAATCTGCAGCTTTTACATACATCACAGCAGCTTCTTCATACAATCTATGCGCCTTCAGCTCGCCTGCATAACTGGCAGCTACAAGCTGACAGTATCAAAATAAAAAATACAGCAGGGTAACTATATACAAACGTGATCTGCTCCTTAGCCCTATACATTAAACAAATTGTTTGTTACTTAATTAAAATTATATAATAATTGTACTTGTCCCTCCCACACTTTGGTAGTACACAAGACCATTACACCCTGCCAATACCTAACAAATAATGAACTATTCCATTTGGAAAAGACACTACTTTCCAGTGTGAAAATGAATGAAAGAAGGGAAGATAGAAATGTTTAACATCTTCTCTCAATACCTCATAAATAATGAACTGTTCCATTTTGATTACATGGAAAAACAAAATACATATCAGAGATGCTACTTGGTTTCAGTGAGAAAATGAATGAAAGGAAGAAGGGAAGATATAAGTCTTTAACAGTTGCTTCAGTGAAATAGAAAAAAGTTGTCAAATCTTCATTTGTACCCCCTTCTTAAATAAAATATTTATGATTGTTATTGCAATATTCTGTTAAAATTGTTAAGCTCATATATTTAACACATTTATTTTCTATGGATATGTTATTGTCGTAGAACTCACCATGAACTTATTCAATCATTGATTTAAGAATTGATGAGAAAATTAAAATAGAAAAATGGTAGAATTTTCATGGGTCTTTCTGGTATATATATATATATATATATATATATATAATTACATGAATCATTCATACAAAAAACAAATGTAGAGGTTAATGATTTAAATGGTGAGAATACATCTTCGCAAACAATTTCAATAAGTTACACTAACCCCGAACATGTATATGAATGATGATCCCTGTTTATAAATTCCAGTTTCATAAGGTCTTTTTTAGTTTTTACAAGCTTTCGTCTGTTTCTCAGGTATGGAAATAGATTTGTTCTTGTTTTTTACTTCTCGGTAATAAGAGGATAATCTATATTTTCGTTGTCCTGTTATTACCGAGAAGTAAAAAACAAGAACAAATCTATTTCCATACCTGAGGATGTCTGTAGAAACAGACGAAAGCTTGTAAAAACTAAAAAAGACCTTATGAAACTGGAATTTATAAACAGGGATCATATCATTCATATACAGGTTCGGGGTTAGTGTACCTTATTGAAATTGTTTGCGAAGATGTATTCTTACCATTTAAATCATTAACCTCTATATTTGTTTTTTGTATGAATGATTCATGTAATTATAAATTAAACTGCACCTATAATCGAAATATATGTGTGTGGCGGCAGTATCAAACAGGAGACATGTTATTGATTGTTTGACTTACTCTGCAGGTTGGAGGAAACAGATTAGGGAACCTTTACAAGCCAAAAGAAACTGACTACAAGCTATTTCGGTACTTAATACTCATGGACCAATACGACTTGATTTTGATACTCGAGTTTGATGGTTCTTCCACTGGCCTATCTGTTGCCGTGAGGGTGGCGAAAGCAGAGCTCATTTGCCAACTATGCAAATTGAAAGAACCAGAAACAGTCATTCCTTTGAGGCTATCAAGGATGCCTAAGCTGTGTACCAGCAGCTTAACCTTGCACTAGAGTGGCAGTCTAAAATGGTGCACTTATATACAGACTTGGTATATTTTTACCACTGCTTGACCGACAATACTGATGGGCAAATCCCAAGTAAGAACCAAAACCTCACACAAGTTGTTAATAAAGAAGCACTTGACAAAGGTGACTTCCATCCCCTGCCACATATATGATCAAGAGATCAATTTGTTTGTTTGTTTGGGTTTTATGGCATATCAACCACTGTGGGTTATTTAATGCCAAATCCAGTTTATATGAATTTTAAATGCCTATTTTGTATGGAATAAAAAATGTATAGCTGGCAACATTATTCCTTTACAAAAAAAATGTATAGCTGGCAACATTATTCCTTTACAAAAAAAACGTATAGCTGGTCACATTATTCCTTTACAAAAAAACGTATAGCTGGCAACATTATTCCTTTACAAAAAAACGTATAGCTGGCAACATTATTCCTTTACAAAAAAACGTATAGCTTCAGGAGATCAGGGAAGAGTGTGATGGTGGTAGTGAACAAAAGACGCGTTGTTGGATTGTTTGACTTACGCCAAAGTTAGAGGAACCAGATTAGGGAACTTTATTACAAGCCAATAGAAACTGATACAATCTATATAATAAATGCAAATGTCAGTGTGTCACAGTTTTTCAACTTTACTTCTAGAGGCCTTAGCTTAAAATATCATACCATTTTGGAACCAGACTGACTCCGTGAGCAAATTAAAAACATTCCAGGCTGGATCCGGACCTGAAATCCTGAAATTTTGGATTCCCAAATTTTTATTACTGCAATTGTTTTCGGCGATTTTTTTTGCATGATTTTTTGCAACAAATTTTTTTTACAATAACAACTTTTATAACATGGAAATAAATTTATGGAATAATCGAAATTAGTTACGAAATCCAGCAAAAAAAGTATATAAAAATAACTATACAGAAAGTAAGGACCTACGTACATCAAATTGTTCTTAAAGTAAGTGATAACAGAAAAATTATCGTCGAACTTTTAAAAGGTAGGCTTAAATATTAATACAATAATTAATTGCAGCGATCAGTTTTAAGTTCTTCCGTAGTTTATTGTTGCCTATCACATCTACTCCTTCCTACCTATTGTGATGAAGGCCTAATCAAGATCCTTCTGCAGGAGCTAGCTTAAATATTGCCTGATAGGACGTCTTTTCAGCTAGCTACCTATAAATTTAACATTACTTAAAAAGTAAAACTATATTTTTTCATTATATATATATATATATATATATATATATATATATTGAGGTTTGAGTTTAGCATTTGTACAATATTTGTTAACTTTTCATTCTTCCTTCCTTTTCCAGTTTTATTTTTCAAAACTTCTTTTTTTATTTCTTTCTTCAATCCTTTTTTTATCTTTTCTTTCTTTTTTCCATCTTTCCTATTTTTATTTTTTTTTGTTTCATTATTTTTTGTGCTTTTCATTCTTTCTTTTGTAGCATTTTTCTT
Organism: Acanthosepion lycidas; assembly: GCA_963932145.1. Classification (NCBI taxonomy): domain Eukaryota; kingdom Metazoa; phylum Mollusca; class Cephalopoda; order Sepiida; family Sepiidae; genus Acanthosepion; species Acanthosepion lycidas. The sequence goes on along the minus strand of OZ010587.1, from coordinate 23,047,134 downwards.
TTCTCAACCTTTTTTTTCTTTATTTCCTGTTTTCATTTCTTCTATATAAATAAATGCAAATGTCAGTGTGTCATTGTGTCACACTTTTTCAACTTTACTCCTAGAGGTCGTAGCACAACATGTCATACCATTTTGGAATCAAGCCAACTCTGTGAGCAAATTAAAAACATTCCGGGTCGGATCCGGACCTGCAATCCTGAAATTTTGGATTCCCAAGTTTTCATTACTGCCATTGTTTTTGGCAATTTTTTACTTGATTTTTTTTACGTGATATTTTTGTACAAGAGCAATTTTTATAATTCAGAAATAAATTTGGAAATAATTGAAACTAATTGTGAAATCCAGCAAAAGTCACCCATGAAATAAAAATAATTTTTTTGTACAGAAAGTAAGTACCTATGTAAATCAGATTGTCTTTAAATTAAGTGGTGACAGAAGAATTTTATCATTGAACTTTGGAAGAAAAAAAAAAAAAAAAAAAAAACAACTCTACACACCACCCCCACAAACCAATTCTACAAATACCCACCCTCCAAAAACAGCTCTACAACCACTCTCCCACCACAAAAAAAACACCTCTACAACTGCTCTCCCCACCAAACCAGCTCTACAACCATCCTAAAAACACCTCTACAACCACCCTCAACCCCCAAAAACAGCTCTACAAATCACAGCAACAAGTCAAGATTTAAAAAAAAAAAAAAAAAAAAAAAATCAGGTTTACAAATCAAAATGAAGAAAATGTCATATATATATATATATATATATATATATATATTAGGTTGGTGCAAAAATAATGTTTTCTCACATAGTAACATATGTGAGAAAACATTATTTTTGCACCAACCTAATATATATATATATATATATATATATATACAACCATGGAATCAATGCATATGCGTGTCAGAGGCAATCTGCAATATGCCATAGAATGCACATGTAATGTGGCAATAAACAGATTAAGAATACATAATAACAAAATAAATACATGAATAATTAAAAAATTAAAATAATTGAAAAATAAACAATAATTCATATAACAATTGATAATTAAAAAATAAAGTTTATGCCAGAATTAAAGTTCATGCCTGAAATTCTTCCCGAGTTGGCTCGTACAACTGCAGTGCTTCCTTATGGAGTTTATGTTGTTCAATAAATTGAAGACACTCATTAAACCTCTCAGGACCTTGAAAAAGACAAAAACATTATAAATAAGCATTTTATCTTCATTCTGAAATAAATGCAGGAGAAAATCATTAAAAGGCCGAATCAAACATTAAACAATCAATTTCTGACTCACCACATTTCGTAATATGTTGCAGGGCCTTGGGAAACCTTCTCAAGTGCTTATCAATCGTATATCTCTGGTAATTAGTTTCCATTTGACGTAAGCTGTTTAAGTAAGGTAGGTATTCTTTCGGATCCTGACAAAAAGATAAGTAACTTTACTTTGAAAACAGCTGTTAAGATAGCAAGTTACTTTTTTTATTATTTACACAGAAATAAATAAGGGGAGACTACTCTCTATTTGGCTACATTTAATGATGAAAGAAAAAAAAAGATATAAATAAAAAGATTAATAATTTTGACAAAAATAATGACACCCATGAAGTAACAAGGTTTTGTTTTTTTTGTTTTTTTAAATATGACAACAACAAAAAAGTTGAGGGCAATAGTCTGTGTGTGAATAATAACTCTTCATCCCAGAAATTCAGACAGAAATAGAAGTACAACACTAAATATGCAAATTAGTCTGAGGTTAAAAACAAAAATGCTTGCTGGATTTAATGAGTTAAATTTGAAAAAAAAAAAAAAAAAAAAGCATGGTTCCAAGAAGATGGCTCCGGCAAGAGAGCTGTCAAAGGAAACGCGGCTCCGGCAAGAGAGTTGGCAAAGGAAACACTAAAACACTGAAAAGAATTGTAAAACTACTTTAAGAAGGAAAAATGATATGGAGTAGGGCAAAATACATCAGTTCCTAGATGTGTCTAAAATGATTTCTAGTAAGAACAAAAGAGGAAAGTTATAGAAGGATTGATTATTTTTTAGGTCTCATCAAAATGTTCTCTTTCCACTGCCCCAGGTCTAGGGATATCTCTAGTTCTCATTTCCCTAGATATGAGCAATGGAATGAGAACGGTAGAGTTCAGTTTGGAATTCCCTGTAAGTTACAATAATCAACATACACCTGATGAAGGCCGGAGGGCACAACAGCCGAAATGTTACGTCAGCAACAACAACAAAGATGAGCATTGGTGGATATTGAAATGACGGATGCTTTTCACATTACATCAAAAGAAAAATAGGTTTGGTAAAGATTAAGGTATTTTTTTTTTACAGGATGAGAATGTTTTGCCACAAGACAAAGAGCATTAAAGCTTGTCTGGCTAGATCAATTATGACTGAATAGCAAGTTTGATCTACACTGAGAGCCCCATACTTTTGGCCATGTGCCACGTTTAAATTGCCATTTCAACTACTTGTGGTAACTGTACCCAGGTACAAATTATGGGTAGTTATACACTAGTCAGGATAATTTAGCAGGGAGGGGGAAAACATACAAAATATTAACAAAAATTGATAATAAAAAATATACTGAATGTAATTTTTTTTTTTTTTTACACTATATATATATATATATATATATATATATTTTTATTTTTTATCATCAATTCCATAAGGTCTTCCTTTGCTTACATTTATAAACTTCAAACAACTTTTGTTGCCATAAAAAGGAAAAGGGTACGAATCCATCTCTTCTCTCCCCAACTATGGATTAAATAGCAGGGTAGAATAGACACTCTAACCTTGGATGGCAGTCAGTCTAAAAGGGCTACAATTACTACTTTCATTTTTTGGCTCATCAACACTGACAACCCTGGAATTCAGCTACCTATGGTAATTATATCCAGGTGAAAATTATGGCTAGCTTTACAATAATCAGAATCCAAAACATTTTCTACAACATAAATTTGAAAAAAATGTTTAAAAATTGATCGAGTGAGTGAGTGGTACCGTCTGAGTTTTTATGCACTAATATATATATATATATATATATATATATATATATATATATATATATAATATATTTAATTTCAACACTGTAGCCAATCTGGAGATCAACAGCCCTTTCACTTTAAAACAAGATCAGGATCTTCAACACCAATGTCAAGTCAATCCTACTTTACAAGTCAGAAACCTGGTGGGTAACCAAAATCAACATCCACAAATTTCAGACGTCTACCAACCAATGTCTTAGGAACATCCTCAATATCAGGTGGTCAGAAGATGTCTCCAACAACCATTACACCCCACTCGAGATCGATATCAAGAAACAGAAATGGGGATGGACCGGCCACACACTCCGTAAGCCTGCTTCTAATGTCCCCAGGAAGGCAAAAAGGGGGGTCGACCAAAACAGACTTGGCACAGAAGTGTTGATACAGAGGTGAATACAGCAGACATGATATGGGCCGAGCTGAAGAGGATCGCCCGGAACCACATCCATTGAACGGGTGTTGTTGCAGGAAACAAGAGACATAATAAATAATAAAATATATATATATATATTAGTTAGTTAAATCTAGAGAGCCAGACAAACCTACCAAGGTTTCATTTTAAGTGGATCGTCAGGGAAGGCTGGCTAAAAAGGTAATGAAAGAACGGAATATATAGTCAAACAAAAAACCATAACCACGTGACAAAAAAAAAAAAAAAAAAAAAAAAAAAAAGGAGAGGGTTGGGGAGTACCATTTATTCTAAAATTGACGATACATGGAAGCGGGGTTTAAAGAGAAACACAGATAAGCAGTGGGTGGAACTATTTATATATATATATATATATATATATATATATATATATCGTGGCCTGACGATTGTGCCTAGCACAAAACAGCCTGTCGCCTCTAAGTGCTGACTTCAATGTTCACTTTTATAATTACACACGCTCTATCTCTGATATTGAGCACTTTATCCCATAAATATAGCACACCTGAAGACTATATTTCTTCATATATATATATAAACGTGAACATTGAAGTCAACACTTAGACGCAATCGCCAGGCCACGAGTCTAGTATAAAACAACCTGTCGCCTCTAAGTGTTGACTTCAATGTTCACTTTTATATTTATACACACTATCTGATATTGAGCACTTTATCCCATAAATATAGCACACCTTAAGACAATATATATATATATATATACACACTGTCAATCCAAGTAGCACGTATTCATCCCAAAAAGTTTGATTAAAGAGAACTGACAAGAGCTGTTTGTTTAATTTTATATTATATTTTTCTGACTTTCAGATAAGGTGTTGAGTATTGTGCTTGAAGTTCTGGAAGAACTGATCAAAGTTCATATTTTGTTATTTTTGTTCCAGTACTTTTGATTGCAGTCATTATCAAGGACCGGTGTGGTGTCTGTGTGGTAGTTAGAATTCCTCTATGTATATCTTGATATTCTATAAGAAGCTGGAAGTTTGAAATAGTCTCACATGATGTGTAATGACTATTGGAAACCAGGCCACAAAAGTTGCATCCTGTAAAGCTGATTTGTCAAATACAATTTGGAGAAAGTTAGAAAAATCCTTGATAAAGAATACTGTTTTTCATTTATGAAGTTCAGATCTCAAAGAATTTTTGCCATCATTACCCAAAGAGTTTGGTTTGTTTTGTTTTATGACATCTCAACCTCAGTGGGCTATTTACTGCTAACAAGATTTTTAAGATAGGTTCATATGAATAAAATATGTATTCTTTGTAAGAAATCGGTTTGTAGATCAGATTTCATTGACATATTTTTGTAAAGAGGCTTTTTGTCGAGAGTATGGTTTATGGTTTATTGTTGGTAATTTTTACTATAAAAATCTATTTTTATTATTTCATAGTATTTTGAAACCAGTTTGGGGCTTAACTATTTGCCCATAGCTGAAACCCTAGCACCCCAGATCAGAGTGGATCTGGGAACAGCAGCAATTAAAAAGTGGTTCCACAGTCCTCAAAACCTCCCAATCAACAGCACTGCTGTTGGATGTAGCTTATCGTCATACCCAGGATGCCATAACCCAAAGACGAACGACAATATACGAGTTGCAATTTTCTTTTTCTAATTTTGCCCATGATTCCTTATTAGAAAAAAAAAAAAAAAAAAAACATACCATGTTTAAATACAAATATACAAAACATTCTTTTACCTTTTGTGATTTTTCAGCAACCATAAGGACAATATCAAAGTCATACATCCCCAAAGCAATGTCATAAAGTTGGTTGATGTCAACCATGCACAATAAGTGGCGCAGTGTTTCCTCAAGAGACACAATGTTGCTTGGAGAAACTTAAAAAAAAAAAAAAAAAAAAAAAAAAAAAAAAAAAAAAAACTTTCAGTTTCATTATCTTTAAATTTTTAAGGTTTTATATTAATTTATAATTTCTATTTATCTGCAAAATGGATTTTGTTTTGTTTGCTTATAAAACCAATTGATTAACTTTGGCAAAAGTAAGCCGCAATACAGTATAACTTCTCCAAACAGAACGTCCAAGATGTTCAGTATCGAGGGCACTGTTTGGATTCGAGGAAGAAATGGTGAATTGTTAAGACAAAAAAATTAAATGTAATTGATAGTTTTTGTCTTAGCAATTCACCCTTGAAGATGATCTTGGATGAGATTGAAAGTACTTGGGTAAATGAAAGAAATGAAAATAACTATGACTTCTTCCTTAATCAGTTTAATAACAACATTAAGAAAATGATCCATGAATTTGAGAGCATTAAAATAAAAATAGACATAATATGCCCAGATTATTCAACTAAACATGCTTGAATATATATATATATATATATATATATATATATATATATATGTGTGTGTGTGTGTGTGTGTGTGTTGTTTTACAACTGATGAAGCACATTCATTTTCTTTAAAAAAAAAAAAAAATAATAAAAAAAAAGGAACCTTTTTTTGTCCAACACTTCTTCAGAAAGATTCATTGGAAAACAAAAAAATCAAAACTTAATTATAAACAGCAAAACTGAAAAAGTGCATGTGGGTGATGGGTAAATAAGGAGCCAGAACTAAAATAAATTTATTACTAAAACAATAAATCAATGTGAATAAGCTCCTAGTGAGGATAAAACAAAAATCATCCTTATGACCAACCCATGAGACACAGAGAACAAAGTTCTACTGCCTGCAAAAAAAAAATATATATATATATATATATATATATATATATGTATGAGAGAGAGAGATAAGCCACTTTTCATCAAAATAGAAACATTAAGGGAAAATTCTAGAACACAAACATTGGCAAAAGATTTTCAATAAAAAATTTACATGTAAAAGAATTCTTGCTTAAAAAAAGGTGGGGGCAGGAAAAATGGAATTTTAAAAATGTTTGACATCCCAAAATAACACATTGTCATTCATAAATTTTTCAGATCAATGCCTAAATCATATCTTTTACAATATTTCAGTTTTCTTCAGGTTTCAGCTGAGAGTTCAATACTTCAGTGGAGTGTTTGACTTAAAACCAAAAGGACAGAACAAAGAGCGACCTTCCCTGAACAAAATAAAAAAAAGGGTGTGTTCACTATTTGTTCAGGATTACCAAACTGAACATAGAAATTAAGAAGCCTGGAGAATGTGCTGGTCAAAATGTCCTGATCAAAACAATAAAGATAATGATTATCAGAGAGGAATAAAAAAAAAAGACATGCACAAAAAAACTGAAGTATTTTTTTACCTTTCAGATTGTGAAGCAATTCTAAAGCCTTTTCTAATTCTGGAGGATTCTTCTTCACATGGGCAGTGATAATTGGTAATAATAATCTGTAAATAAAAAAAAAAAAAACTCCTGTTTATTACGTAAAGAAGAAAGAGGGTTTAGAGAATTTAACACACTCAGCTCTTACTGAAGGCAAGAAAATCAGGAGGGAACTAAGTAACCTACTTAGAAAGTTTGGTGAATTGATGGCAGAATGGGGATAAAGCAGGATGGTAACGAGTAAAAAATTATCTGCAGAAAAAAAAAAGAAGCAAATTGTGGAGAGTTGGTCGATTGATCTGTTTGTTATGGTTTCTCAACCTTTTGCAGGTTATTTAAAACCAGAAAACATTTTTATATTGTAAGAATTTTTTTTTTGAGATAATAATGGTTTTAGTGACACACATCTTACTAATTAACCCATAGCTGGGGAAGAAGAGATGGATGCATACCCATCTCAACGGTATTTGCATATAAAGGAATATAATAAACCCAACTGGAATCCAAACGCGTCTCTAGTTAACAATTCCAAGTCATTTTCCATAAGATCATCTGCACATCCAAGCTTACAGTACATGGTATTCCTAAGCGGTCACCCATCTAAGTACTGACCAGGTTTGACATTGCTTGACTTTGGTGATTGTACTGTAATCGGTGTCTCAATGTGATGTGGCCATAAGGCAAATAAATTTTCAAAGTTTAGGCAGAGGTGTTAGAAGTATAAAGTTGAAATAAATTTTAGGAACCCAAAATCCAATCCTAAATAAGAAACCAGGGATAAAACTCTACTTCTGTTCAAAAGACAGGGGAGGAGTGTGAACCGGACAATAGGTGAGCCTATCTACTCCTACTGAGGGAAAGAATAAGTAAAGAATAAATAAATAAATAATTAATAAATAAAATTTCAGAGTTTAGGCGGAAACATCAGAAGTATAGATTTTGAAGTAGACTTTAAAAGGAACAAGAAACCCCATCTTAAACAGGAAACAAGTGATAAATCTCTACTCCTGTAGACTGGGGATGATTGTGAATTGGTCAATACACAAACCTAGCTACACATTTTACAATCTATTTGATAAGATCAGTTAACAGTCACAAGTCCTACAAAAGAAAAAAAAACTGGAAGAAGAACCAGGATGTGACAGTGGCTTTTTATTGGCCATTAAATTGACCAATCAGCAACTAAGAAGAATACAAGATTTCCGGCTAAAAAAAAATAAATAAAAGTATACAGTTTCCTTTCTTGCTTGTTGTTTTTTTTGTATGAATGTGACCATGCATTTGCTCTAAATATGCTGTATTACACCTAAGAGATTATTTTTTTTATTTCAGAAACTTTTCTTTCTTTCTAGAAATTTATAAACAAAAGTGAGTGGTGTCTATTATACAGGAGTATATATTATACACAAATAATTAAGGTACAAGGAATCTATAACATTTTAGCAATACTCAACAACAACAGAAAGTTGTACATACTTTTCTTTGTTGGCTTCGTATAAAGCATTGAGTAATGCATCACAAACGACATTCACTTTCGCTTTAGCCTCTGGAACATTCTCCTTGGAATCTTGACTACGACCAGGATAAGCAGCAGCATACATACTAAGAGTGACATCTTCTTCACTAGGGAAAAATTCAAATTAAACATGACAATGAAACAACAAGTCCTATGCACATAATATATATATTATTTAAAACATTTGAATTTGATTTTATTTATGTGTGTGTTGATTTGAATTGTATTAGTGTTAATTTGAATTCTTTTATATATATATATATATATATATATATATATATATATATATATATATATATATGTATGTAAAAAGGAAAAAAGACAATAGAAAAACTGTATGTAGTTTTAGCTGATGTGTTTCATCTAATATGGACGTTTTCGAAGCAAAAAAATGAATTTAATTTATTTGGACAAAGTATCTATAAGCAAAAACAATGTTGTTAGTGAATAGAATTTAGAAACACTCATATATATTCACTTGGTCAACTGAAAAATTACATCATTTACTTTTTATGTTTGAAGAGAATTTTTCATATGGAGAAATATTGTTTCAATTGTTGTGAAGATGAGTTCAACCATTTTCTTGATATATTTGTTGTGTATGTTGGCTTTGGAGAGTAGTAATTCTGTTATGAAAGGGGAGATTGTGAATATTAAATTTTGTTTTTTCATTAAAATTGAAAATACATTATCTAATAAAAATGAAGTTGAATGTACACACTGATGAAAAGTGATAATATCAAAATGTTTTATGACAAAAATTTATTCAACAACTTCCCCTAAAACTAAAACTTTTTCCTTTATTAAAATAAGATTATTAAAGAAAGAAAAAAAATACAAACCTCAGATCAGTCAGGAATAAAGTTAAAAGGTTGTCCGAACTGATTTGTTCAATAAATGTTTGAACATTAGCCAAGAAAGATGCACGATTGTGATCATAAGTGAGATTCATATTTATTCTGTGTTTTCGCATCATTAACAATGCGTCCCTGTAAAATTGACTGGAAAAAAAAGAAAAAAAAATTATTTGAAAATCTAATAAGAGAAAATAAAAGTTACTCATTTAAAAAAAAAAAAAAAATATTAAAAGGTCCTTTAAGTATTTACATTTAAATAATTCAAACTGCTGTCCTCATCTTTATTGCCATATTCATAAAGCTTTGGCCATTGTACATTCTAGCCTTCTTCATGTGATCACAGCAGAGGTAAGAAAAAAAAAAAAAAAAAAAAAAGTTTGGGAGGTTGAGTTACTAAAAAGAAATAACTGAAACTGAAATAACCATAAAAGGTGTGGCATGTGGAACTAGAACAATCTACCCCAGTGGACTAAATAAAGGATTCAAATTTCCAACTTATGTTATCTGAAGAAGGCCTGAGCATACAACAGCCAAAATATGAATATGACAATAAATATGAGGACAACAGTCCAAACAATGTAAATATTTACAATACCTCATCTGAGAAATATAGACAGAGATCCTTTAAGTATTTACACTATACACATAATTCAAAATGGTTGTCCTCGTCTTTATTGTCATATCCACAACATTTCAGCTGTAGTGCACTCGTGCCTTCTTCAGGTGATCTATATTGGAATTTCAAACCAAACCCTTTACTTTATCTATGAGAGTAGAATGTTCTAATTCCAGGTGCCATGCTTATTTTTGGATATCTCTGTTTCAGTTAATTCCCTTTAGTAACTCAACTCTCCAAGTTATTGTTCCCTATGCTGTGGCCAGGTATTGAACTCACAACTCTTTGGGTCAAGTCATTTTTTGGATCACTCAAACAATGCTTTTATCCACTTGAATATGGCAATAAAGATGAAGACAACAGTTCAAATAGTGTAAATAGTTACAATACCTCATCTCAGAAATAGAGACAGGTCCTTTAAGAGTTGATTAGACTGTTGAGCTCATTCTTTTTATTGCTTTTCTTGTTAGAATGGACTGACATTGTATGTCTAACTTCTTTGAAGAGAGTCATTATCATTCCAAATTCAAATTCAAGCCAGTCACCATAGAATGAAATGACTGAAACATGATAGCAACAAACAACAACACTGTGGCTCACCTCAAAATTATCGGCAATATCTTTAAGAGTATTCAAAGAGAAATCAATAAACAAGAAAAAAAAAAAAAAATGAAAGAGGAATATTTCAAGATTCATTTGCATTATTTACATTACTCGGAATGTTATCATCATCTACATTGGCATATTCACAGTATTTTGGCCATTGTGCACTCCGACCTTCTTCAAGTTATTGGAATTTCGAACCGAACACTTTATTTTGGAACTAGAACAATCTACTCTGGTGGATAAAATAAAGGATTCGATTCAAAATTCCAATCACCTGAAGATGGCTGGAGTGTACAAGGGCTGAAACGTTGTGAATATGATAATGAAGATGAGAATATCAGTCCAAAGAAAGTAAATAATGCAAGTAATCATAATACTTCATCACAGAGATATCGACAAATATATTCATCTTCATTTAGCAAAAACAAAATCCAGTATCCTAAGTAAGAAACATCAAAATTTGCCTGCAATATTTTTGTGGATTTTACAATATTGTAACTCTCTTTGGGTTATTGCATACTGAAATATGTCTTTATACTTGAGAAAGATGGATTCACGCCTTTTCCAAGGGCATTAGTGAGAAGAGAATGAAATAGATTTGGTTAGAATTTGAACTCGGCATACCAATTCCAGTTCCTGCACTGATAACCACTGCACTCCCTGCACATCTACACGACAATTCAGCAAGAGAAATAATCCAGGTTATGAAGGATCTATGATCAGGACACCCATACAGAAGTGGATGGTAAATGATTTTATCCGAGTCTGAAATGTTTGGCATTTTTATGACCAGCAGTAAAGTCTATGAAGTAGGATCTTCAAAGTGGCCACTCACTTGACCAAAAAGTAAATAAATAAATAAAAACTTTCTGGATGAACTGCCACTTGACTGGAAGTTAAGAAGTCCAGTTTGCAGGCTTGTATAAACAGTCACAATTAGAATGAGAGAGAGAGAATTCCAGGTCACCTGTTAGCTTGAAACAACTGTTTCAAGCTATTTGTGGGCAAGTTGCCTGTCATGATATAGAGATGGGCAGAGAGGTGGTAAAAGAGAGGCATTGCTGGCCAGAAGTAGTCTTTAGTGTCAGCTACCTTCCTCCAAGACTGTACCAAATGAATTCTTGAAGAAAAATTAGTATATTCCAAAAATGTTGCGTGCACAAACAAAAATTTACACAAACCCCGAAAACACCAGAAAAAAAAAAAAACAAAAAAAAAACACACACACGACCACCCTGAAAACACCCTGTTCCTACCTGTTCAGTTTTTGTCTTATAGAAGATAACAGCAATGCTCTGGGGTGAATGGTTTCTAAATTTCCACGTGGCATTTGTAAGATAAGTTTTGTTTGATCGTGAACAACTGTCACAATGCGTGATCCTCGCTCCACTCGACGGACAACCTCATCAAAAGGCTGGTCTTTATTATCGTGTAATACAGGCAGAGCTAACAAGAAATAAAAAGAAGAAAATTTCTTTTAAATATTTATGAAGAACGAATTCATCTGAAATTACACATTTATAAAAATTTAGAAGAGAAATACAAAATCAAACAACATTTATGGATTATATATTTTTCACTTCAGAACTTTTGTGAATACTCGTTGTCACTTTTGTAATGCTCATTGTAGTAGAGACTTTGTAATTGCAGATACAGCTATAGTAATGCCGTTGAACGATACTGGTGTCAGATGCCTTTGAATAACACTCACACTAATAGTACTTGCTCGGTAATACTCGCTTGAAAAGTAACCACTGAATAGTGATCTGAACAGTAATCCGTATATTGATCACTTAGAGGCCACGCTAATTTCCATATATACATTTCCTTTATCATCACGTGATCTACTTATTCAAAATTGGATTGCCTGTGTTTGCTCTCTGGTGATCTGTGTTCAAACTCTAGTGTCGGCAGTGACATTATTTCTATATACCGAGAATTGAGTTTTGAACTTAAAAACTTTGACAAGATATTATAAAAAACTAAATATCTATATATTGATCTGAAAGTAGCCTCCTATAATTTTTAGGCAAACTTGGACCTTTGTGCCAAAAGATGTTTTTTCTCTTGACACCACTAATATTTTAACTACCTTCACGCCTTAGCAATGCTTATTGTTTTAACCTTTACTACGCTAATTTCTTTCTAGAATGCGTCCTGGGTATGACGATAAACTACATCCGCGTCCTGAGTATGACAATAAACTACGTCCAACAGCAAGGAAGGCCTCAGATGGTGTTTTCAGAAGAATAATGTTGCCAGCTATACATTTTTTTGGGAAACAATAATGTTGCCAGCTATACATTTTTTTGGGAAACAATAATGTTGCCAGCTATACATTTTTTTGGGAAACAATAATGTTGCCAGCTATACATTTTTTTGGGAAACAATAATGTTGCCAGCTATACATTTTTTGGGGAAACAATAATGTTGCCAGCTATACATTTTTTTTGGGAAACAATAATGTTGCCAGCTATACATTTTTTTGGGAAACAATAATGTTGCCAGCTATACATTTTTTTGGGAAACAATAATGTTGCCAGCTATACATTTTTTTGGGAAACAATAATGTTGCCAGCTATACATTTTTTTGGGAAACAATAATGTTGCCAGCTGTACGTTTTTTTGGAAACAATAATGTTGCCAGCTGTACATTTTTGAAACAAATGTTGCCAGTTATATGTTTTTGAAACAAATAATATTGTCAGCTATACGTTGTTTTTTGGGGAAACAATGTTTCCAAAAAAAAACATAGCTAGCAACAATGTTGCCAGGACAAAATAGGCATTTAAAATTCATATAAACTGGATTTGGCATTAAATAACCCACAGTGGTTGATATGCCATAAAACCTAAACAAACAAATTTTCTAGAATTGTTCCCCCTGCCACTGCATTTCTTTGAGGGTGCAAAAACATGAACACCTACTGTTTTAAAATTGTTATAACTTTCTTTGTATTGTGCATATGGATTTTAATATTTGTACACTGATAAAAGAATGAATGAGTAATATCATTATGTAATGCTTTACGTTTTGCATTCATATTTTACCGATGAAAACAAAAAAAAAATTGAAATGCGAAATAAAAAACAATAAAAAATACATAATTCAACATACTTAAACTTTTATTGATCCTTGTGGAGTTCTGGGGGTGCAACTATGCTAAGAAGGCTTTCATTTCATCAAAAAAGTGATGCGTTTCCTTGTGTTTACATTTAAGACACTAGCATTTGTTTGCTCTTTCTTTCAACTGACTCATAATTATTTGTCTTGTTGACGAATAAAGTTATTATTTCGTCATTTATAAATAGACAAAATAATTCACCTTCAGAAAGGCCATCAGATATATTGATAGTTGCCAATAGCTTCCATAAAATTTCTCAGGCATGGATGATAGTAGCTGCTAGTGATCATTGCCACTTTCCTAGTGTGGCTATCATCTCCGACCACTTCACTGTCAAATTCTATTCAAAATTATCATCAGAGTCTTAATCAAAGAAAAACTCCTGAATAAAGGCTTATTCTGGATATTGACGTGGCCATTTTTGTTTACAAAAAATTTAATGTGGGTTTAATCGATGTTACACCTCATGTAGAGTCTAAAAGAATTCAATATGGTGTTGGAAAACATAAGTTTAGCCTTGTTCCAAAGCAGTAGTGGGTGATTTCCAGCTAAAATACCGGAAATAACAGTTGACAAGTGTTTATTTATAGCAACAGTCTCAGGCGACAGAAATTGCCAATAGTAGCGGGAGATAATTCTATGCCGACCATTGTCACCTGCAGTGAGTTAAAGGTTAAAAAAATGATGATTTTGAGATTCCATTTTCTCTTGTAAGCATGAAGGTCCAAGTTTGCCATTTTTTTATTTATATTTCTTTTTTTTACTATAGTTCACACAATACATGGCTCAAGAGCCACACAAGGTAGAGGACTACTGAATGAAATATGTGTCAAAGTAAGAGAAGGAAATAGGAAGTGATCATTATGATGAAATGGAGGATACATAACCATTGACCCTTGACTTGTAGGGGTTATTTGTGTAATGTTCAGGGAAGCATCCACACAGAAGTTCATTTCACATAGTAACAGTTCTTGGGATGAAGCTTTCTGAATAGAATACATAGGGAAAATGAGGATGATTTAACCCTGTGAATACAGCAAGGCAGAGTTTTGGCCGCAAAGGTCCAAACTGGTAATACTAAAGAATAAAGCTTGGCTAAACATTTGCCATTGACATTGCTAAAATTTGCAATGTCTCATCTGTCGGAAACGAACTGTAGAGGGCAGCAATACTCCATTTTTGGTCTGATCTACTATTCTACATAAGCTTTACCCACTTTAAATGATCAAAATGGTAAATCTATATATAAAATTCTGTGACTTTTGTTAGTTCATCCATCACACCCTCTAAAATAGCCATACATTGACTGATCGAAACCAAATTTTGGGGAGAAGTGCAAACAAATAAAGGGGTACAAAATACAATTGGTTCTATTAGGGTGTAAAGCGTAATGCAATAATTTTTCATTCATTTTTTTTTTTTTGATAAATTAAAAGTTTTATTATTTAACATAAAAAATACTCCCACTTTTTTTAAAGACAATTTAGTGATCAGTTTTAACATTTTATATTATTAGGATTCACTTGAATTTTATATCAACAGTTTATTACCTATATATATATATATATATATATATATATATATATATTATTTTTAATTAATGCTTAAATGACAAAGTAAATATTTGTTTACTTTATATGTCAAAACTTAAAATGTTACCATTCAAAACATGTGATCCAGGTTCAATGGTTTAATTTGTAAAAAACAACATTTTGGTAATATCGGCCCAAGGAGACAAGCTTAACATACAACAGTGTTGGGAAATGACTGAAAAAAACTTGCTTACCTTTCATGGCAGTGTCTCGACTGATGAAGCGGCAAGTATGAGAAAGAGAAGTCATCAAAAGGAAGTCATCATGGATGGCCACAGAAGTGCAGTTGGTCATGACCTGTTATCAAAGAATAAATATGCCAAGAGGGTGTGAATAGAAGAAGAAAATACAAAAAAAAGATCAATCAAATAAAACTCCTTTCATTGAGAGAGAAACCACTGCTTTCTATTAATATATATAGGGCGTGGCAGAAATATCTACCACATAATGGTAAGACATTAGTAGCAATGCATCTAGCTAATGTTTTACCATTATGCAGAAGGTATTTCTGAGAATTGAGTGAGAGTTGACTGGCAGGTTCTTACTTTAAAGCAGTGGTTCCCAAAAGGTGTTGCAAATCTCATATGTGCAATGAAAGAGGATAGCAGATAAGGTAGAATGATTGAAAGACAATCAATGATTTAGAAACAGTTTCAAAAAATTCATATGCCAAAAATAAATGATTTCAAAATTAAAAATATTATTATAGATTACTTGTAATAGCATGCACGAGTCGCAGCTTAAATAGTTATAAATAATTATTGACCAATTTTATCATTGTGATATTTTCGCATTATATCAAGTATTAATATAGTAACTAGGGTCCGCAAATTAGAGGAGAGAGTTATTAATGATAATGTTCTGACTTTGAATGTGCAGTTATCTCCCTTTAACACTGTTTTTATTATTATTAAATGTACTTTTTATCACATAAAATTTGGTGAGATGTGAGCAAATTTTAATTCCAAAAATGTGGTCAGAGAAAAAAAATGGTTTGGGAAACGCTACTTTAAACAATTAAGTAAGAGTCAACTGGCTGGTTATTACTTTATCATTAACAACTAGATTTACCAAATCACCATCCAGCAGTAGAGAACTTGATTTTGCAGTAGAATAATAAAGACATTTCATTCAACTAGTCTTTTCTGTGGTTAGAGTTATCAACAGTGTTGCACATTTTATGAAAGGAGTTCTTATTCCAGCCTGATTTTGATGTGCTCTTGGATGCAAAGAAACAAAAGTTACCACAGTTATAAGCTAAGAATTATTCCTTCTTAAATATGGTACACAAAGTACATAGATGGATCACTCTTGTCTCTGGTGAGAGCATAAAAGGGACTGAATTTTGACTAAACAGTGTACTGTCATTATCTTGCAAGATAAACAGATGCCTATTAGGTCTACTTAAGCAAGAGAAATAAGATGAAAGAAATAGTAGTCAAAAACGAATAACTGACGACGCTTCATCTAAGAAATTCAGACAACTTAAGATGACAAAAGCAAGGAAATAATCTCTCACTTACCTCAGTGTTATTAATATAAAAACGATGCCTTGAAGTCAAGCCTAATACAGCAACCTGAAAAATATATTCAGTCTCTTAAAATAAAAATTGAAAACATTATTGATGCCTTTTGACTAAAATTAAGGAAAATAAATTTCTTGTCAATCAAAATATCAGTCATAAGATTTAGGACTTTTACTACTGCCAGTTTTGGTAGAACACTCTTGTGACATTTAGATGTTGTAGGGCAGGAGATTATTATACATAGCCCCCCTTGTCATGAGAACAAAACACAATATCAGCCAGGAAAAAAAATTATTTAAGAAAAAGAGAAATTCCAGCAGTCAGGTAGACAAAAAGAAAAAAAAAAAGTAAAATTGGTGTTATTTTAAAGTATTTGAAGTTTGCATCTCATGCTGCCCACTGATATTACTACTACTTCACCATGACATCATAATTGGGAAGACTGGCAACGGGACTGAGGCAGATAAGTGATAAGGCATCATCGAATCACAACCAGAATCTGAACTCTGTTTAGTGTCCTCTTTTTCTTTCAAAATGACAAACATTACGCCACCTTACACTACTTATATCATTTGGGAACTTTGACATGGTGTATGACTAGCGAGCTCGTTTCACCAGATCAATTATGACAGAGTACCGAGTTTGATCCTCACTGGGAGCTCCATACTTTAGACCTTGTGCCACTTATGTTTAGAAAATTCCGACACCCCTTATATCTGTATCTCTCTTTTTCTCTATTTGTCCATGTCCCTTCAGGACATGGACAATTATCAGGTCATCTCATAAGTTCTGTCCGAATTTTGAATAAAAGCCACAGCTTTCTGTCTTTTGTTACTCAATAATACTTGCTCCTTTATGACTCTTTTTATAACCCGTTTGCCTGCATTGTCACTGCTGGCATTACTCATTTTTTTTTCATCAACCTGTCATTCCCTATCCAAGCGCTACCAAACTTCTTGTAGTATTCTTGGCATCATTACTTGGTAGTGTTTTAGATCTTTACCGTTATTGTATGTTGACATCAGCAAGCTGAGAGTTAACCAGATTCTATGGAGATTTCAGGTGTGACGTCTTTGCAGCTGTAACTTTCTTGAAAACCAAGATCATACAGAGCAAATATACCTTTATTAAATCCATTCTGAAAGAATCTAATGTATCTTTATCTAACACAACTGGTGTTTACTTAAAAACATCCATAAATCAACATGCGGACAACCATCAAACATAAATAATACCTATGAGACACACACTTACGCATATACTTCTGAATCCCACATAGACAAACTAGAATTATGATACACTAGCATATGTAAAATGCAGTATTTCCATTTTTTTAAGTTAGGCTCGGAATCTATCATTTTTTGGAGATCTAAAAGGACACATCTCTCAAGTTCAGATCACCATAACATACTAATGCTGCTTAACAAGTCAAATGCACATGAAACCTACTTAACCAATGAAAATCAAACAAAAATGAAAAATACCAGAATTTAATGGTAAGAAATTGAAGAATTAAAAAGTACATAAATAAAGAATTATTAATCTATGTAGCCTGGTTGGCATCTTTAAGCAGGAAAATTATTCTAGCAGTAATCGCTATTAGGTTGGTGCAAAAATAATGACGTAATAATGTCGTTTTTTGACGTATTTTTTAACGTCAAAAAACGACATTATTTTTGCACCAACCTAATAATAATAATTTGAGACACCTCTTGTCTGTGAATTCATTGGTGGTAGAAACCAAAGGTGGAGTGGGGATTAAAACTGGAATTTGACTTTCTTGTCATCTGGTCTCTCTGGTCTGTGATTCCACTCAAGTGCTGGCTGATTTGTGCAAGAAAAATAATGAACATCTGCCATAGATTTATTGCATGGTTTTTTTCAATAAGATATTCATGACCTTTCATTTCTTAAAAAAAAAAAAAAAAAAAAAAAAAAAGAAAGAAACAACATTGCTTCAATTCATAGCAAGAATTCTTCTTTGGAATTTGAGAAATTTTAGACTACATATCTCGTCATATTACCCTGGTAGGTAGGTTGGGGAAGATCTAGTCATTGTCTTTTATTTGCCATGTGCCTTCAGGACATAGGAGGCAATCATGGTTCTCCACAATTTCCTGTCCTTTATAGCTCTTAATAAATTTTGTCCTTTTGTTATCTCTTCTAAACCTTGCACTGCCATCTATTTACTCATGCTCTCTAAATAGGTTATACATTGTTTTTCTCTTGCACCTCTTGCCTTCAATCTGTCCTGTGAGTATAAGATTTTTCAAATCCTCTTTCCTTATGATATGCCCCAGAAATTTCAACTGTCTCTTCCTGGTGTTCAGCATAAGTGTCTTTTTTGTAAGATGAAGATTATGACAGTCTTGTTTTAAAATTTTTAATATTTTTGATGTGAGTGACTACACTAAAGGTAGTAATTACCTATAAGTATCTGTAAGTCAACAAACTACATAGACTAACTGGGATCTGTTAAGTACAACTCAGACTTATGCAATAACTACCAACCTTCTAATAGTAGCACTCACTACTGGATTCACTTGCGACGAGCTTGTGCATAACTTACCTTTATTCTTATTGTACTTGTTTTTACAATAAACCTTTACATATTTTATCCACCTCGTTTTTTCAACTATATATATTCCTATTACAATTTCATAAGCAAGCATAAAAGCATTTCTTCTGACAATTTTGCCTTTTTTTTACTTTATTTTTATTTTTTTTACCATAGACAGTTCTTTTAAATTCATCTTCTGAAAACTAAATTTATTTCTTTATATATATATATATAAACTACCTCCAGAACATAATTATTTAAATCAAAATTTTAAAAAAAATAAAAAGATAATTACCTGTTGACCAATTTTACAGACATACATGTATGGGCAAAGTTGTGGAAAGATCATCTTTTCCCCAGATGCCAACTCCCACACTGAAAAACTTTGTGTATCTGTCAAATAAATTTTACAAATATCAACAGAAAACAAAGAATATGACTGAGGAAAATGAAATCTCGAAGAATATGCTAAAAAATTTCCTCACAAATTATTAGGGGAAAAAAAAAATTGGAAGAAGAAATCAAATTAAATTGTAGCTATTAACAAAATTAAATTATCCTTTTGTTATAATTTAATGTTTAATTGAAAGTCCGGCTTGAAACGAGCAGTTAATTGAAAGTCCGGCTTGAAACGAGCAGTTAATTGGAAGTCCGGCTTGAAACGAGCAGTTAATTGGAAGTCCGGCTTGAAACGAGCAGTTAATTGGAAGTCCGGCTTCAAATAAACAGTTAATTGGAAGTCTGGCTTCAAATAAGTGTTTCATTCAAACACAAGCTTGAAAGAATCAAACATTCAAATAAAAAATTAACTTGAAATTTAAAAACTAAATCTCATAAAAAGCTTATGAAGAAGTGCAAAAAACAAACGCTGACTTTTCTGATTTACTTCATAATTACTAAACTCTTGATTTAGAAAAAATTTGGCTACTTTACCTGGGTTAAAAGTTGATATTCCCCCGTGGTGATTCTGGATGAAGACAAGATTTAATGTTCCACAGAAGATCATTCGGTAAATGTTAGTAGACACTTTTACTTTGGCACTAAAAATATAGGAAGACTATGGAATCAAAAATAACAAAGTTCAATACTTTTCAATATCAACTCGGAGTTTCATAATTTCTCAGTTTGTGACACTGTAAGAATACTGATAATTTGAAGAAAGAAAAAAGGGTAAGGATTATTTTTAGCCTTTATTTGCATGTAAATGATGCTATTATATTTGTGTTGTCAACAAGCATTTTACAATTTTTTTTATTTTTACAGTAGGTCTCCATGAATATTTAAATGTGATCTAATTGAGCTATAGTCAGAAAGATGTAGAGTGAGTCTTCATGTCAAACATGTTGTAGTGTGGCCTATATAATTATTTACGAATTTTGATTGAGCAGGAATACAATTCCTTAATGTACATAGGACAAATATTATTTACAAATTTAAATAATTTTGTGACATTGCACACTCTAAAACATATATTCATCTGTCAATAAACAGCATAATTTAAAAAAACATCTTTCGGTCTACACATCATCTTAGTATTTGCCTATATATAAGGAAATTGTGCCCTGAAAATAACAATTTGAAATTGTCAAAGGTGCTTGGCATATGCCTTCCATCTGGCAATAACTCGAATATAAGGATTCTTATTATTTGACATTGCTATTTAATTCTTTGTATAAATTGTTTCTTTATGATATAAAATATAAGCAAAATACTAATAT
The DNA here is from genome assembly GCA_963932145.1 of Acanthosepion lycidas. Taxonomy (NCBI): domain Eukaryota; kingdom Metazoa; phylum Mollusca; class Cephalopoda; order Sepiida; family Sepiidae; genus Acanthosepion; species Acanthosepion lycidas. The sequence goes on along the minus strand of OZ010587.1, from coordinate 23,026,248 downwards.
ATAAGTGAAGATTGAAGTCAATACTCAGGGTGTTGACTTCAATATTTACTTTTATATTTACATATGCTCTATCTCTGATTGAGCACTTTATCCCATAAATATAGCATACCTTAAAATTATACTTCTTCATATATATATGCCTAAAAATTTGCTAAAAAGAGCATACCCTGATGAAAAAGAGCCTCAAACTTGATTAAAAAATTTTGTATTGCTTAAATGTTTAAGTCATTATGAAGAGTTCTGCAAAAGATCATTTGGTAAATGTTAGTAGACACTTTTACTTTGGCACTAAAAATATGGAAAGATGAAATGGAAAATTTGTTCTAATTTTAAGTGAAATGCAATCATGCAATCAGGGAAAATAACTCTAAAACACGTTATATTTTTTTCAGAAATGTGCATCCATAGTTCTGTGAGAGAAAATTTTAATACATTATTTTGGCATAATCTACAAATCTTATGAACATAAGGAGAGACGACGCATTCTTTCAAACCTTCAAAAAGTAATGGATTACATGCCTAAATGAAAAAAAATGTAAATATTGCTTTATGTATGCAAGTGTAGCATAATTCTAATTTTCCTATATGGGATTCTGATGATAATGTGTGTGTGTGTGTCTTGTATGCATTATTCATGCTTGGTGGTTGTCCACATGTTGATTTGTGTATTTTTTTTATATAAACACCAGTTGTGGTAGATAACATATTAGATTGTTTAAGAATGAATTTAATAAAGGTTGATGATCTAATACAGTGTTTTTTTTAACGTGCATTTATAGTTGGTAAAATATTTATCAAGATTTGCACAAAGTAAAGAATTATGTTCTTTTTTTAATTAGGGTGGCATTTGTAAAATCAAAGTTATGGCCAGTTTTGTTCCTGTGTATTACGAGAGACTTTAAAGGTTTGCCCCAATGTACATCCCTTTTATGCTCAGTTTTTACATTTCAAGATGTCTCACCAATATAAGTGATTTTACATTACAAGCATTTTATTTGATACATTGTGGTATTGGATTTATTTTTCTTCTTAATAATTATATCTCCAATTGTTGTGGATGCTGCAGTAAAAACCCTAGTATTCAGGATAACTAATTCATTTTCAGATTTTATAGATAGAGGGTTTGAAGTGAGGATTATGAATTTTGTGTTGCTGATGTCAGACAAAGACAAGAACATGCATTTTTGTGAAATTTTGTTTGTATTCAATATTTTGAGCTGGTGGCATTAAATATTTTTGAAAATTTAAGAAAACGATGAAAAAAAATTTCAATAAAAAGAAATAAATATATAAATATAATAATATTCATATATGTCACGCTAGACAATTTTTCTTGTCAGAATCTGCCTTACACATTTATAAGTTTACCATCCATCCAGGCAGTGAATATTACTGTGACATCTTGTATGCATTTAGAGATTCTTGATAAAAATCAAAGAATCTGTAATGTTATTGGCCCTGATCTGGCATCTCGGCTTCAGTTATTTTCCTACCATCATAACATGGCTTCGCAGCGTCTTTTCTATAAATACTTTCTGATGAACTTTCATCTATGCTACCCAAGCTTTATGAGTTTAAGAGCAGTACTAGATTGGCAGATAGGTCTCATCCTTTTACAGTTGATATGACTCAATGTAACCATAAGTTCTAAGCTAACAGTTTATGCTATCAAACTTCTCATTTGTGGAAGTCTCTTCTGGCTTTTAGCTTCTCAATTAGAAAAATCTAAATGCAATGTCAATCATTGTCATCTGTCTTCTTAATTTCAGTTCCAACAAAGATGAGAGTGAGAGGAGAGAAAGAAGAGAAAGAAAAGAGAGATAACAAAACTGGATGGAGATGACAGAGATACCAAGACCAAGGAGGGAGATATTATATATATATATATATATTTATTTAAAGCAAAATGATACATACATTTCCTTCAATGACTGCTCATCAGGAGAGAGTGAGACCTGACACAAGACACTGGTATCATTTTCTTCACAACAAAAGAGTAAACGTTGAGGACCGATTCCCAAAAATCGGTGAGCATCCATAGGAAAACCATCCAAAAGATCTGCAAATGGCTGCCTACACACAAAATAACAATAGTTCATTTATAAACAAAAAAAACATTTCCCAATTCATAGAAAACTAATCATAGGATTCACATTAATATTTACACTATGACTGCACAGAAAATTTTATATATATATATATATATATATATATATATATAAAACAAAGTTTGGGTTTTATTAAAATTTTAATAATAGCTTTTCGAAACAAATAAAAATGCTGAAGAACTATACAGTAATAGTGACATCAAGCGTAAAACTGTCCTTTTAACAGTCTTTGTTTTTAAGGTTTACCATATTTTCCAGCTTACAAGAAACACTTTTTTTTCATAAAAAATTCCCTGAAAAATGTGTTTACATCTTCCAAGACGAATGTAAGGCAATGCTCAGGCTCAAGTAAGCTTGGACGATCACCTAATTGGCTTCACTGACATGGGCGTGGATTTTTATGTTGAGTCATTACACTATAATGTTAGCTATCTAATTCAGCCTTTTATATGATGTAACCTTAGTACTTAGCTGTTACAAGTATTTCCAAGACTATAAACCTTCCTGGAGCCGAGCCACAAGCTTAAACATGCTTTGTTTACTAGCAGCACCAGAAGCCATTCTGCTCTAGACTAGTATGTCATTGCCATACAAACAAAATCGGACGAGTGATTAATGTAAACAATACATGGCGACAGTGTGTGATGGACGCATGGTGAATGTGTTGTTGTATGTGAATAAATTTTTTTTACCTTAGAAATTTCTTTCCAATATTAGGGTGCGTCTTCCAAGCCACAGCATCTTGTAAGCCAGAAAATACAGTATATCTTCATGCTGACATAACATTTCTATGAATACCTGACTGTATAGACTACTTACTTATAAATGGCCTGGAGATGAGGGAGCAAACATTTCACACTGAACCCATTACCGCCAGCTGTAGCAACAATTACAGAATTGTCCGGCTGAGAACCTGCAACAAAATCAAAAATTCATGTGATTAACTAAAAGAATTATTTTCCTTAAGCCAGTTTTAAAGTTAAAAAGCTCAAGATATAATTTAATCACCATAGAATTAATGGATTTTATTTTGGTTTAGTTTGATTTGTTTTGTCTTACAGCATATCAACCTCAATGGGTTATTTTATGCCAACAATTTTTATTAATATTTTTTTCAAAACTGTATTGCTGGTAATATTTTTCCTTCAAAAAAATCTATTTCTGGTAATATTTTTTCTTCAAAAATTTATTGCTGATAATAATTTTTTACAAAGTATTTCTGGTATTAAAACCTATTTTTACACTTTCGTAGTGTTTTGACCCCAGTTTGGGTTCTAACTATTTGCCCACAGCAGGACCCAAACAGGTGCTACCACCCCGGGTCAAGGTGGACCAAGGAACACCAGTAATTAAGAGGTGGTTCCACGTTCCTCAAAACCTCCTGATTAGAAGCCTTGCTGTTGGACGTCATTTATCGTCTTATCCTGGACACAGATGTAGCTTATCGTCATACTCAGGACAGGATTTTATTTTGTTTAATCCAACGTTAATTTATTACTTCAAATGTTATTTTTATTGGATACCCATATTTGAGCAGACACTCCATTTATTTATTAAACAGTATATTTATTTTCATCTACCGGCTTGAATATTCGAGAAATCTTATTAGAAAATATATGCTCTCTAGATACACACACATATTATATATATATATATATATATATATATATATATATATATATATATATTAGATAGATAGTATGGGTAATTGATCCATTGGTATATAATCTGGGTGGATACTAGTAATGATTATTAAAACTGATCCACAGAGAGCTTGATGTTTTTATTTTAACAGAGCATAAATATTTTTCACAGCAAAAAACCAAAAATTACCTTAACACCAGAATACATGATTTCAAATCGTCCCTTAATGGCTTTTGTCAGCCACTACTGGCTGACAGAAAGGCTAAAGAACGGTTTGTAATAGTCTATTCTGATGTTGAGGTAATTTTTTTTAAAAAAATTTATATATATATATATATATATATATATATATATATATATAGTGAATAGATGCTCTGTTTATTTTAAACAGTTTTTATTTTGTCTACCGACCTTCACATTTGAGAATTTATTAAAATGTGCCATCTATGCAGGATTCAAACCTCTGTCCCCTTTTGCAGCCAAGCAGTCAAAGCACAATGGATCAGACTGTGGCTTCTCCTGTAAAGGAGGACACCGGTTCAAATCCTGCCAAAGGATCAAACAAGAACAAGTCTTTCATTTTAATATATCCATAAGCAACATCTGCTTTCATGAAATGGAGAAACTTTTCAATTCAAAATCTTTTCATTTGTACCCCCTTACTTCTTTAAGTAACAAGTTGCATTCATATTTATGATTGTTATTGCAATATTTTATTAAAGTTGTTAAGCTCAAATATTTAACAATGTGATAAGGGCATCTCCATGAGTATTTTAGAATCATGGAACTCGCAAGGAGCTTATTTATTAACCTAAGAGTTAGGATACATCAGAAGATTAAAACTGGAAATTTTCATGGGTATTGCTAGTATATGATGTTTTGCAAACAAGTATCTCCTTTTACTATTAATTGTTAATAAACTAAAAAAGAAAAACAAAAGATTTTCAAATAAATAAACAGATTTTTTTTTGTTTTTTTAATTAATTCACCCCAAGCAAGGCGATAATGGCATTAAGACGAAAGTAGCTGCTGGGAGTGAAAGAGAATGCAAAAGACTTTAGAAGGAACCAAAAACCCAATACTAAACAGGAAACAAAGGATAAACCTCCACTTTTTTTAAATCAATTCACCGCAAGCAAAGTGATAAAGTCATTAAGACGAAAGGGGTTGCTGCGGTTGAAAGAGAATGAGAAGATTAGAAGGAATTGGAAATCCAATTCTAAACAGGAAGCAAGGGATGAACCTCTGCTTGTGTTTAAAAGACTGGGGAGGAGTGTGAACCGGGTAATAAGGCGAACCTAACTATACAGACACAGTATAATACTTACTTGCATTCTCATATGTAAAAACTGCAATCTGCCTGTCGACCAATACAACTCCAATATTTACAGGTGTATTACAATGACTTTCTGATTGCTCAGGTGAGAAAAAGAAGACCTGATTTGCTGCAGCTGGCAAAACAAGTTGGTATGCTGACATTGGGGGAGGTACAACCATATTTGCCATGGGCGTCACAAGAACCTTGTCTGCAAAAAACACAAAGCAACAGGAAAATGACAATAAAACACAAATTTTGATTTAGTAAAAGCACAGTGAAATATTTGATACATTTTACTACTAAGCCTCACAATTGATTGTTTTTTGTTTTTTTTTAAGGTTCATCAACCCTTTGTTATGGATCGTCAGAGGTTGCTCACAGTACCTGGTGTTGCCAAGTGGACACCATTCTAAATCATTATCATCATCATTCAACCATAGTAGGGATCATTGAACCCTTTGATCCCAAACGATTCTTTCTTTAGCTAGACAGTATGTGCTACACCAGGGCTACATACAGTTTTGAATTCAGAGTTACTTTCTCCTAGACAAGGTTATAGAACCCAATTTGTCCTGCTATTTACCCATAGCTGGGGGGGGGAGATGATGTTGTACGGAGTGCGATGGATAAATTGTCATCTAAAGTATGCAAAAATGAAAATAACATCTTATTTTAACAGATATATTTACCCAAAGTACACAAAAAAATCTTGAAATACTAAATAAATTTATTCAATAAAATCACCATTAGCTTCAACCATGGCCTCCAGACAACTTTGGAATCTCTTCTGTATTTCTTTAGGATGGTCTGCTTGTTTAAGTTGGTGAAAGCAGCCATAATTGATGCCTTCAGTTCATCTTTGGTGTTACAAGGAGTTTTGTTCATCTCTTGCTCAACTCTGCCTCATACATAATCAAGGAGGTTGCAATCTGGGGAGTTAAGTGGTCAGATGTAAGGTGATGTGATCTCAGAAATTGTCTGACAGCCATGACTGGGTTCTCGTTCTTGGGTTGCATGTGCAGAGTCCTGTTGACGGACATGGGGGTCTTCTGACAGCCACACTCTTGACCCAGGGGAGTACTACCTCCTCAAGGCACTTAATGTAGGCCTCCATACTGAGTCTGAGGCCCTCACCAACAAATTCTGAAGTTCTTTTCTTATCAGAATGATAAGATTGAGTTTTCCAAGCTGCTGTACCTTTGTGATAACCATTAGACTCATCCAACTCTTTCGAAATCCTTTGCACTGTCCTCAGATTGACACACAAACACACTGAAATGTTCATATTGGAGCTTCCAGTGTGAATGTCAAGCAGTGCAACCTGCCATTTCCAAATTTCTAGAAAGTGAATTGCGTCATGGTGCTCTTTTTCTCGCAGACAGTGCCCAACCGACCCTACTATGCTGTGCAGTTAATAAAAGCAAAAACAAACAATGCACATGCACAAAATTAAAAATATAAAATGGCGACAATTTAACCATCGCACACTGTATGAATGAACACTTCATTCTCACATTTGGAACATGGAAAGAACAAGGGTGACTGAACACTGCAAAAGTGGCATGGTGTGTCCTAGTTGGGAAAGTCTGAACTAGCAATAGACTGTACTGGATAAAAAGTCTGCCTGTGACATCCTAAAGCAATAAGGATAATCGAGAAATTTAATTTATATAGCTGCTGTTTTCACAACCATCCAATGAACAATCTAATCAATAGTGTTTATTATTTTCCCTTGACATGGCTAATATTTTAACTACTATCAATTTTCAGCAATGTTCGTTTTAAAAAGAGTAAACTGGGCTAACTAGCCTTGGTAGGTAACCAGCCTAGAAGAGCAAGAAATCTGAATTTAAAATTGTGGATAAGACAATGGGGAAAACTGTTTGACTACTTTTCCCTAGAATAATCATGGCAATGCCCTGTTTGCAGATATTAAAGAAACACAAGCCATGCAGAGCGTACTTGCTGAAAGGATAAGGCACATAAAAAAAGAACGTGTCTGAGACCTTTCCATTAAATTTGAAGAAGGTAGAATGTCTGAAAAAGGCTCCCAAGAATGAATGATGAGAATTCAAATTTTATCTGGAGCTTATCTTTTTTTTTTTTGTTTCTTGGCCATGCTGCTTACTAAACAATTGTAGAATGGTGAGATTTGTGATAAAAAGCAACAGAAATTAAGATGGAAGAAAAATCAGCAAACTTTAACCTCCGTGGTCAAAAGGATGGATTTTCCCTTGACACTGCTATTATTTTAAGTATATTCACTCCTTGGCAATGTTTATTGTTTTAAAAGAGGGATTAGAATTGTAATAAAACCTAAATATATGATGAAAGTGAATTTAGACATTACTTTTGTTCTTTAGTATTGATAATAAAATTATTATACTCTATTTATTGTTTATTTACAAGAATAATTTTATATTTGTAACATTCTAAAAATTAATACAATTAAAACTAATGCAATATTTATCATTTAACAATTTATAAAGAAATAAATAGGAAAACAGTTTTTTATTCATAAATTTAGAAACATTTACTAAATTATTAAAAATGTGAACCAACTATAATGAAATCATTATTATTTATCATTTTATAAAGTTTGAATCAATTGGCAATTAGCTGATGTTTTGCCAACCAATCCAGTAAACAAAATAAGGGCGTAAATAAACAATCTAATAAATAAATAGTGTTCATTATTTTTGCTGTCAATTCTCATAAGGAAAATGTATAAATTCACTTTCATATGTTTAGGTTTTATAATTCTAATCATCACTTTTTAAAACATAGTGTCAAAGAGTGACGGGTATTAAAATAATAGTGGTGTCAAGGGAAAAACAGTCGTTTTGACACTCCGTTTTTGCAGACACGAACATCCAAGATTGATGTAATTTCACAATAAAACAAACAAAATGAACAACTTACTACCATCAATGACAGCCACTGTGCTATCAGATGAGACGTCAATGTCCCAGTACCATGTGTACTGTATGTAACAGCCTGCAGCTGTCAAGAGATGCAGGACATAGGCATGTTCGGCATCCCACATAACTGATACGACTTTCTTTCCCGCAATAGCATCAAAGTGTAGACTCTGTTTTAAATACCAGTGATAGTTGTTGACTGACCACAGTTGGACTAAAATCATAAAAAGAAAAACAAAAAAAAATTTAAATACAGATTTTGTATTTTTTCCAGAATGCTTATCACTACATAAAGTAGATACAAAGATATTCAAATGATCAGGATTAAAGAGAATCAGCTTGGAACTAGCAGCAATCCTTCCAATTTGGGATTGGAATTATTTATTACTACATCTGTCCCATAATACTTGGTACATTTGCATACACATTTCATACACTAAATGTACCAACCATTCTGGGACAGAGGTAGTCTAATATATTGCAAACAGTTTCTATGGGAACACTGTAGCATATCAGGATTAAAGAGAATCAGCTTAGAACTAGCAGCAATCCTTCCAATTTGGGATTGGAATTATTTATTACTACATCTGTCCCATAATACTTGGTACATTTGCATACACATTTCATACACTAAATGTACCAACCATTCTGGGACAGAGATAGTCTAATATATTGCAATCAATTTCTATGGGAACACTGTAGCATATCAGGATTAAAGAGAATCAGCTTAGAACTAGCAGCAATCCTTCCAATTTGGGACTGGAATTATTTATTACTACCTCTGTCCCATAATACTTGGTACATTTGCATACATGTTTCTGGTCTAGTGCTCCTGCTATATATTTAGAGATTCTTGATAAAATCAAAAGAATCTTCAACATTACTGGTCTTGGCCTGGTATTTTGACTTCAGTCACTTTCCCAGCAGCATAATGTGGCTTTTGTATGCCTTTTCCATAAATACCTTCATGGTAATTATTCTGATGGACTTTCCTCTATGGTATCTAGACTTTATGAATTTAAACACAGTACTTGATTGGCAACAAGATCTCATCGTTTTACAGTTGAATTGACTAAATATAACCTTAAGTTCTATGCTAACAGTTTCTTCACTCACCCCTTTTAGCTTGTAGACGTCTTCCAAGTTCTTGCTTCCCAGTCAAATTTGATCTTCAAAAAATTTAAATGTAATGTCAGTTGTCATCTTCTGTTTTCTTAATTCTTGTCTTTTGATTGTCCTCTTTACTTAATAGTATATTTTTCTCATATTCTCTAATTCTCAGTACCTCCTTGTGTCATAGTGACTTTATTGCCTTGCTTGGGGTGTCACGATTAAAAAAGTAAGAAGAATAATACACTAAATACATCAAGTATTATGGGACAGAGGTAGTTTGATAAATTATTTCCTAAGTAATACCATCAATAATTTTTCTTTTTAAAATAAAACAGAAATATTTTTTCTAATTGTAATTGAATGTTCTTTTCTCTGCAACAAATTTTTATGAGCAAATCAATTTTATTTTTTAATCAAAACATTATCACAAACCATAAGATTTGGAATTTCCTTCATCCAGTTTCAAATCTTCACACCAAACCAGCAGGACAGTGGAATCAACATTCCAAAAAATGCCTTTCACCTAAAAAACAAGTTCATTTAATAAGTACAGAACGAAAATAAAGTCTGAAAAGGTCTATTTTTTAATTAAAACTCTTACAAAAAAAAAAAAATTATTATTATTTTTAAAAAATGACTATGTAATATTTACCCACAATTAATGACCGTCATCCCCAGAAACAATTCTGACAAATATGGCAGTTTCATTTATCCATGGCCAACCCCAGAAATAAAGAATTCATAATTCGTCCATACATTGAATAGTTACATCTGTTCTGGCACTTCTGCTATGTATTTAGAGATTCTTTATAAAATAAAAAGAAGAATCTGCAATTTTATTGGTCCTAACTTGGCATCTTGGCTTCAGTCACTTTCCCACCACCATAACATAGTTTACCTATGCTTTTCTATTTACCTGCCCCCCATTAGAATGCCTGACAGTCAACTTCTTGAGAGTGACTCCCTGCATCTGCTCGGTCTCACGTTGACTGCTGACCCGAGATGGAACAAATACATTGAGTCAATTGCATCGTCCACTGCGAGGAAAGTTGGCTCTGTGCCATGCCAGGAAATTTTTCTCCCCTGAATCAATACTTCAAATATACAAAACGACCATTCGCCTTTGCATGGAGTATTGCTGCCATATATGGTCTGGGGCACCTTCTGTTTACCTCGGAGTTCTTGACAAGATCCAGAGACGGATGTGTAATGTGATTGGCCCTGATCTGGCGTCTTGCCTGCAGCCACTATCTCACAGACGCGCCGTCGCCTCTCTCTGTCTCTTCTACAAATACTTTCATGGCAATTGCTCCGATGAGCTGCTTTCCCTGGTCTCCAGTCTCCATGAATACAAGCGCCTTATGAGGCTGGCATCCCGCTCTCACCCTTACACTGTAGAAACTTTAAAATGTAGCCGTCTCTTCTACTCCAATAGCTTCATACCTTGCACCTCTCGCCTGTGGAACACCCTTCCCAATTACTGTTTCCCTGATAGCTATAATCTCCAACTATTCAAATGTAATGTCAATCGACATCTCCAGTTACCTTGATCTACACACTACCCTTCCCTTCATCCTTTCTTCTATCACTCCTATCTGCTCTTGCTACAAATCTTCTGCAACCCCCCTGCATCCTAGTGGCTTCATGTCTTGCTCGGGGCGCTAAGCTTAAAAAAAATAAAAAAATAAAAAAAATACTTCCATCGTAATTGTTTTGATAAAGTTTCCCCTATTGTATCTAAACTTTATGAATTTAAATGCAATACTAGATTGGCAGCAAGGTCTCATCATCTTACAGATGAAATGGCTCAATGTAGCCATAAGTTATATGCTAACAAATTTTTTCTCTGGCATTCCTTGCCTGTGGAACTCTCTTCTGGCTTCTTACTTCCCAGTCAATTTTGAACATCAAAAATTTAAATACAATGTCAATCATTATCTTCTGTCTTAATTCCTGTTCTTTTATTGTCCTCTTAATGTTTTCTTTTACTCACAATTAGTAACCCATTGTATGTTAGTGATTTTATTACCTTGCTTGGAGTAAAACGATAAAAAAAAAGAAAAGAAAATTGGTTGGCTGATTTGTTTTAAATCTATGTATGTGTAAAATTCTGTGACTTCCATTAGTATGCCTATCCATCATACACTCTAAAATAGCCAGAAATTTACTAGGATGTCTTGGAACATACTCTCTGCAAACAAGGGGAGACAACTGCATAATTTTTTGACTTTAAAACTTCTTGCAAAATGTATGTTTTCAAAATAACCTTCCAGAAAAGTCTTTCTGCAAAAGTTTACTGATTCTTTTATGAAGAAACAATACAAAATTCCACAAATTATTTGTGAATTCTCCTCAAGAAATTTTGAAACGTGCATCAAGTGGTACCTCTGACACAGTTTCTTATGTAAAAATTGTCATTATTGTTTAAAACAGCCAAAAAGAGGCAACTATTATTTTTATTACAAAATTCAGATTTAGTTTCCTGTTTGAAAAGACTGTTTCTTCAAATAAATGAAATTTTTTTTTTTTTTTTTACAGTAAAAGGCCTGGGGGCCACTCAAAGTAGAGGGCTATGATAAGGGGTAGTTTATATGGATAGGAGGGGAAAATAACAGTTGATGCTATCCTTGAACAGGTTAAGATTGTAGTGATTGGGAAAATATTCTCTAGGGAGTCTGTTCCATAGGGCAGTGTTTCACGGCAAAAAGGGGTTTGGGTGAAACTTACTTCTCACCAATGAAATACAGGGGGAATATTGCTACTATGTTAAGTGGCATCGTGGGTTCTAGCCATCAAGGTGAGACCTGGCAAGACCAAGGAATGCAGTTCGTCTGAGCACTTTCCATGGTAGTAGGGTTAGAGCAGTGAGACTCGCCATATCCTGTCTGTGAGAGAGAAGTTAGAGTGTGGAAAATAATTCTTATCCAACAAGGACTCTGAGATGCTTTTAAACTCTTTCAAGACGAGAAAGTGAGGTCTGGGCAATTCCCGCCTAAATATGGCAACAGTACTCCATTTTAGGCTTATCTGGCTCTTATAAAGGTAGAGGATAGTATAAAGAGTCAGGGTTTGGACAAGGAGTTACGTCCCTTTGACAAGGAGTAAATAAAAATGTTTTGAAAAGATGAAAAGTGAAATATGTCTCCCAGAAACTAAGCAAAATATGGTGAGATCAGAAAATGCTCCTAGAAGCGAACATTAAAGCGTTGGACTGCCATGCAACATCTCATATCCTATATGGCAGCAGATTGGAGAAGACTTAAATTATGTAATTCGTGAATCCTACCTTATTTAAAAATTATTAGCATTAATGAACGTATGCATTACATTTAAATATCCGATTCAACCAATAACGTCAAATACATCTCTATCTTAAAATTATCCCTGCATTTTACTACAGCAATAAGAACAAGCATAACATCGGCTTTATATTAATAAATATTGATGAGATATTAATGTTTCTGGCCACATGATTGGTGTTATTCATGCTGTAAATATAAACCAGTACTTCTCAAACTATTTGATGAGGGATACAAGCAGTTGTTTTTCTTTTAATGTACAAGAGACCAAGAAGCAAAGCTTCACAATCCATCTGTGGATTTGGTGGGAGGGGTGCATCCAATGTGCCCTCCATTTTTAGATATGTATTAGTTTGGTGCAAAAATAATGACAATTTTTTTAACATCAAAAAACGACATTATTATGTCATTATTTTTGCACCAACCTAATAGTTAGACTATGAATCTAAGGAATTAAATGCTGGTTTAAAAAATTTTGACCCAAATCCACATGGCTGACCCTTTTTTTTCTACATTCAGGCGAATTTTTAAAGGCCAAATTAGAAATATGTCCATAAAAATATTCCCTTTTAGTATTCCTAGATGTGGTTCTCACACAGTCAAATACCACTTCATAAGGATGGTGTTGTCATATCTCAGTTCACTGTTTTGCTATTCATTATATCGTATTTGTTAGTTGTATAGCAATGACTTAACAAGAGTGAGTAATTGAAAAATGTAACCATAATAAATATGAGACTAAAATGAAGATATAAATAAAAAAAATACCGAGTCTGATATCCCGGCAGTCTCTCATGCTGTGGGATGTGACTACTGTATCTTTGTTTCTTGGAAACTCTAGGCATGCTGGCAGACTCATGTACTAGCACTAGTACATGTACCATACTTTGAGTAGCATTGATATAAACCACAGTAGGCTCACACAGTAGAGCCAAGCAGACAATTGTTTTGTTTTTTTAAATCAATTTATCCCCAAGCAAGACAGTAAAGTCAGAAAGACACAAGGGGTTACTGGGGGGTGGAAGAAACAGAAATATTACTAAGAAGCAAGAGTAAAAGAAGAGTAATCAGGAGGACAGTAGATAGTGATAGACATTGCATTTAAATTTTTAAAGATTAAAGTTGACTGGGATCAAATATAAATCAAAATCTGACAGAACAAATAGGAAATGTTTATCAATCCAACATGCTTCACTTTTATTAAAGCCTTTTCATTCTGATGGATGAAGCTTTAATGAAAGTGTAACATGTTAGATTGATAAAAATTTCCCATTTTTTCTTACACACAGATTTTATATATATATATATATATATATATATATATATATATATATATATATATATATATATAAAAACTGGAAAGCTTGTTTTGTGATGCATTTCATCCAACTGGGCTTTATCGACGTTGCCACATATACACATGCGCACGAAACAGGAGACACAGGTAGTTTCAAAATTTTTGAGAGAATATTTTTTTTTCCCTCAATCTAGCCAAAATCATCTGTATCCTTTATCTCCCCCACCCACATTTGTTCCTGATTATTCAAACATGGTGACAATATAAAATCTACTAAGAATGGTTACATATTGTAAGAGCCTGGATGCAAATTTATTGTGGCTGAACTAGTGATCAAGACACTTTCCAGACATTTTTGTCTCAGTCGATTATTTTCTCTTTTAATCAATGCAGCATTCCCCATGTCAAAATTGTGGTCCGTTTTGTAATGTGTTTATTGTGTCGTTATTGATGAAACGCATCACAAAAAAACCATTCCAGTTTGTCATCATCATACTTATTATAAAACCCAGGTTGTGTGTGTGTGTGTGTGTGTGTGTGTGTGTGTCTGTTTCGTTTATATACTGGATCGGATTTCCTACATTTTTCAACCTATTTCAACAAAACTTCACAGGACTACATAAAATTACCTTGTGGTAGTTCTGACAGCGTCAAAAATTGGAAAAACACAATTGTTTTGCATGAAATCAATTTGAAAACACGAAAGAAGCATCACTATCACGTGAATGAAAGGGGGACAACTCATATCGAGTTATACTTATAAAACCCAGCTTGTTTGTGTGTGTGTTCGTTTATATATGGGATCGGATTCCCTACATTTTTCAACTGATTTCAACAAAACTTCACTTTTTTTTTGGCAGGTAGTGTTTCTTATTGTCTTGCACACTTTTTTCTTCATTTTTACATTCAGAATGCTTTAAAAATTCCATTTACAAGACAATTGTTTATAATAAAATTCTATTCAATCGTTAGACTCATAACGATTGAAAACAATGTTTTTGTTTGAGTTTGGGTTTGACCAATTTAAAAAAAAAAAAATAACTAATTAAGACATGTGTGTCCGTCAACCTTAAACAATAATCTTTGTCAATTTTATTTTTCAGTCTTTATGATGGTCGATACTTGATCTATCTCTTACTGTTACATCCCCGGGCAATGCTGGGCTCTACTGCTAGTATTTTTCTAAATGCTGTTTGTTGATATCTAAAATTATTTAAAATTACAAATGGAGTGAGTTTTAGCAGTCACATATATATATATATATATATATATATATATAAAAAATATAAAAGGCTCAAAACACTAATATTCTATGGTTAGAATTTATTACATTGGAATCGTAATCATGATTCAATTCATCAGACCTACAAATTGAAAAAGAAATCAGAGAATATAACTCTGGAGTTATATTTTCTGATTTCTTTTGGAATTTGTAGGTCTGATGAATTGGATCGTGATTACGATTCCAACGTAATAAATTATAACCATAGAATATTAGTGTTTTGAGCCTTTTAAATTATATTCTTACTCTGTTCTACCTGGATTCTATCCTCTTGGGAATTTATATATTATATATTGACCACTAATATTATCATTTTATATATATATATATATATATATATATATATGTGGGGGGGGGAGTGAGAAGAAACATCAAAAGCTAGTTACAATGAATGGGTCTGGCTAGCTTATGCATTAAGATACAACAAACACAAAAAAAACACCCCCATATAAATAAGACTCCATCCATTATAAGTCTGATGAAGTCCTTTCAACAGACAAATGTTACGTAAGTGCTTCCCTCCCCACCATATTTGGTCATTCATAATGTAAATTTTAAACACCCCCCCCCCACCTCCCTGGTAATTAAAACTTTCAAAATTCTTACTTGTACTTGACCAACAGGAAATGGGAGAGTGAACTCGCCATGCCGTAAGCCATTCCGTTCAAAGAAGATGACCTCATGCTTATTTGGTCTCATTTGAGAGCTTGCAATCAAACTGCCACTGGGCCTGACAGAAGAAGAAAACAAATTTGAAGATTTTCAATAAATTTTCATTTTCTGAGCAGTTCAAATTTGTAAAAAATACTACCCATTAACATCCGGATTTCTGTTTTGCATTTTTCTCTTTTTTTTTAATATTTAAATAAATTAATTATTCTAATTATTTAATAATCAACTGGCATATTTAATTTTGAAATTACACTGGTTATATCTTTGGCATGAGTAACCAAGGATTTTTATCTATGGGAGAATATGATAGATAAAGTTTTATATATCAGAACAATGTTAGACAAACGAACAACAAAGTGGAAAAAATTTCAGTGTTCTAACATTTCCTGTCGGTGCAGAATTATAAGGGATGTTTGCATTTTTATGTTTCCCCCCTCCCCTTCCTACACATAACAAAAATATTATGTTAGTGTAATGAAGTCCAAGCAGCCGAAACATGTTACACATAATTTTTTTTACACTTTGTCTTTCATTTGCTTGACATTTTTATCTATAGAATTGATTTTATAATTCGGTAAGAAAGAATTTTTTAAATCATTAAAATGAAAAATAACCACAGAAAGCTAAATGTGACAATGCAATCCACAAAAGAATTTAAAATGACAAAAATACATTTATAGTTAAGGACTTTTAAAATTGCATTGGTTATATTTTCTGCATCTATAATCTAGGATTTTTAGCAAATATGATAAACTCAATTGTTGCATGTAAAAAAAGAATTCCGCTTTATAAATTGTAATAGTAATTAAAAATAGTAAAAATAGTAACAAAATATCCAAAGAATGAGAAGTCATGTCAACAAGCTAAATGCTAACCATAAAAGTTTGTTGTTTTTAAATACAAAAAATAGAAATAAATAGAATTTTTTAAATTAGGCTAAAATTATTTGTTTAGCAGCACATCAACACTTTATGGGTCATCCAATACCAAAATTTAATTTTCTGGGGAGCATTAGTAATTCCTTTTACAAAAAATGTACTGCTGATAATTCCTTTATTATGAAAAATGTACCGCTGTTATTTTTAAAATAACAATGTATTTTTATACTTTGATAGTGTTTTGACCCCAGTTTGGGTGTTAACTATTTGCCCATAATTGGTACCCTAAAAGCTGCTACCATCCTAGATTAGGGTGGACCTGGGAACAACAGCAATAAAGAGGTAGTTGCATGCTCCTCAAAACCTCCTGATCAGAGGCCTTGCTGCCAGATGTAGCTTATAGTCATCCCCAGGACACTGGCTAAAATAAAAGCTTTAAACGAGACAGAGAGATGGATACTTCACTCTACAACAACCAAAAAAAAAAAAAAAAAAAAAAAAAGGAAATTAAATAATAGTAATAAAAATGTGATGGTTAAATTGATAAGGAGCCCCTGGGTACAGATAGTAACATGGATATGTATTCAATAGTATATCAAATTCTGTTCAAATCTGCATACAGTCACTTCATTGTAGATCAGCATTGAGTAAGGCTAGAGTTGATTGATAAGTAAGGTCTCTGACCTTGTATCGTTGCTAATAGTGGAGATAGCAATATTTTTGACATGTATTCAGTAGTATATAAAGTCTTGTTCAAATCTGCATAGGGTCACGTCATTGTAGGTCAGCACTGAGTAAGACTAGACATGATTGATAATTAAGGTCTTCTACCTTGCAGTGTTGCTAATAGTGGAAATAGTAATATGTTTTTGATATGTATTCAATTAATAAAAAATAAAGACAAAAAAATGAACAGAAGATTTTGTTTAGCATTGACAAAAAAAAAAAAAAAAAAAGGTAAAATTAAGGAAAGGGGGGAAAAAAAAGAAAGTCTGTAAAATACAGAGAAAATAAACCAAGGAATATACTTAGAAGATTCATTGATAAGTAAGGCCTCCTACTTATTGGCCATTATTTTATTTTTATTTAGCATATCCATAAATATATTTTTCATGTGGGATGTTGATAAAATAATAAGACACATTCAGTATTTTAGAAGACATGACATTCCCTAACCCACAATTTAGCTCAAAGCTATATAATATATATATAAAATAAATATATCCTAATGAGCCAGGTACTACCTACCTAGGTCATCAGGTGAACTGGCTCAGAGCTTTCTGGTGCTTTCTTTTATTCCATTTTTCCTTGGATGCCAATTTATTTTGAAAATTGTGCTATCCAGATTTTTTCAGCCACCAAGTTTTTATATATATATATATATATATATATATATATATATATATATATATATATAAAGGTGTATTTAGGCAGTAAAGATTCATCAAAACAAGTTCAAGTTTTGTTCAATTCAATTGACAAGGTTTGTTAATTTAATTTTTTTTTTATTATACTTTTCCAATTTACAAATATGATATTGTATATTGGGATTGAAATTATCAATAAATTGTCCAAAGTTCAGTTTTAATTGCTAATAGTGAAGATAGAGACAGGTTTGGACATGAATTTAGTCATATATCAAATCCTGTTTAAATATGCATAGGGTCACTTCATTGTAGGTCAGCATTGAGTTAAGGCTAGAGTTGATTGATAAGTCTCCTACCTTGTACTGTTGCTAATAGTGAATATAGTAATATGCTTTTGACATATATTCAGTAGCAGATCAAGTCCTGTTCAAATGTCACGTCATTGTAGGTCAGCATTGAGTAATAGCATTCATCAGACAAGCATATTATGTCTTTGTTACATATAAAGCAGTAATCAAGGAGAGAATTTGTGGTACTAAAAGGTTGCATGCTAATTGAAATTCACAAACATGAAAGCAGAGAAACCTTGTGAGCACTCCACAGAGGCATCCACAGAAAATTAATTTTTTTTGGTTTTGCATCATGACAGCACAAGTCAATAAATGGTGCAAATGGTGAAAAGTTTGAAATGCACAATTGATGCACTTGCTGTGTACAGACTCAGTTTTGGCACCATTAGACATATGGCTGTTACTGAAATTGAAAAATCAACATTTTTTTTTTTATCCAACACCAAAGTTGCTATTGCTGTGCATAAATGGATCCAAAGTGAACCAGAAACTTTCTTTACAGACAGAATACAAAAAAGAATAGAAAGTTTGGGAAGATGTGGAGCACTAAATTTTGTGACTATGTTGAAAAATAAACTTGTAAATTTGAAGAGAAATAAATTGACTTCATTTTGATACCAGTTTCATTATTCGATCTGATCTAAAACTTATTTTATAGGATTGGAGACCTTACTTATCAATCAACCCTTGTAATTTTAAAGAGAAATAAATTGACTTCATTTTGATGTTAATTCTATTTTTCTATCTGTTTTAAAAACTTATTTAGGCAGCTGCACCACTTCAATGATGATGTCTACTTACTTCCAGGCAAGACACTTTTCTTGTCCTGTGACCGTTTCCCCAGTAGAATAGAGAACTGCTTCTCGTGTCCATACTCTTAACTGACGGGCACCTACAAAAAAAATACGAAGATGTTTTATTACCATAAAATAACCAGTTTACATTTACAAAAAAGACAAATATACTTTATCATGTAATCTTCTGAATTGTTGCCAATTATTATTAGTTTGATTTTTGTATTTTTTTTTTTTGCCGATTCCTTCTCTAGTGGAATACACAGAAATAAATTCAACCACAACTTCAATCCAAAGAATGACTAAAAGAGAAAATAACTTACTTAAATGGAAAGTTCATGAGAGTTCTGCTATTGAAACTTATGAAAATGTTAACCTGCCAACTGGATTTTTTTCAAAAATCTCATTTCCTAAAGGCAATATACATGACCATAATTTTTTTTTTTAAATTAAAAGAAAACAGTTAAATCAACACATTCCATTATTTTAAATAAATACATAAATCTATCAAATTAAAATAAATTAATGAATTACATTAATAAAAAATTAATTATATATATATATATATATATATATATATATATAAAAAACAGAGACTGTCAGTGTGTCTGTGTGATACCTTTTCACTTGAGATCCATCCAACCAATTTTGACCAAACTTGGCACATAAATTTTACAATGTAAGAAATAGGCTCTTAGCATAAAAAAAAAAAAAATATATAATTTTTTTTTTTTTTTTAAATCAATAATAGATAAAGCCGATCAAAAATCGACAAATTCAACTTTTTACTCCAATTTCGTTCAAATTCGGTATGTCGGTTACTTACATTGTGACGAGTTTAACGATACCTCATTTTTATTTCTATAACACAGCATTTAATGAAAAACCATGAAAAATTGATTTCAACACAAATTTTAAACTAAAAGCTCCCTCAATTTTCAAGCAATCTAATACAAACTTCACTCAATTGTAGCCAATAAAAATTTGATTTTTTAACAGTCATTTAACTTTATAATTGAGTCTATTCATATAGTGAAAACCTGCGTAAATGGCAAAAAAAAATGTCAATTTTTCTGGTTTCTTATTTTTTGTTGATCTTTCAACCAATTTTCATCAAACTTAACAATTGCTTTATAAATGTATCCTCTTTTACATCCCTGGTAGCATACTGACAAATTGAATTTCAAAAACTCCAAAATAATTGTGGTCTGAAGTGGTACTTCCTGTTGCCTGTTTATATCCTTAGCTAACTTCAATTGAATAGACAAACTACTTCTGTTATATCAGTAACTGCATTAATTCAAAATGTTTTTTTAATGAAAGTACTTTAAAATAATTGAAGAAGATGGACTGTTACTTCTAAACATGATATTGTTTTTGCTCCATTCTAATTGAACGCTTTTTCTGATCGACCAGCTTGGTATGGTGGCTAGTAAACAAAATGTTCAACAACAACATTTACTCACTTTCATTTATTAGGCATAAAATTACATTCACTTAACATCCTTTATAATAGTTGATCTTGACTTTCACAGTTAGCCTTATGAATATTTTTGAACAGCAATGAAATAAAAGTTTGAAATTTATTATCCCGATTCAAATTTTTGCAGAGATTACATCTGCTCTGAATTTGTTTACAATGCATCTATTGAGAATTTTAAGAAATTAACAGATTCAAAAAAAAAACAACAACAAAAAACTGTAAATATTGCTTTACGTATGTAAGTGTATATTAATTCTAATTTATCTATGTGGGATTCTGTTCATTTCTTGGCACCTTGAATGGACACATCATCTTTTGTTGAATTCAGAACACCACAATTTATTGTAACATTGGTTCAACAAGTCGAATGCACATGATATACGATTAACCAATGAAAACCAAACAGTACAAAAGTAAAAATACCAGAATTTTTTTCTCTATATCTCATTCTCTGATGAAGCTTTAATAAAAGTGAAACATGTCAGATTAAGAAATGTTTCCTATTTCTTCTTCATCTTATTCTGTCAGATTCCAATCTATATTTGACCCAAACTCATATATATTACATTTACAATAATTTAAAAAAAAAAATAAAAAAAAAAAAAAAAATAGTCAAATATATTTTACTTCTTTGTTCAATAGAAATTGTACTTACCTGTTTGGGGATTAACAGTTGAAGTTGTAAAGTATTGTCCATCTCCACACCAACTGATATAGGTTTTATGATCATCCCACTCAAAAGCAGGCTTGATATTTTGCTGACAAAGAAGACAAGAAACTCTTTTTAGACACGAGAAAAAAAAAAAAAAAATGAATGCCATTATGGTAGGTAAACAGTAAATATATTTCGTACCCTAGAAAGATGAACATCAAAATTGTTGTGTTAAAAAGAAAAAAAAGGGAAGTCACAATCTTATGCCTTATCAGAAGACAGCCTATAAAATATGCTGACATCAGTTTAATCAAAAGTTGAATAATGAAACTGGTATCAAAATGAAGTCAATTTATTTCTCTTCAAAATTACAAGGGTTCATTGATAAGTAAGGTCTCTAATCCTAGAAAACAAAGACTAGACAGAAATGAAGATGAAAACAAATACAAGTCAAAAATTAATAATAATGGTTGACAATCCTTCATCTAATAAAAAAATGAAGATGAAAGTAAATACTAGTCAAAATAATAATGGTTGACAATTCTTCATCTAATAAAAAAGATGAAAGTAAATACTAGTCAAAAATTAATAATAATGGCTGACAATCCTTCATCTAATATATAAAAATCAAAAGAAAACTGCTGACATCTCACCTCAACTTTCTTTTGAGCTGCTGCCTTTCCTTCAGACCCATGGAACTGGGTTTCCTTTTTACCCCAACCAACATTCACAAATTCAGCTGGAAAGAAAAAATTGGCATATGAAAAATATGATCATAAAAAACATCTGCATCATCTTAACATCAAGAGCCCTGAAAAATTCAATCAAAGTTGCAAGCAATTGTCGTGTTTTCCAAATAAAGGGCAACAGAATCTCCAAGTGAATTCTGTATTCTTAACTCAGAGAAGAAACAAGAAGAAAGGACAGTCCAAAACAAAACAAAAAAAAGATGTAAGGATCAACTGAAGGTTGTCTTACAAAAATTCAAGTGTCCAGTAGTGAAATATTTGTTTTGTGCCTGGACAACTTGGAGAAAAATTTGCCATGATGAAATGAAGACATTGGATACGAAAACAAGATCAGATGCAGAAACCAAAAAGCAAACAACTGGTGACAAGAAGACTTCTATAATCCTTGAATTTTGTGTGAAAGAATAGACTTTTAAAAAACTAAGACTTTGACGCCATGAAATATAACATCTGGGACACATTCTCACTAACTAAAACAACCAATGATATTAAAAATATCTTGTTAAATTTGGAATAAGCTTTTAGTGAATTTACATAAACTTATATCTTCCAGGCATCATAATGGATTAATTCATTTTCTCCAGCTCATCAACCCTTTGCAGGTTGATTAAAGCCAGAAAATGTTTTAAAATTGTAAGAAAAAAAACGGAGTGTCAAAAGAATGGTTTTTCCATTGATGCCACTATTATTTTAACTACCTTCACTTTTCAATAATGTTTGTTTTAAAAAGCAATGATTAGAACTATAATAAAATCTAAACACATGAAAGTGAATTTATACATTTTCTTTTTGCTTTTGAGAATTTATTATGTTTATTTATTACATTGTTCAAATTTAAAGGAAGAGTCTCCAAGATATGTTACCTTCTCCAAATTCATCTGGGTGCAATACTGTTTCATTCAAAGAATCAAATTCTTGGGTCATTAATATCAGTTTATCGTCCCCTGTATTAGAAAAAAAAAAAAAAAAAAAAAAAATGAAACAAGAACAAATTAAATAAATAAAAAAATTCCAACATTAATTTAAAAGTGGGCTCAATACAAAATTAGAACAGTATTCTTTATTTTAGGATATTACAACATGAAAATAATTCTTTTCTCTTTTTTTTTTGTATGAAAAGAAGTTGTATGTGGTTTTAAATTTCAATAAATTGTCTACTAACCAGTCATTTACTAAAGCCTGAGGAAATGTGTTGGTACACATCAAAATATGATTGCATTTATGTAGCATTTATTCTTATGTTGGTGTAATATCCAAAAATAAAGAATGAATATATATATATATATATATATATATATATATATATATATATATATGTGTGTGTGTGTGTGTGTGATAACAATATATATTTTTATATACCAAGAACAATAATTTCCCTTCAGGAGTGAAGTGCTAAGACAAAAAAAAAATTAATGTAATTAATAAATGGGAATTGTTTTACAGATGCACATGAGACATGCTCCGTTAATCAATTAAAAAATTAACTGTTAAGAAAATGTAAGGGAGGTAACTTAATTTATTTTTTTTTTTTTTTATTATTAATGTTTTAAAATACTCTTTTAAAATAACATTGGGAAAATAAAAGAAATAACAAAAACTATGGAATGTTTCTTAATCGGTTTAATAACACTAAGAAATTGATCCATGAATTTGAGAAGATTAAAATAAAAATAAATAACCATAATATGTCTAGATTATTCGACCAAACATGCCTGAATGAAGATATGATGCATATATATATATAAAGATTTAAAAGTGAAGCAGATATGTGCTATTTGCATATCTGTTTATTTTAATTGAAATTTAACAGTACCATCAATAATTATAAATTGTAATAGTCAAAATAAAAACAACTGCCCAATTAATATGAAATGTCTAACTAATAATATATAAAGCAACTGCATAAAATAACATTAACGCAGAAGAAGAAAAGTTATATAGAAGCAACTGAAACAACTTTTAAAGAAAGATTTAATAAGACAGATATTCAAATAATACAATATTATCAAAATATATATGGAGGTAAAAAGAAAAAAATATATAAACTAAAATTAAATGGGAAATCATAAAAAGTCCCCCCATATAATATTAATAATGATATTGATAATAATGTGCTACCATATAATATTAATAATAGAAAATGGAGACTGTGTTTAGAAGAAAAATTTTATATAATAAATTTCAATAATCAATTTAAATTATTAAACAAGAGAAAGGAATTAATGGTTAAATGCAGACATTTTAATAAATATTTACTTTGCAACTTACATACTAATATAAGATAATACAATAAATATTAGGTTGGTGCAAAAATAATATCGTTTTTTGACGTATTTTTTAACGTCAAAAAACGATATTATTTTTGCACCAACCTAACAGAAACTAATATAAATTAAATAATCATATAAAATAATATAATAAACACAATACATACACATACACATATCTTAAAAAGATAAGAATGCTGTTTTGACTGCCAACATCTCATCAGGTGGTTTGTTTAGAGTATCATTAAGAGGTGGTATAACCATACCTTATTATTTAGAATATCAAAATGCAAGTTCAATACAAAGCTGGCAAACCACTATTAGAACATAGGGAAAAAAAATAACAGAAGCCTGGCCATTAAATGCAGTATTTTTACAGAATGTAAAGGCTAGCAAAGTGAATGGTAATTTGTGTCGGCCATGTCAAGTGGGGAAGCTATCTATTGCAACATACAAGGCTGGCACTGAGTTGCTGAATGGAAGGTCTGAGATCATGGCCAAATGTAGACATGTCAGGAAGTTAATTTTGGGGCTATACAAACCTTAATAAAGTTGGAATTTTTTTTTTTTTTCTTCTTCACTTTATTTTTTATTTTATTTTTTTTGTTTTAATTTTATTTTATTTCATGTTTTTTTTTTGCCCTCCACTACAACTCCCCACCATTTCTTCCAGTGTCGAACAAAGGCATTTAAGTTTTCGCATTGCCTCTGATTCACTGAATAAACCAGCTCACAAGATCTTGGTGGTTGAAACTGTGATTAGTGTTCTAGTCAGTGTTCTTATCTTTTTAAGATATTAAATTGCTCTAGAAGTTTGGTTTTCCATGTTGAAATTAAGCACTTTTTAATGTGTACAATTTTAACAAATATTTCAGTGTTTGTTTATTTCAGCATATATATATATATATATATATATATATATATAAAGAAATATAGTCTTAAGGTGTGCTATATTTATGGAATAAAGTGCTCAATATCAGAGAGAGAGCGTGTGTAAATATAAAAGTGAACATAGAAGTCAACACTTAGAGATGACAGTCTGTTTCATGCTATATGCAATCGTCAGGCCACATATGCTCCACATATGTGGCCTGACGATTGCATATAGCATGAAACAGACTGTCACCTCTAAGTGTTGACTTCTATATATATATATATATATATCTCAAAGATATACATACAATGAAAAATAAAAATTGAAAAATATACAATCAAAAAACAATTACATTTATGAAGGAACACAAAAAACATGAACATGTATGTGTTCATAACAGATTTAAAAAAAAAAAAGACGCAAATATGAGGATTGAAGAAAAGAAAAAAAAACAAAAAAAGACACAAATATGAGGATTGAAGAAAAGAAAAAAAAAGACGCAATTATGAGGATTGAAGAAAAGAAAAAAAAAGAAAACACAAAAAAATGGATATTCATTACAATTGGAAATATTTAATATACGGATTAACCCATTAAAAAGTGGACATATTACTACAAAACCGCGGAATTTAAGAAAATTATAGTCAAGTAATTCTTTTATCTCCAAGGTGTTAATCTTTTTTATCTTTTAATCCAACATATTTTTATTACTTCAAACTTCTTCTGCAAAGTGGGGACACAGGTTCAAATCCTGCTGGAGAGAACATTTTCTTTTACAAGTTTTCTCAAGTGTGCAAGCCAGTGGTCTAAATAAATTAAATACTGTTTAAAATAAAACAGAGCAAATACAGGTATCCACTGAGAACAACATGTGAAGTAATAAAAAATGTCAGATTAAAAAAATAATTAAATCCATTAATTCTTTAAAAATCATTGATGTATTAAAAAATTCAATAATTAATCTTTCATGTCCCTGTGTCAATCTCGACTGTTAGAAACCGATATTAAAATTATTTTGGCTGATCAGTGAATAAGTCTATTAATCATGTGAAATTCAAATGCTTGATTGTTGTTTTTGCCCAGACTAAAAGAGGTATCGGACCATCAGTGGTCAGAAAATCGGTGCACTTGTATAGCAAATAAATGTGTGTCATTCAGATATTGTTTTAGCAGCACCATAGCTTGCTCAATTGTCAAACTCTCTGTCTTGAGCAGAGAGGAACCTGGACAAGGCTTTGCCAAAGAGCAAAGTTTCGTCTGGGGAGGTAGACAGGTCCTGAACCTATTTATACGAGTTCAAAGGGAATATTTTTGGCCAAGCATACAGGCTCAGAGAACCCATGGTAAACTCAGTTTTGTGCCACATACATCCCTTGAAAAGGTGGTGGGGCTGTTAAATATAGCAGTGCAAAAAAATAAATAAATAAAAGTATGAAAAGCAAAGAGCTCAACCTGTAGCAAGGATCAATAATTCCTGATCAGGACTCCAAGCTGCACCGGTGAGACCACTTTCCACATTACCAACGGACACCAACTGAAAAGAAACACCAAAATCACACTTTAAAAACAATTGTTAAAAAAATCATTGCATCTGATTAAATGTTTTTTGCCTGTATCTTCTCATTCTCTCCCTGATCCCTAGCAATACATCTAAGATGATCTCTGCTCTTCTCTCACTCTTTGCCTGTATCTTCTCATGCCCATAGCTTATTCATATTTTTATCTAAACTTTATAGGAACATTGAGTAGTTTCATATGTAAATAGTACATATACAATGATTTTTCTACTGCATCCTCTCTTTTATCTTTCTTTTGCTCTATCTTTTAAAGTATCACAGTTTTTATACCTTTTCATCCCTAAGCTGCTTTTCAATATTTTGTTTTTGCTTCTTTACATTTAGCCTAGTCAACTCTTAGGTACCTAATATTAGATGTGGAGCATCTCAAAATGAAATCAACAGAGGATCTAAATAAAAGGGAGCAGTTGGAAATATCATTAAAAATGTCAACTAGTGAGAAATTAACAGAGTAATTTTAATAATCTGGGAGGATGGAAAATTACCTAAATAAAAAAAATAATAATCATAATGTCCTGTGAGTATCAAATTTTCTAAGCCCTCTTTCCTCATTACGTGCCCTAGAAATTTCAACTCTCTTTTTGATGTTAAGTATAAGTGTCTGTTTTGTTTCCATTTTCTCTGAAACTTCATCATTGCTCACATGTTCAGTCCATGTTATTCTCAGCACCCCTCTACAGAACCATATTTCTGTTGCTTCAAGTCTCTTCATCAGGAGATTGCATAGCATTCATTGCCATATTGGAGGATAGATATCATGTAACAGTTCAGTAGTCTTTTCTTGTTTCTAATGAAATTTTCATGATAATGCTTTCAGTGTCACTTTTTCCGTCCTGTTAAAACACTAAACAGTTAAATTTTCATTCTTGCTTGATTTTCATATTTCCAATTTGTAATCTGCATGTTGGGTTGCCCATTTTTCTGACAACCATTCAGTCCTTTCTTCCTTTTTCCATTGACACCTTCTGTATGAGTTCCTTCATAATCCCAATTTGTAATTTGCATGTTGAGCTGTCCCTTTTACTGACAACCATACGTTCAGTCTTCTTATAATTAATGTTTAGTTCTTTTTTTCCTTTATTAAATGTTACTGAATTCAAATTTAGCTAAAAAATTCAGATATTAACCTTCTTGATTAAATATTAAATTAAAAGGCTGCCATACATTTTAGAAGAAATACTGGAGGATTTCTCTAGTTTTCCATGGCCAGCTACTTGTTTCTTGCTAGGGCAGCTAACCAATTCCTATTACAGATGCCTGCTCAGGTACATTTGTGTTTGTTCAACACCCAGGGAGGCCACCTGTGATTTATACTGCTACTATGCTTAGCGGACCTTAGTTACTGGATTACATCATCTGGCATGATCAACAGTTTGGACAAGGACAGTACACTCACACACTTGGTAATAATGACTTGTAAAATTTGTGTTTTCACAACCATTGACAGCCTATGAACATACCCTCAACCCAATTTTACTCACAAGGCTTCAGTCAACCAATGGTATAGTTTTCAGGTACATTCCAAAGGTGCCACATGCTAAGAGCGCCCCCCTCATCACGATAACATCAAAAAGTCACATCCCTAAAAAATCAACCATGATGAAATTAGAACCTGAGTCTCATAATCCTAAAGCGAGGCAATGCCACATAAAAAATAATTTTCACTGACAATATGGATTGTTATATATGGGCCGAATAATTAGATTATTTCCTCTTTATTCGCAGCAAATGATGTCACAGTTAATAGTTGTATATACTTTTACACAGTATTACAGAATACATTATAAAACCTTATTTCCTGAGGATTTTTAAAAGAATATAACTTTACTACCTAACATAAAACTTTATTCCGATGATTTTTGAAAAGAATATAAATTTTTTAAAAGTCTGTAAAACTTACCGACTGCTCCATAACATACCACAGAAGGACGCTGCCATGATCTGTAATGATGCACAAGGCTTGCTGTTCTGGTTGATACTGCAAATTAATGACACTCTTGTCGGGAGGCAAGTAGCCTTCATCAGGAAGAGAAACAGACTCCACGAGCTGTGAACACAAAAGAATCAATAAAATAACTATGAAGTAACATTTACTGAACAACTTTCACCAAAAGTTCCTCTTCAATTTTCAATGCAACATAAGAATTGATGTCTAATGTTATGCAATATTAAAATACCAAAACAATTTTACAGCAGTATCAACTCATCTGAAACATCTTTGATGAAATATTAATTTTCTTTTTTTCACCTTACATTTATTGTCCATCTAACAATAAATATCACAATCTTAAATTATACAAAATACCTTCAATGGTTCCCAACCGATTTGGGGCCATGCCCCACTTTGGTACTTCTAAAATTCTGGTGCCCCTGCTGTAATATTTAATTTTTACATATTCAAAATTTTACTGCAATTTATGTGAAGGAAGCTAAAAAGGCCTTTAAATTTGTCTCTAAACAAACCTCCAAAGACCATGGCATCCATGAAAGAGAAATTTTTTAAAAAAAGACAGTTAAATATAGTTTCAAAACATATAATAGAGAACTGAAAGGCAGAATGAAAGCTTCTTCTGTAATATACTTTGATCATTTTAATCATGAAATAATAATAGAAAACAATACACTGTTAATAACTCATTCTTGAATTGCCCCCTTATTCTGTTGGTATAGTAAGCCGAAAGGTGCCCATCCTACATATGGTCCACCAAAATATTACCATGCCCCAACAATGGAGCATGCATCCCACATTGGGAATCATTGCCTTAGACAAAGCCTTGTCAATTATTTATTTTTGACTAGTATTTTTTTTTCATCATATATGAGAAATACCAGTTGAAAACTAATAATGATTAACTATGCTTCTTCTAAGAAATTCACACAAGACGATATTTTTCTTTTAAATGCCATGTCTCTTCAGGACAGAGGTGATCATGGCTCTCCACAGCTTCCTCATCTTTATCATTTATGAATTGTCATGACTTCTTGGGAAAGACTATGGAAAGATTTCCTATTGCCTTCAGAGTGGTCCTTTCTCTTAGACTGGCTGCCACCTACAGCAAGAGAGTAAAGTCTCACTTGTTATTTTACTTATCGCTGGGGTAGGAGAAAGATGGATTCATGCCTTTCAAAAAGGCATTAGAATGAAAACAAATAAAAATGACAAGTCTAGAATTTGAACTTGGCTTAATGATTGCTCTTTTTGTGCCAATAATATTATGTTACCCAAACATACAAGGTGTCAATAAGAGAAATAAGATGAAAGAAATACAAGTAAAAAATCTAAAACAAATGGCAAATTCTGTCTGTTAATCCAAGAGTCTGAAATTCCTCTAATTCAGACCCACACTTGTTCTATATAGACATATTATACATTTTTGAGATCAGAATGATCCAGTATTGAAAATCTGCCCTTCATCTGGTGCTTGAATATCCAGCATTGGGAAATGCTCCCAAAAGAGGTAGGAATAGTTAAAAATTCAAATTTTAAAAGAACTGAAACAAATTAGTGATTTTAAAAGTTTTTCATTCATATTGATTTTAAAGTAACACAAAATCTTTGTGAATTTAAGAATTTTTACTTTAAATTCAGTTTAAAATATCACCAAAACTTTGTTAATTGAGGAAATCAATTTTATTTCTTCAAAATGCCTAGGAATCATAATTAAAGTGAGAGGTTTTGAAGTTCACAGAGTTTGTGATTTAAGAATTCAATTTTCGACCAGAATTGGAATTTTAACCCAAATTGGACTTATAGCTCAAATCAGAGTTAAAATGAAGTTTTGAAGTTGGACTGAATTAACAAATCTAAAGTTATTTCTTCAAAATTATCATTGCTGTTTTTTAAGCTGAACCAGAAGTACCTTTAGTTTGAAGCTGGAGGCCCAATTAGCCCTGCAGAGTTTGGCTTTTAAGCTAGTTAATAATAATTGACAATGCTTCTTCTAAGAAATTCAGGTAACTTAACATTATTACATCTTATTACAATTTGAATAAAATAGGCAAGAGAAATAAGCTGAGATAAATAAAATACTAGTCTGATTAATGTATAGGATAAACATTTGTAAGCTTTCTTTATAAAACTCATAAAATACTGATGTCATTTATAGTAAAGTTTACTGTTGTAATTCAGCTGAATTTACCGTTTTTGTTGACGGATCAATCTGTATTATTTCCCCTTTGCTCGCAGCAACGAACACATAGCCTGTGTCACAGTCGACAGCTGTACAGACACAATCTTCTAACAGAGAACTCAAATTCTCAATCTGTTTTCTGTACAGCAGCTTCAAATTTTTCATGATTGAACCTTTGAAATTACCAAATCAACACCTGAAAGTAAGAGAAGAGAAAATTACTACATTTATCTCAGCTAACAATTTATACATTTCATAATTAGGCTCGTAATTTTCTCAAGATAAATTCTTAACATTGTTAGAAAAAAATTCAGAAGAAACCTGCTAAGAAGAAAAGGGTTACTGAGTGCGAAAGAATAAGAGAAAAAGAAAAACGTTAGGGAGAGAGAACAATAAAAGAACAGGAATCACGACAAAAGATAACGATTGTCATGGGATTTAAATTTTTGAAAATCAAACTTGTGTTATCATTCATGATGATGATATTTCATTATAAAAAAAATAATAAAAATTTGAAATTTCATCATTCTAAAAATAGCTTTTCCATTGTCACCAGTGACAGTCTGAAACAAGGGATGTGACTGTTCCACATCAAGAGAAAAACAGTAGTGAAAGTGACACAGACTGAAGAAGACATTTTCTTTGCTCCGTGAAAATCCAGAAGCTGATGGTTTTAAAAGCCTCCCTCAACCACAAATCTTTAAGAATGATTATAAGACAAAATCTTAAAAGAAAAAAAAAAAAGACAATAATCCTGAGAACAGTTAACATATACAAAAACCAGTGCTGTAATAACATCACATTCTTATCATTAATTTCAACAGGTGTCGCAAAGTCTTGTTTATTGTATTTTATTGATAACTGACATTGCATTTAAATTTTTGATGATCAAATTTGTCTGTAAAACAAGAGGCTATTTTCTCCAGAATCTATCTTGTATTAGGTGAACATCATTAAAAAAAAAAAAAAAAAAAAAAAAAAAAAAAAAAAAAAATAGGAAGAGACAGTTTCTGGGACACATAATGAGGAATGAGAGCTTGGCAAATTTAACACTCATAGGGCATATTGAAGAACAGAAGGAAACAGAGAGTAACTTACCTAACATGTTTGTGTAAATGGAAGACAGCTAGAGAACTTGGAGGGATAGTAAGGGGACAAATGTTGCTTAAAGCTACAAAGGACAGGAAGCTGTCAAGAGCTATGATACCCTACATCCTGAAGGAACACAGCAAGTATGAGTAGCCTAAGTTATTGGCACAGAAAATGGAATAGGCAAGGCAAGTTCAAACCCCATCTGAGTCTGTTATGTTCACTTCCACACAAATGAACTTGGGAAAGACCTGAACCATTTCTTCCCCCTCTATGGATTAAATAACATAATTGACTTGACTCTCTAGCCTTTGGTGACAGTTGGAGATCAATGCAAAATTCAAAACTGTGGAAATGGTAACAAGAAATCACTTCACTATCTTTCCCAAGGAGTAATAGTAATTCACAAATAATAAAGAAAAGGAAGCTGTGGAAAACCATTATCACCTACACCAAGGCATTAAAAATGTGACTTACTAAGCAGACAGTCCTGGAGGAAGACAACTTGAATAAAAGAGTTAACTAAATAGAATTGATAAACACATGTACAGTGCTGATAATTATGGATGCCAAGAATGAATACAAAGAAAACCTAAGAATAACTGTTGTGGGATTTTATGTTTGGATAAAATTAAGTCACCATGATGTTGTGAGTATCACATCTTTGGTTGTGTATAGACATTTTATATTAACAGATCACAACGTCTATCAGAGAAATAAATTTTTATTATTCCATCACTCCAAAATTTTTACACATCAGCAGATAGCTATTAATGTCAACAACTAAAGCCAGAAAATATTTTTAAATTGTAAGAATTATTTTTTGAGATGATAAGTTCAGTGATACAAGTCTTACTAGTTAACCTAGGCACCTTCACTAATTTGTGATATCTAAGGTGTAAAATGAATTTTTATAAATGAAGAAGCTTCCTTGAAGCTTTAATTTTAACTTTAATTGAAAGCTAAAGGATAAAATTTACTATTTCCAGTAAGTAAAATACTCTGGTATATTTCAAACAGAAACTATATTGATTGGAGTTGATTTTTTTCTTTAAATAGCTGATTAGCAACCATTTTTTAGTTGTCTTTCATTGTAGCATAATTCTCTGTATTAAAAAAATCTTCCAAAAATAAAATATACATTTCTGAAACTTAATGAGGAATATTAGCTGATTTAAAGTATAATTAATCTTATTTGAAAAAAAAATAATAACACAGAAATGTATTTTTAAAACCAAACAGTAGCTGTGTTTTTAACCAACAAAGTCATGTTTTATGTAACTGATGAGGAGATGACAGGTGGTGTTATAATGATTATTGTTTGATGGAGACTTTATCTGTAAAACATAATTTAAGAAAATGCGTGAGTGCCTTTTTTATATCATTTTTAAGTACTTAGTAATCTTAAAAATGTTGGAAAATATTCTCCGTAATCTAATTTTAGGAATGTTGACTTTAAATTTACTATAGTCATTTCTCTTATTTTCTGATAATGTTGTGTATGGTTGACCATACTTTCAAAAATGGGCACATTACATAATATTTTATATACATAAAAAAATCAAAATTTATTTAAAAAATCTTGGTGCAAAATGATTTGTATTAAACTTTACAATTTTTGATTAGTAAATATAGTTTTCACTTATTAACAATATCACCTAACGAAATTAATTAAACTAATATAAAGTTTTATGATTTTTTAAAAAATTATTATAATAAATTATTCTAATTAAAATTTTTTAAAAAATGAAAAGAATTCTTGTAAAAATTCATGAACAAAAATTTATTTTCTTAAGACAATAGTGTCCTTAATAAATCTTATTTATAAAAGCAATTAAAGAAGCTTTTTTAATTAAATGACGTCAGTTTTATTGAATTATTTTATGATTCAGAGCAGATTTTCGGGAAATGAGTAGCAGTCCGAAAAAAAAAAAAAAAAAAAAAAAAAAAAAAAAAAAGAAGAAATTGATGATTTACAATATTCTCCAAGAAACCCTATTTTTTTTTTTAACTAATAAAATAAATTTTGGGATGAAAATTTCTCGAAATTTCATGAAAAAAAAAAAAAAAAAATCCATTCATTTGTGAATAAGTCCTGAAAGTTTCATTAAAAAAATCCGACAATTATTTGATTTTTGCAAAAATTTCAAAAACAATGTGCTTTCACCAGAAAAACGGTACTAAAAAAAAAACACTAATAGTAAATATTACGTCGACCGCTAACGCAAAAAATTAACCAAAATTTCGAAAAAAAATTAATAAAATAATAAAAAATATTTTTTTGCTTTTAAAATTTTGGAACCTTTTTTTCATCATTCTATGCTGTATTTTTTTTTTTTTTTTCCAGCAAAAAAAAGTGAATGTCCTAGGAGAGAAGCAGTATTCATAGCTTTTCCAAGACTATTTTTTCATGTATTATAACTGAATATAACGAACCCAAACTGAGCCATAATCAATTACACTATATCCGCACACCCAAGCTTAAAGCACGTGGTATTATTGATTCCTAATCGGTCACCTATCTAGGTATTGACCGGGCTTGACGTTGGTTGACGGGAACCGGTGTTTCAAGGTGATGCAGCTGCAAGCACGACGACTCGAATAAAAAATAAAATTGATAAACACACATACAAGAATAAATGAAATGGAATGCAAAGAAAATCCAATAAGAATAATAACTAAGTTCAATTTTAGGCTTGATGTGTACTTATCAAAATATTGTCATGAAAGAGATTGTAAATGTATCACGACCATTTATCGGGTACGTAGCCCTGGGGGTGACTTACTGTTAGGTTTACCAGGCAGCCGGTCCTGGAGAAAGACAACGACTTTAATAAAACAATTGACTAAAAACAGAAACTGAATTGATAAATACACTTACAGCGCTGATAATTACGGTGGTGAAGGATAAATTCAAAGAAAACAAAAAATAAAAAAAAACTGTAACTTCGCAGTTTTGTGCTCGATCTGCTTTTTTTCAATTTAGGTTGAATCAATATTCAACCTAATGACAATTAACGGTAATTACACTTTTTAAAATTAGTAACTAATACTTCGATTATGGTGATCCGAGTGTTCAATGAAGCCTCTTGTCAAAATATTCTGATGAGATGACATCACTATTTTTTAAACATTTTCGGCTTTCGCTTCTTACCCCATTTATTTTTATTCAACGTGTGCGCGGTAAAAATGTTAGTCAAGACCAAATGTAAATTATTACGTTCGAATTTAAATAATAGAATCAACATTTAAAAACGATCCTGTAGAATAGAAATTATTTTCTGTTCTTATGAGAATCGCTCCGCTCGTTAAATGCTGGTTTTTTTTTTTAAGACAGACAAATTTTCGGCTTTCCATTTTAATTAGAATTCAACAATTTCGGGGTTTCTTTTTCAATGATCTCTAAATAAAAGATTCAGTCATATTATATCAAAAGTTTCAAAATCAGAAGGAAAAAAACAAAATAATTAACAAATAAACAGACGAAGAAACAGTCGAGAAGACATTGTTTTTTTGGGGGGGAAATGGCAACAACAGTAAATGTCGATTATACTTAGTAAATCTACCGTATAAAGCATAATACTTTAATATAAAAACTCTTTAAAATCATGAATATATTGAAAAAAACTTACCTAAAATTTTATAAATCAAACTCGGAACTAACATGTGGTCAAAAATACGCCATCTTAACAATTCCGCAGTAAATCTACAAGTTTACTTTATATTTTAAAACATTTTACTTTTTGAAAAAATAATATCATCAGAACGGTTCTTGTAATCTTTAAAACTAAAAAAAAATCTAAGTAATTATTCATTTTATCAGAATGTATACGTTTTAATAATTTTATAGAAATTATATTTTTAGTGCAGAGAGCTAATACGTTGTCATAGTTACAAAGTAACGCTTCAAGAAATTACGAGCTATTCATTTATCAGTGATTTAAAACAAAATTTCATAATGATTCCTCCTAATACTTCTTTGGTTAAATATGATTGCGCGATTTTGGTCAGCCGGAATACAGAGAAAAAAACGACGCGCGTGAGTTCTAGACTTTTGAAATAGATTCTTTTATTTTATTTTTTATTTGTTTTTAAAAATTCTGAAAGCAGTGTGGTACCCTTATTTGTTTTATTACTGAACATTTCTAACACTGTTTTAAATAAATTTAAATAAATAATTTAAATAAATAGAGTCTAATGAAATTAAACTTCTTTTTATTTTATTTTATTTGGGTGGGAGGGCTTGATTTTAATCTTAGTATCTGGTCAATTACTTACCTTAAAACATAATTTCATTTAGAAAAGGAAAAAATAATTTTAAAAAATCCTTTCCCATTGACTGTCAAATAAAAAAGTCAATGTTTTGCTTAAATTATTATTTCAGACTGTAACTCTTCTTTTTTTCTTAATCATTTCATTACAAGCAAGGCAATAAAGCCACTAAGACACAAGGGGTTACTGAGTGTGAAAGAATATAAGAAAAAATAAAGAAAGCTCTTTCTTAATATTGTTATTATACATATTCAACGACTCCTTCAAACCAATTTCTTTTATGAGCAACTTTGGTTCTTACTCGATGCTCTCTACATTCATGACTTTTTGTCAGACTTAGTTAAACTTAGCAAAAGAGATATATCAACATCATGAAATTTGTTTCAACTTGAAGACACACTGGAAATTAGCGTGATTTATCATCTTCAGTAATTTTATAAATAGTCGCTTACTTTCCAGTCAACTGTTACAGGGTTGACTGTGTTATTAATGTAAATTACCCCATATTACATATATATTAGTATTTGATAGAGGATTCCTTTCTTCATACTGAAAATAGAAATGTATAGAATGTACAACAATAAAATACAACAAATAAGACTTTGCGACATGTATTAAAATTAATATTAAGAATGTGTATTTTCGTGATGTTATTACAATATTGTTTTTGTTGTATATGTTAAATGTTCTCAGGATTATTGTCTTTTCTTTTCTTTTTCTTTTAAGATCTTGTCTTATTTGATTATAGTTGTTCCGAAAATTTTGTGGTTGAGGGTGGCTTTTGAAACCATCAACTGCTGGATTTTCATATCTTGTTCCCTCTCTCTCTCTCTCTCCCTCTCTCCCTGTGGAACAGCCATGACCCTTGTTTCAGACTGTCACTGGCGACAATGGAAAAGCTATTTTTTGTATGATGGAATTTAAGATTTTCACTATTTTTTTATAATGAAATATCATCATCATCATGAATCATAACACAACTTTGATTTTCAAATATTTAAATGCAATGTCAATCATTATCTTTTGTCTTCTTAATTCCTGTTTTTTTATTGTTCTCTCTCCTTAATAATGTTTTTCTTTTTCTTATATTACACTCAGTAATTTCCTTGTGTCTTAGTGGCTTTATTACCTTGCTTGAGGTGAAGTGATTTTTTTTTAAAGCCAGTTTGGGGCCAAATAACAATCACTGTTATAATTGTCTCACCTGACTTGGTATATTGATATGAGAAAATATTTGAGTCGTAGCCTATCACTTAGGTTTGGTGGTTTAACATTCAAGACTATCCAGTCTAAAGAATAGTTTGATCACCCAAGCAACAGCAT
This sequence comes from Acanthosepion lycidas, assembly GCA_963932145.1. Taxonomy (NCBI): domain Eukaryota; kingdom Metazoa; phylum Mollusca; class Cephalopoda; order Sepiida; family Sepiidae; genus Acanthosepion; species Acanthosepion lycidas. The sequence goes on along the minus strand of OZ010587.1, from coordinate 22,988,789 downwards.
TAAGAAGCTTCCACTACTCATGTAATTAACCTAATTTCTTCAATCAGTAGCCCCACATTCTACTAATGTGTTTCACCTGCAATCTATATCAGCATTTAGAAGTGGTAATTCGCCATTGCCACAATTAATATAGTAAATAAACTTCCCATAATTTTTCTTTAGTCCCATCAGTTCAGATCTTTACACCTAAGACTCGCCATACTACATCTGTAGGGACATTATTATTATAAATAAATAAAAATAAAATATGAAATAATAATAATAATAATAATAATAATAATAATAAGGAAAATTATACGTAAAAAAATAAAACAATATTTAAATTTTGTTTAAAATAAATTAGATAAAAATTTAAAATAATAAAAATACTCCCAGCATGCAACAAAAAATAAAAAATTGTTCCTGCCAGAAATGCAGACATCCTGCCAAAAGTGTTAAATTCAATCTCTTTGACACGAACCTCAGTACGGGTAATAGATGTCAGACTTCTCTCTGTGATATGGCTTGTAATACTATGGAGTAACTTCTCCCTTTTATCACATGTAAAACATAAAACAATTGTAACCTAAAAAGTACACACACCAATACACACAAAAATATAAATAAATTATCTGAAATTAACATAGAATTGACCATGTTTTCCTGTTATTTCGCTACATTTTATTCCCATGATCACGAGGCTAATTTCTGCTGCTATAATGTGAGTGACCACCCCCTTACACATCCACAAAGTTGAATAACTCACATTCCCTCCATATTCAAATTGTAACGAGGAAATTCCACTCAAACAGCTTTAGTGTGTTGACTACTTCTATAATTAATGTGTAAGGTCTTTGCAAGAAAATTTTACATTAAATAATGATGGTGAAACAGTAGATGTGCAAAATAACAGAGACTGATTGGATCTGCAATACAAGATAACATTTATTTAACAAAAATAACAAAAGGAGAGTTTAAAAGTTCTTTAGCTTGAAATAAATGGAATACACAACAAAAATTGTTAATGTATTTGGGTGTGACTTGCTTGTGTAGGGGTGTTTGCATGTGAAGTCTCCACAACCCTTTTTGTTTTTTGGGTTTGTTTTTTTTTTTGCTTCGGTGTGTAGAGTTGATAACACACACTTCAAAAGGAGAAAAAATAGGAAAAAGAGAATTACTTAAGAGGTCCGTGTTTTTATAGTGATTTTCTAAGCCCGGCTTAGATGTGGCACAAGGCCAAAAGTATGGGGCACCCAGTGAGGATCGAACTCACTACTCAGTCGTAATTGATCTAGCAAGACAAGCTTTCTAACCATTACACCACGTCGAAGTGCCCTCCGTGTTTTTATACCATCTGGGCTGCTGCTGGTAATGTATTTCTTAAGGTACTCCACACCTTTTTCTTGAAAACTGCTACATTATCCTAATACTCATAATTAAACAATTTCAAATTAAATTACATCATTCATAACAAATTAAAATACGGCCATTTTGTAACATCTTTTATGCAAGATGATATCTTTAAAGAAATGGACTTGTGTCTAATGTAAAAAAAGTTTGTACATTTAGTAACTGCAATGATACACAGTTTATAGAAGGTAACATATGGTTTCATTTGTTAGTGAGTCTTTCAATCTCTAGCCACTTTGCTTTTTGCCTTAAGGTAAATGAGTTGCTTGGCATAGATTTGTGTATACGAAATTTTCTTTTTAAAATGACTAACTCTCGTGTTTTCTGTTGCAATAGACTGAGCTGACAATTTTTTTCAGCATCTTTGGCAATGGATTGCATATATTGTTGTGTCTATAATGAAATGCATAAATAAAAAATTAATTATACTGTCACTGTTTTGTACCCATGAAAAATAAATCAAAATTAATTATAGTGTCAAAAATAATTATAATGAAATAATTATAACAATTATAATTATCATTAATACACTCATTCTAAACAAATGAGAATCAACTCCTTGGACAAGCAGTTAACATGGACAAGCCATCAACAAGTGAATCAACAAAAATCTCAGCTCATTTTCCTTTCGCAGGCCATAATAGTAACAGTTATCTCTTAGCAGTTAACAAAAATTCAATGTAAGAAAACCCAAACATTTCTTGTATTTTCCAGCTAAATTATCTTGACACTCATTACACACAGCTATAAAATTAAAAAAAAAAACACATATGAGAAAGATTGCTTACAGTCTTATTTCTCTGATTCTTTTAATTTCAAAAGTCTTGCTGTGATAAATCAATTGTTTGGATCTAAATACAGAATGTGACACATATATTATGGCTTTATCAAATGGCAAGACCATTACCATCTTCAAATTGTTTATTAGCTTCATTTTTGTCTAAAAAAAGGTCAGTATACTTCATGCCGTTGTAAATGTTATGGACACTGTAGCTATGTGCATTGCTGGGAATAAACATATTATTAATAATAATGTTTGTGTCACATTGATATCATCAATGGAACTCCTGTTCTTGAGGCATGGTGGGAACAAGATTCTTCACAACTCAATAACCTTTTGGAGAATTCTTACAGACTCAATGATGGTAATTTTTGGATAGTCTGCAATCTTGGTCTTGAATCAAATTTTCCCGAAGTATTCTTTCAAGTTTAAGTTGTGTTCCAAGTTCCCTCATTATTACAGGAACTACTTCAAAAGTCATATTCAATAGTATCAAATCCTGATATTTTACAGACTTTACGGTTTCTTTGGAGTACATTCTTGTATCGTATGGAACAGCAAAATCAATAATTTTCTTTTTTCTTATCTATAACAATAAGGTCAGATCTTCATGTTCCACTGATATGATCTGTCTGAACCAAGAAATCCCACATTATCATTATTATTATTATTACTATTATTATTATTTGCATTTATTCAATTTTCATGTCAGCCATTCTTTCACTAGAGATCAAGTGACAACAATTCTTTTCAATACTTCAGCACTTTCCTCAGTATTCCAACTGATTTTTGCAATGCCATCATCTGAATGATCTCATTTTTCTCTCAAATTTTCAATTCTTTCAAACTTTTTTCAAGTCTCTCCAAAACTATTCCAAGTGCTCCTATATCGATGGGCACTACTGTCATTTTAATACCCTGCATTTCTTTGATACAGTCTAGATATTTTTTCTAGCTTTTCACTATCTTTCAATTTTACTGTCATCTTCTTGAATAGTTTTTAATGGGAGTGCTAGGAAAGAGAGAATAGTTCCAGTTTGCATTTCCCCATTATGGGCATTAGTATATCTGTGATATACCAAGACCTTAAAATACTGACAGCACAGAATATCTGAAAGAAAATAACAGCAAGCAGAGGGAAAAGAGGTGAAAAGTGAGAAGGTCTTATGGAAAACAGGCAGGCCATTGGTGTATCTTCTACTCTGAACTTGTGATGTCCATCTTCTCTACAATCTAGATACTAGCAGGTGTGGACAGACACATCATGCTTCTACACATACTAAATAGCAACTGGTGTTCATTATTCTTTGAACTGATATCAATCACTGGCCATTATGTGACTCTCATGAATTCATTTTCTTCTCCTTATTCTGGAGGAATTTTTTTTATATATAAGTCTTCAACTGTAAAGTTAAATAATTTTTAAAATTTCATTTTTCACTAATTCATTTTTAAAACACAAATCAAATATGCTAGGTGAAGCTTTTTTTATTTGATCTTATTTTAATTTACAAAAACCAGGTCTATGGCAATTTGAGGCTTGGAAGATGAGCAAGAGGATTAAAAATTTTAATTTCTCTTTCACTTTGATAAGTATGAAAATTTAAATAAAATTTTTTAATACACACCAAAATATTTCCAAGTAAACTGTAAGTTCTATGCTATCAGTTTCTTTTCTTGCACTTGTGAAACTCTTTTCCAGTGTCTTGCTTTCCAGTCAAGTTTGATCTTCAAAAATTGAAATGCAACATCAATCGTTATCTTCAGTCTTCTTAATTCTTGTTCTTTTATTGTCCTCTCACCTTAATAGTATATTTTTTTCTCATATTCTTTCACACCAAGTAACCATTTGCACCTTAGTGACTTTATTACTCTGCCTTTTGATTAAAAAATATCTATCACACTTCTTGCTTGGGAAACTATTCTGGCTGAAATTTTGATCTTCAAAATTTAAATTCAGTATCAATCATCATCTTTTGTCTTCTTAATTCTTGTTTTTTGTTGTTGTCCCACTATAATAAGTTATTTATTCTTTTTCACATTCTTTCACGCTCAGTAACCTCTTCGTCTCAGTGGTTTTATTACCTTGCTAGGGGTGATATGATTAAAAAAAACTTTTTAAATAATCTAAGGAGTAAAAATCATTGTCTTTCTTGAGATTATGAAAACATATAGAACGAAGGATTGATGGCATATATTCTCGGATTAACGTTGTGTATTTTTAAAAAGTTAATTTCTTCCTTGAAAATGCTTAAGAATTAGTTTTCGTAATTTTTGTTATTAATGAATTGACAGTCAGTGACTAAAAAAGAGAAATATTTCCAATGCATGCTATCTTCTCAAAGGGCGGTAATTCATGCCATATTATTGTAATTCATGGGAAGTAACTATAGAAAAAGTTTTTGAAAAACGGCAGAAGAGATCATTAATATTAAATTTTAATTAATATTAATTATTTTGTATGCCTTTTCCCACTTTATAAGAATCATAACGTTTACAGTTTCCCCATTTTTTTCGTTCGGAAGAATTTACTTTGTGATTTTCGTTCGGAAGAATTCATTTTGTGATTTTCTGTGATTTTTTTACAATATTTGGGACAATAAAAATTGTGAAGTAAGAAAAATACGATGATTATTCTATCGATTTTCTAACAATTGACTAATTTATTTCAATATATTTATATCCATCTATTTCGATCATTTCATATCTATGTACCTATTTTCACAATCTATGTCTTTTTAATCTCTCTCTCTCTCTCTCTCTCTCTCTCTCTGTATATATATATATATATATATATATATATATATATATATATATATCTGATCTTAAAATACGATCTATACATCTTCTATTTTAGTATGTTTTATATTCATTAATGATAGCAAGGAAATATAATGTAATTATTTACAAACCTAAACTTAGTCTGGCTCAAGGCTACATTAATAGGGAAGTAATTGAATGAATTAGTTTGCAAGACGAATTTGCTAACAACCATACGGCATGCACCTCCAAATGGAATAAAATGCTACTGTAGCAAATATTAATCTTGTGAAGTAATCTCAAGAGATAGTTTCCTGTATAAGACCCATGTTTAAAATTGAAATTGTTAATAGAGACGATGGTAAGAATTGTCAGACGACAACTGTAGATGATGTAGTGGATTCAAAAGTGAGAGAGAATTCAGCAAAATTGTTCCCTTAAGTCCTATCTTGAATAATTTCAAGAGAGATCGTTTCACACTTAAGTCTTTTCATCACTAACCTTCTTCAGTCATATGAACTTTGAGGCCACATTTCAGTTATTTTCGCCCATGTCAGGTTAATCAATGTCAATCTGTATTAATTCTTTTATTTTTCCATTTCATTTCATTTTAAATTCAAAGCTAAATATGTAAGTCTTATAAAAATGAATAGTTTTAGCCTTTCTAACGATCATTTTTAATGCATTAGATACGCCTGATGGATAAATTGTCGCCTTTTTTTAATTTCGCGCATGCGCGTTGTTTTTGTTTTTTATTTTGTCGACTGCACAGTATAGTAAGATCAGTTGGGCACCATCTGTGAGAAAAAGAGCACTATGATGCAATTCACGCCGCCAGAAATTTGGAAACGGCATCCTGTACTGCTTGGCATTCGCGGCGGAAGGAACATTTCAAAGTGTTTGGGTGTCAATCTGAGGACAGTTGTCCAAGTCCAAGAAAATTTACAAGTTCAAGAAAATTTGGATTACTACTACACACAAAAGACAATGAAAACATAAGGAAAAATTCATTCCTTTATATAGAAATAACGTCTCTTCGCCTGATAAAGGTCGCAAGACCTGAAATTCGTGTAGCAAAAATATAGAAAATAAAGTATATATTTAAAAAAATCCACATTATAACCAAAAATTTCCGGCTTCTCTCTTCTCTTTAATATATATATATATATATATATATATATATATATATATATATATATATATATATATAATTCGCCCTTGCATGGAGTATTGCTGCCATATATGGTCTGGAGCCCCTTCTGTTTGCCTCTGGGTTCTTCATAAGCTCCAGAGGCGGATATGCAATATAATTGGCCCTGTTCTGGCATCTCGTCTACAGTCGCTCTCTCACAGACGCGCCGTCGCCTCTCTCAGTCTTTTTTAGAAATACTTTCATGGTAATTGCTCCGCTGAGCTGCTTTCACTGGTTCCCAGACTTCATGAATTCAAGCGCCCTACGAGGCTGGCATCCCGCTCTCACCCTTTCACTGTCGAAACTACTAAATGTAGCCGTCTCTTCTACTACAATAGCTTCATGTCTCACACCTCTCGCCTGTGGAACTCCCTTCCCTATTCCAGTTTCCCTGATAGCTATAATCTCCAACTATTCAAATGTAATGTCAATCGACGTCTCCAGATGCCTTAATCTATCCGCTATCCTTCTCTTCATCCTTTCCTCTATCATTCCTATTTGCTCTCGCTCCAACTCTCTGTAAACCCTTGCGTGCTAGTGGCTTCCCGACTCGCTTGGGGTGAAACGCTTAATATATATATATATATATATATATATATATATATATATATATATATATATATACATAAGTAGTGACTACAAGGGTAGGTCTAATCAGACTGAGCCCGAGTAGACCAACTACAAAGTGTATCTATTTCAAAGCAACAAAATTCTCTAAGTGAACGTCAATCGTCTTTGACTTCAGTTGCATCCGAAGTTGTGACATAAACAATCAAGAATAAAATAATCTCAGCTTGTTTTAATTTACTACTTTTTATATATTTTTTAATCATTTCACTCCACGCAAGGCAATAAAGCCACTAAGACGCAAGGGGCATGGGTGGTAACTTTTTTTTTATTTAGTTACTCATTTACAGCCTGTTTCATGCATAGCGATTTTTCAAAATGGGTACGTGTTTATTTTTGGCGCTCTCGAGATCTGTCTCTCTTTTCCCATTTTCAAAAGGAATCTCTCTCTCTCTCCCCATATATATATATATATATATATATATATATATATATATATATATATATATATTTATATATACATAGGAACAATTTGTACAATTAGGAAATTAAGGAGGAGTTAGCCTCTATATATATATATATATATATATAGATAGAGAGAGAGAGAGAGAGAGAGAAAGTTCAAACTACCCTTTTAATCACAATCGCTCCAAGCAAGGCAGTAATACCACTAAAACACAAGTGTTTACAGTGTGTAGAAAAATTGGGAACAGAAACTTTAATGATGCGCAGAAAGAGAAGAGAGTCATCAGGTGGACAGTAGATAGCGATTAATCGTTGTTTGATATTGTACATCTTGTTAAATACATATTTTATGTGTAACAGTGTCATTGGCTTATCCTTTTTTGCGTCAGCCCTGTTTCCTAATCTAAAGTTAAATTAATGTGGTGAAGTCCGCCACAATCTCTTATCGCCCGCCTCTGGTGAACTTGAGGAAAGAACAGAAAAATAGATTCGGAGCTGCATTCCAACAAAAACAAAATTCAAAAGTCAGCAATATTTCTAAAAATAACAGCGAAAAACTTCGTTTGAAAAAAAAAAAAAAAAACAACTCCTTGTGATGTCTTCATCTCCAGCCTCTTTTTAATAGTCAATCGTTTCCTGTTGCATTTGTTGATATATTTTGTTTTACCTTTTTAAAGGCTCGTTCTCTAAAGGTGAGTACGGCGACCCCTGTAGCATCTGGCCCAGTGCCAAGCCCACCTCCGAAACAGAAGTTGCCTCCTACAGACACTAAGACAGCTCAACAAACTGATGAAGTTCTCAATTCAATTTTGCCACCAAGGTAAATAGTCATTTAACGCTCTCATTATATAATTGGCATTCCACCCACAATGTTTCTAATGTAGCATACAGTTCGACACAATGTTTCTATTGTAATATGGGGTCTGCTACAATGTTTCTATTCTATCTCCACTAATTCGGTAGACGTAAGGTTTTAAATGAATTTTTAAAAAGGGAAAAGTTTTCTTTTACCTTTAATTGAAAGCTAAAGGATTTTAAAATCTTCTACAGTGTAACCCGGATATCAGAGAGTTGTCGGGACCGGAGAAGAAGTCTCTTATATCCGGGTTTGGTCTATTTTGTTTAGGTAAGTATGGTTCTAATTTGTGACCAGATAAAATATCTCTTATATCCGGGTTTCTCTTATATCCGGGTCTCTTATATCCGGGTTACACTGTATTTTCAGTAAGCAAAATATTCTGTGGTGTATTTCTAACAGAAATTATATTGATCGGAATCGATTTTTTTTTTTCAGTAAAATCGATCAAAACGGACATTGTTTTCATATTTCTGAACAAAAGACTCTGTTTTAAAAATCTCGCAAAAATAAAATATATATTTCTTAAACGTTGAGGAAAATTAGCAAATTTAAAGTTAATCTGATTTGAAACAAATACTACTTAATTAGCATAAAATGTTATATACAAACATTTCTTAACTACCGTTTTTTCTGATGTGTTAATCGGTTTATTGACAGCCAAACGTGTTCATAGTTAAGTATGGTGAAGCAGACGATAAAATTTGAGGGTTTGGAGGATTTTTCGCCGTAAGGAGGGATAGCATTAAAATACGTGACCTTTTAATGATAGATTTATCAGTTTGTACATCCATACTTTAGAAATTCTGCACGTAATCACATATACAAAAACAAATTGAAATTCTTTTTTAAAATATTCGAGGCAATGAGATTGTAATAAGCTTTACAATATATGCTAAGTAAATATAGTTTTAATTAATAACATTATTTCCTAAGAATTGTCACATTGAAAATTAATTTTAAAAGATTTAACACTTTATAAATTATTTCAATCTAAAATTGTAAAAAAATATGAAAACAAGTCTTGTAAAAATTCATTTTTAGTCGAAAAGTTGTTTTTCTTCCGACAATATTGCCTTTAATATAAAGTATTCATTTAGTTGTCTAAAAGCTTCTTTAATTAAATAATGTTTTAGTTTTATTGCGTTTTCTAACGTTTTGATTTAGAACAGATTTTTGGGAAGACTGGGTCCGATTTTACAAAAAAAAAAAAAAAAAATCAGTAATTTAAACTCTTCAAAAACTTCTGCTTTTAACTAATATAGTCACTAAAAATTATTTCGTTGAATTTCTCAGGTTTTCATAAAATTAAGCAAGGAGCTGAAACATATGTAAAAAATATTTTTACCAAGATTTTCTAATAAAAAAAAAATGTTAATAATTTTAATAAGTCCTAAAGATTTCATTAAAATCCGACAATTATTTGATTTTTGCAAGAATGTCCAAATTAATGTGTCCGTTATCGTCAAAAAGAGGCCAAAACTTTGTTACGTTAAAAGTTAGTACAACCGCTAAAGAAAGAAAAATAAGTTTTAATCAAAATGTCGAATGTTCTAACAAGTTAAACTTTAACTAAATAATTAAAAATACTTTGATCCTTCCCCTTAATAACATATTTTGATGATAAAACTATTTTCATTAAGTTTGGGGCATGTTTTCATCACGATATGCTGATTTTTTTAGCGTTTTCTTGGAGGTACCTACATTGTCGCATACAGTTTGCCACAATATGCAACCTGACATAATATACCTATTAAAATAGGATGTTTATACATATAGACAGTGAATATATAGAAATCATCACTGCACTGTAAATCAGTTTTACGCCACAATTTAATCTTCTGACGATGAACTGGGAAAGGTCGCTTTCCTTTTTCCTTTAACTTCTTTAATTCCCCAGTGACATATATATATATAGAGAGAGAGAGCACATGAAAGGAGGCGTGGCCTATAATTTGAAGCCCTCTTGAGACGTGAAACTGACAGTCGCCATGCACTGTTGATTCATATGCCGACAATGCCTATACAGTTTTACTCGCTTGCTCTCTCTCTCTCCCTATCACTCTCTATTTTCTGTTCTGTCTTCTACTCTCTCTCTCTCTCACTCCCCCTCTCTCTCTCTCTCTTTAATTCTTAGTTCAATATAATTATTTTATTATACTCTTGCTGATTTTACAAGAACACGAATCAGTTCACGTTTGTTAATATGCTTGTTGTATGATTTACAGGGAGTGGACAGACAATGGTCAGTTGTGGGTGCAACAAGTTTCCAGCACTCCCGCCACGCGCTTAGATGTGGTCAACCTGCAAGAAGAACTTGATCGTCGATTACAGCAACGCCAGGCGAGAGAGACTGGTATTTGCCCAGTACGCCGGGAGTTGTACTCTCAGTGTTTCGGTATGTTTACACATATTTTCGATAGTTCCTTGATTTTCGACAGTATTTACATTATTCGGACTATTGTCCTCATCTTTGTCGCCATATTTATTACAACGTTTCGGCCTTTCAGTATCTGTCTATATTTCTGAGATGAGGTCTTATGTACACTATTTACATTATTCGGACTATTGTCCTCATCTTTGTCGCCATATTTATCACAACGTTTTCAGGTGGTTGGAATGTCGAACTGAACCCTTTATTTCGATCACTGGGGTAGACTGTTCTAGTTCCACGTGCCATGTTTAACGGATGTCAGTTATCAGTTATCAGTTATCTCCTGCTAATTTTCCCTCTGAAAGTTCTCCACTGCCTTAACCGGGTATTGAACTCACATTCTCTGGATCTAACCAACGCCTTTATCCACTGTTTCATGTGTACTTGAGCACATCTGGGTATGAATTTCTGGGTATGAATTTCTGGGTATTATAAACCTAATGTTTTCAGCAACCATTTTTACCAGTGCTCATATTGCAATTTTGCTGTTATCATTGCATGCTCCAACCAGAGCTCATATTGCAACTTTGTTATCATTGCTTTTCTCTGGCACTGGTTCCCATATTGTATTTATTTCTATGTTTGGTCGGCTCAGGAGATTTTTGTGGCCTAGAATGTAGAAATATAGACAGACTCTTGCTTGATTTTGTTTAGCGGTCTATCAACCTCTAAGGGTTATTTAATGGCTTGGTTTGATTTGGTTTGATTTGGTTTGATTTGTCTTGTTTTACGGCATATCAAACTCGATGGGTCATTTAATGCCGACAAGATTTTTATTTGCGGGTAATAATTTTTTTCCAAAAATGTATTGCTAGTATTAAAGCCCATTTTTACTCTTTCATAGTGATTTGATCCCATTTTGTTTTTTGGAGGGGGGGAACTATTTACCCATAGCTGGGACCCTAAAAGATGCTACTATCCCGGGTCAGGATGGACCTGGGAACACCAGCAATTAAGAGGTGGTTCCACGCTTCTCAAAATCTCCTGATCAGATGCTCTGCTGTTGGATGTAGTTTATCGTCTTACCCAGGACACCTCATTTGGGCAGCGATTCAGTCGTCGTATTCTGAAGCCCCAGCCGACAGGACGAGTAAGTTTTGATGTAGACTTTAAAATGAACAGACATACAACAAATGTAAGGCTAAGTCCTCAAAGACCTCCTGATCAGAGACCTTGCTGCCGGTTGTAGTTTATCGTCGTACCCCAGAACGTGGATATAGTTTGTCCTCATAACCAGGGCGTATTTAATGACGAGATTCAAATTTTTTTGAAAGCAATTTTATGCCTTCAACTACAGATATTTTCTACACAATTTTATACTTTTAAAATAAACGTATGTTGTATTAGATATATAGATCTTAGATGAAAAAATGTATTCTTGGTCATTTAAATGTATTACTGGCAATTTCACTAAAAAATGTATTATTGTTTTTTTTTAAAAAAACGTATATTGCTGGTAATTTTATTATAAAGATGTATTTTTATATATTTTTAGTATTGCATTGATTGTCATTTTCTTATAAAAATGTGTTGTTGGTAATTTTACTATAAATTATTTTTTATTTTTGTTTTGGTGTTTATTATTTCCACATAGCTGGCACCCTAACAACTGCTACCACACTGCGTCATGGTGGCCCTGGGAAAAACAGTAGTTAAAAGGTGATTACACTCGCTACAAAACATTCAATCTCCCGACCAGAGGCCTTGCTGCCAGATGTAGTTTATCGTCAGTTATGGGTGCACAAGTTTCTGGCATTCCCGGCAAGAGCTTAGATGTAGTCAACCTACAAGAAGTACTTGATTGTTGATTGCAGCAACACCAGGCAAGAGAGGGGGGGGTAGGATAACCCCCCTCATCTTGCCTGGCGTTGCTCAGTGTTACCGTGTGTGCACATATTTTCGATAGTTGATTGCTTGATTTTATTTAGCGGCCTATCAATAATGGCCGAGTGGTTAGGACGTTCGCTCTCCGACCATGAAATGCTGGTTCGAATCCCGATTTGCCAGGTAGGTAAAAACAAAAATATAGAAAGGAATGTAAAACATGGATGCGTTTTTTCACTGGACATGTTGATATCAGACACCGAAAGGAAAATACAGGACACTCCTACAAAAGCCAGTAAAGGAAAGCGAGAAGAAAGGACTAAACATCAATTGTAAGAACACAGAAATACGGGGTGCGATGGATAAATTGTCGTCTAAATGGCGTAAAAAATGAAAATAGCATTGATATCTTATTTTATATTTACCAAAATTATACAAAAATATCATGAAATACGAAAGAATAAATTTATTCAATAAAATCGTGATTGCTTTCAACCACAGCTTCCAGACGACTTCAGAATCTCCTGCATCTCTTCTGGACGGTCTCCTTGTTTAAGTTTGTGAATGCTGCCATGATCCTTGCTTTCAGTTCATCTTTGGCATTATAAGGAATTTTGTTGAACTCTCGCTCAACTGCGCCCCACACACAATAATCAAGGGGTTTGCTGTCTGGGGAGTTAGACGGCCAGATTTAAAGGGTGATATTCTCGCAGAAATTGTCTGATAGCAATGACTGTGTTCTCCTGATTGTGTTGCATGGTGCAGAGTCCTGTTAACAGACATAACAGCCACCCTCTTGACCCAGGACAACACTAACTTCTCAAGGCACCTGATGTAGGCCTACGTGTAGAGTCTGAGGCCCTGTGGGAAAATGAATGGAGGCATAACGTCGCCATCGCTAGTGATCACTCCAGACCCCATGATGTTGACTGGATATATCATCCAACTCTTTCCGAATCCTCTGCACTGTCCTCAGATTGATGCCCAAACATTCTGAAATGTTCGTATTGCAGCTTCCGGCACGAATGCCAAACAGTACAGCATGTCGTTTCCAAATTTCTGCCGGAATGAGTTGCGTGATGGTGCTCTTTTTCTCACAGAAGGTGCCCTACTATACTGTGCAGTCGACAAACTCAAAAACAATGCGCAAAATTTTAAATATAAAATGTCGAAAAAATTTACCAATCGCACTCTGTATATGGTTGTCAGCAAAAGGGACAGCCCAATATGCAAATTACAAATTGAGGATGCTAAAATCAATTAAATACAAAAATCTAAATATCTAATGCGGTACAGAAATACGAAGCCGCAATGGAACATGCCTTCCAAAAGCTAAGCAAAGTATTAAGAAATGGGGAAAATCTCATTAGAAATAAAGAAAAGAGTACTGAACTGTTATGCATTATCAATTTTCCTACATAACAGTGAATGCTGGACAATCTCCTCAGGGGTGAAGAAGAGACTTGACGCAAAAGACGTGGTTCTACAGGAGGATGCTGAGAATACCATGAACTGAACATGGGAGCAACGACAACGTTTTAAAGAAAATGAAAACAAAAAGGAAACTTATGCTTAACATCAGAAAGAAACAGTTCAAATTCTAGGGCACATAACGCGGAAAGAGGGTTTGGAAAATTTGACACTCACAGGACATATTGAAGTTAAGAGAGACGATGGAAAACAGCGCATAAGCTACCGAATGAGCTCGTGTAAATGATTGGCAGAACAGGGATTGGGAGAGATAGTGGAATGACAAAAATTACTAAGAGCTACAAAGGACAGGAAATTGTGGAGAGCCATGATCTCCCATGTGCTAAAGGGACACATCACACAGAAAAAGACCTTTCTGGTTTTGAAATCTCTTTCGTAGCTCACATCTTAGGCGTTTTCTTTTATTGACAACCATACATTCTGTCTTCTTACAATTTATAGTCTGTCCTTTCCTCCCGGGGTTTATGGCCATATAACATTGAAATGTATGATCACCAAAGTTAAGCAACGTTGAGCCTGGTCAATATCTAGATGAGTGACCGCTTGGAAATATCAGCTGCTGTAAGCTTGGATGTGCGGATGGGGTAAAGGATAATGGCTCGGAATTGTTAATCGGAGAGCTGAGTTCCAATTCTTGTTCGTTATGTTCGCTTACACGCAAATACCCTTGGGAAAGGTATGAATCTTTTCCCCTAAGTTATGGGTTAATTAGTAAGACTTATCTAAAATAAATTCTTACAATCTAAAAATATTTTCTGGTTTTAAATAACCTGCAATGGGTTGATAAGCCGTAAAAAACGAATCAACAACTACTTTCTTCCCACTTTCCTTTATTGCCTTTTCTTCAGTGGGATATGATAAGTTTTTAGTCATCGTTTAATTACAGTAAATTTGGCTTGTGTAATAACGTCTCTTTTTGTCAGACAATACCGTGTTAGTATCAAGCTACTCTCATCTCATCTCAGCGGAAGTAAGGAAATTGGTGAATTTTAATGAAGGCAAATAATAGGATGGCATCAGTGTGGCAAGTCAAATAGAGAAATTGCTAAGTTTTTCCAGGTTAATCATCAAACAGTTAATAATATTGTCAAGAAATTTAATGAAGAAGGCCATTCTCGAGTGAAACAACGTCCAGGAAGACCAAACATCGTATCTGAGCGAACGAAAAGGGCGCTTTAAGATTGAAGTCCACAGAAACCAACGTCAGAGCGCCAAAGATGTCGTCAACAGCATGGAAATGTCACCATATGCGGTGAGAAAAACTCTGAAAGAACTAAGCTATCAAAGAACAGTTGCAATAGAGAACCCCTTGATTTCAGAGTTTAACAGGAACAGGAATATGGACTGGGTGAGAGAATTCGTGAGCAAAGATTATAAATTTTGGCAGTCTGTAATTTGGACAGATGAAAGTAAATTCTGCCAGTATTCGAATTCGAGACAGGTTTATGTTTGGAAAAATCAGAATGTGACTTGGAACACTGAATGTCTGCAGGCGACCGTGAAACATGGAGGGATTGGGGTAATGGTGTGGGGCGCTGTCTGGTTTGGAGGGAAATCTCAGCTGATTCTTGTTGATGAGTGGTTGAATGGTCCAAAATACTGTCAAATATTAGAGAAAGGAATAATCCCAGTATTTGAAACCAATCAAATTGAAAAGAAGGTCTATCTTTATCAAGAAGATGCAGCGCCATGTCATGCAGGTAAAGTATCAAAGGCCTGGAAGGAATCGCAAGAAATCAGGTCACTGCCATGGTTAGCCTAAAGTTCTGACATAAATCCAATAGAGCACGTTTGGGAGTACCTTCACCGAAGACTTTGAGAGCGTGCAACCAAAATCACATCAGTGGCAGCCCTTAAAGAAACATTGCTAAAAGAGTTGCAAAATATGGATCAGACGATTGTTGATAACTTGATCAAATCCAGGAAAAATCGAATACAAGCACTGAAACTAGCAAATGGAGGACCTACTCCATACTAGTTCCAAATACTGTTTATTTATGTTGAGTAGGGATTACGTAATTAAATTTTGAAATTGGATGTAGTTTATTTCTTCTGGTTAAAAACCTTTCTTAAGCCATTGTTGGGATTCGTGTAGTTTAGTTTCTGTGTTTGCTATCAATAGAGTATCATCTACGTATCTTATGTTTTGAAGATTGATTCAACCAATAATAAATTTTAATATATGCCTGTCTTTGTGCCAGAATGTAGAAAAGTTCACTTTCTATCGCTCATGTAATTTTTCCCACAAGAGCTCTTTCAAAGGATACATTCAGTCATTTAATATTTGATGGTTAAAATCTTTTTATTCTTTCTTTTTCTCTCCAGATGAGCTGATTCGACAAGTAACAATTAATTGTTCAGAACGCGGTTTGCTGCTGTTGCGTGTTAGGGATGAAATACGAATGACGATAGCCGCTTACCAGACACTCTACGAAAGTAGCGTGGCGTTTGGTATGAGGAAGGCCCTGGCTGCTGAACAAGGAAAGACTGACATGGAAAAGAAAGTAAGTTGATTTAAAGAATACTGAATGTTACGTGATATATGTCCTCCTATATGGCAGCGAATGCTGGACAATTTCCTCAAAGATAAAGAAGATGCTTGAAGCAAAAGAAATGTGCGACACTGAGATCTGAAGACGTTTTGGGATGACCAAAGATGCATTCCAAAAACTAAGCAAAGTATTAAGAGACGGAAAAATGTCGTTAGAAACAAAGAAAAGAGTACTGAAATATTATGTAATATCTTTCCTCCTATATGGCAGCGAATGCTGAACACTCTCTTCAAAGATGAAGAAGAGACTTGAAGCAACATAAATGTCGTTCTACAGAAGGATACTGAGGATACCATAGACCGAACATCTGAGAAGTGCGACACTGAGATCCGAAGACGTATTGGGATGACCAAAGTAGCATCCCAAAAGCTAAGCAAAGTATTAAGAGACGGAAAAATGTCGTTAGGGACAAAGAAAAGAATATGATGAAGAAGAAACTTGAAGCAGCAGAAATGTGGTTCTACAGAAAGATACTGAGGGTATCATGGGCCGAACATGTGAGCAACGACGAGGTTTTGGAGAGAATGGAAACGAAGTGGAAACTTATACTTAACATCAGGAAGATGCAGTTGAACTTTCTGGGGCATATAATGAGGAAAGATGGTTTGGAAAATCTAATCCTCACAGGGCACATAGAGGGATAAAAGAAATCAGCGTGTAACATAATTGATGAGTCTAAGCAAATGTATGGTAGAACAGTGTTTGGGAGAAATAACAAAAAGACAAAACAAGGCAAAAGAAGACTTGTAGGTCCATGGTCGCCTACGGCACATAAAAAAGAGTTATATAGGTTCTACTTGAGGTTTGCGGTAAACCAGAGTCCCTATAGACGTTTAAAAAGCTAATCAAAGTATTAAAAAAAACAGGAATATTTCGTTAGAAACAAACAAAAGAGTACTAACCATTTATGCAACATCGGCTTTTCTTTATGGCAGTGAATGCTGGACTATTTTCTCAGAAACGAAGAAGACTCATGAGTCAGCAGAATTGTAATTACTTTATTTACATTATTCGGACTGTTATCCTCATCTTGATTGCCATATTCACAACGTTTCGGCCCGTGTACGCTCCGGCCTTCTTCAGGTGATTGGAATTTCGAACCTAACCCTTTATTTCGTCCACTAGGGTAGACTGTCCTTGAGGACACATTGTCCAATGAATAAAGACATTGGTTAGACCCAGTGACTAGACCCAAAGAGTTGTGAGGTCAATACAAGGCTACAGCAGGGATGAGCCAAAAAACTTGAAGAGTTGCGTCAAAGGGAAATAACGGAGACATCTGGAAGAGGCATGGCACGTGGAACTAGAACAATTTACCCCGGTGGACGAAATAAAGGGTTCGGTTCGAAATTCAAATCACCCGAAGAAGGTCGGAGCGCACAAGGGCTGATATGTTGTGAATATGGCAATGAAGATGCGGATAACAGTCCGTTAATGTAAGTAATCATAACACTGCATCTCAGAGATACCAACTGAGAAATGTAGTTCTTCAGAAGGATGGTCAGAATACTATGGATTGAACATATTAGCAATTAAATATTAAGGAAGACGGAAACAAAAAAGAACTTATACTTAGCATAATGAAGAGACAGTTGAAATTTCTAGAGCACATAATGAGGAAAGAGGGCTTGGAAAATCTGATACTCACAGGACAGATTTAGTTAGTACGAGAAGAACAGAGGAAAACAATCCAGAACCTAACTAGCAAGATTGAGTAAATGAATGGCGGAACAAAGTTTAACCAAAAGACAAAATTTATTAAAAGCTACGAAGGATGATAAATTGTGGAGAGCCATGATCGCCTACATCCTGAAAGGAGACTTCACATTAAAAAAGAAGAACTTGACATGAAATTTGCGGCTGGTCTAATTTACCAGCCCGGAATATGAAATCGGCAGCTCGAGTTCAAATTCCGGACGTGGATGAATGAATCAATTATTTTTTCTTTTTTCCCTCTTTTGTCTGGTTTCAGTTTTTTTTTTTTTTTTTTTTTTTTTTTTTTTTAGCCCTAACCTGAGCTGCAAAACATCGGATCCAAGTCTCTATAAATTCTGATTCATCCAAACGATTTAAACACCCTATCGGCGACGCCATTGAAATTAAACTTATTAAAAATCTATCACTCCTATCTGACCTTGCTCTAAATGTTCTGTAACCCCTTGCGTCCTAGTGGCTTCCCGCCTTGCTTGGGGTGAAATGCTTAAAAAAAAAAAAAAATATCTGTAACGTTGTGAAAGAATTGACCTTCAAGTATCATTTACGGACATCGTCTTTTGTTTTGTAGATTTTTGACTTAGAGCAGGAGAAAAAAGAGTTGGAACGCCAAGTGAATGAACTGAAAGCCAAATGCGATCAAATCGAGAAACGGGCAGCTGAACAGCGAAAAGTGGAGGAAAAGAAACACGCCGACGAAACGAATTTCCTCAAGAGAACCAATGCTCAACTCAAGGTAAAGTTTCATTTTTTTATTTTTATTTTTATATTATCAGCGCGCTCACGCGTGTTTTCATAGCATAAAGAAGAGACAGTTGAAATTTCAAAGCTTTTTATCAACTCCCTTTTTTTTTTTCTTTTTTTTTTTTTTTTTGTTAATGGCCGCAACTTGGGAAAAGAAATATATGCCACCCGTTCTAATATTTGTTCGGACGACTATTTGTGTTGCTTTTATTGACACAATGATTTGGTCGTTTAGTCGATCAGTGAATTCAAAAATCTTGTCCACACTTGAAATCGTACCCTCCTCAAAATTATAGCATCCATTTTCAGTAATGTAAAAAGAATGTATGTAAAGAAAGTGCAATTTTAAACTAAATTTAAATTTTTTCAAAATTTGCACAGAAATGATTGGTGCTAAAAATTGTGATACCAAATTTACTGCATTTTGTAGTAAATTTCTTTACAGAAGACATTTTCTTTTCAGAGAACAATTCTTTACAAAAGGACATTACTGTTTTGAAAACTGGTATTAATATGGATTTACGACTCTCTTTTTTGTATCATGTCTTGTCAAATACACTGGCGTACAAAAGTTTTGGATTAACAACATCAAATGATTCTATAATCTTATTTTATTAAGATGTTAAGATTGTTCCACAGGGCAGCGGTTTGTGGGAAGAAGCTGTTCGAGTGGAACTTATTTCTCACCGATGGAATACGAAGAGAATGTGGCGGTGTGCTATTATGCAAGTGGCATGACGTTTTCTTGCCGTGAAGGCTTGGCTTGGCAGAACCAGCGAATGTAAGTAGCGATAGAGTAGCGAGAGGCTTGCCTCATCCCACCTGTAGAAGAGATGGTGGAGAAGGGAGAATAATTCGTCACACACAAGGACTCGGAGATGCATTTGGACACTATCAAAGCTGATATGAACTTTTAAACTTGATAATGAATTCAAAAGAATGACATTATTTTTTTTATTTTTTATTTATTTATTTTTAGCATTTCGCTCCAATCAAGGCGGGAGTTCCACAAGCACTCAAGGCGTTACAGAGAGTGAGAGCAAGAGTAAAGAGGGGGTGCTTGAGAAAAGGATATAGAGAAGGACCGGGATCAGGATCAAGATATCAGAAGATGTCGATTGACATTACATTTGAATATTTAAAGATTATAGCTATCAGGGAAGTAGAAGGAAAGGTGTTCCACTAGCTGGAAGTGCGAGATAAGAAGTTGTTGGGGTAGAAGAGACGGTTACATTTAACTATTTCGACAGTGAAAGGGTGGGACCGAAATGCCAACCTAGTAGCACGCTTAAATTCATGAAGTCGAGGCACCAGTGAAAATAGCTCGTCAGAGCAGTTGCCATGAAAATATTTGTAGAAAAGACAGAGGGAAGCCACATCACGTCTGTGAGAAAGTGACTGGAGTCGAGATGCCAGGTCAGGATCTATCACATTGCATATCTGTCTCTGGATTTTGTCTAGGACCCTGAGATGAACAGCGGTGTCACTAGATCATATATGGCAATAGTATTCAATGCAAGGTCGAATGGTAGGTTTGGAGATTGAAGGACGGACTCGGGCGAGAAAAACTTTCTAGCGCGACACAGAGAACCTGTTATTCAGATGACGGTCGTCTTCGAGTATAGAATCCAGAGGTTAGCAGTGAATATTTCGGAGACAGTAGGAAAGCGTAGTTCAGGTTAGCAGTGGATATCGCAGCAAAGTAGCAGAGCGTAGTACTTCCTTCTGTTCATCATCGCCTGACAAGTTGGAACATGCCAGCTTTTACCCCTAGGAGGAGACCTCAGACGGACATTTTGAAGAGGGTGATTAAAAACCACATTACAAGGGACGTCGTGAAGGAAGACCAGTCTGCTCGTTGATAACAGAAGGATATTCTCTTAATAAGAGGTTCTTTGGCTGGAATGGGAGTAGAAGATGTTAATAGACACTACATCATGATCAGAGTTGCCAAGATGGCAGAGCTGCGTAGAGCGACAAGAGTCAGGGATGGAGGTAAAACAGAGATCGAGAAAAGAAGCGTTACTGTCAGGGTTACTGGGGAAACGTGTAGGAAAGTCAGCAACTTGTGTGAGTGGTTGAAAGGGTTTGTATGCCAGCGAGGTCAGATACAGAATGTTTAAGCCACATGGTATGGTGGGCGTTAAAGTCACCGAAGACGAATATGTGCGCAAACGGATGTAGAGAGATGGCTTTGTCTATATTACCGGAAATGCTATCGAGCACACCACAGTCTTGTGAGGAAGGGGAACGATAGAAAAAGAAGAGATAGCTTACAGAATTGAGAAGAGATAGACGGAGACACATCTACGAATGGTCTGAAGATTCAAGAGAGAGTTCCCTAGCCAGCGGGAGATGATCGCAGACATAAACTCCCAGACCATGCATGTGGATTTTAGAGTCCTTTTTAAGGAGAGGAAGGTAGCCGGGAATCGAAAAATTAGGGAAGAGGATTGACAAGTTATGGTTAGTCTTGCAGAGAGATAGTATATCAAGAGACTTTTCAAAGAGGGATGATTCCACACTGCAGAAATTGGTACGAATGCCACGGATGTTGGAGAAGAAAACTTAGCTCCATGTTATTTTTTGTTTTTTGGTTTTTTTTTTACTAAATAATCTTACAATATCAAACGGAGTGAAAACTAATTTCTTCTTACAAGAAATGAGATTAATCATAGCAATTTGTTTTTTAGACAATATATGCTATGTCTTCAAATATAATATAAAATTTATTGCTCTTCATTTTGTTATAAAAATATATTCTTCGTCATTTTATTATAAAACTAGCAATAGAGCCCGGCGTTACCCGGGGATGTAACAGTAAGAGATAGATCAAGTATCGACCTTCATAAAGACTGAAAAATAAAATTGACAAAGATTATTGTTTAAGGCTGACGGACACACATGTCTTAATTAGTTCTTTTTTGGGTTTTTTTTTACGAATTGGTCAAACCCAAACTCAAACAAAAACATTGTTTTCAATTGTTATGAGTCTATCGATTGAATAGAATTTTATTATAAACAATTGTCTTGTAATTGGAATTTTTAAAGCATTCTGAATGTAAAAATAAAGAAAAAAAGTGTGCAAGACAATAAGAAACACTACCTGCCAAAAAAAAGTGAAGTTTTGTTGAAATCGGTTGAAAAATGTAGGAAATCCGATCCCATATATAAACGAACACACACACACACAACCTGGGTTTTATAATAAGTATAACTCGATATGAGTTATCCTCCTTTCATTCTCGACAGCGAGATCGTGTTTTCATATTGATTTCGCGCAAAAACAATTGTGTTTTTCCAATTTTTGGCGCTGTCAGAACCACCGCAAGGTAATTTTACGTAGTCCTGTGAAGTTTTGTTGAAATCGGTTGAAAGATGTAGGAAATCCGATCCAGTATATAAACGAAACAGACACAGACACACACACGCACACACACACACACAACCTGGGTTTTATAATAAGTATGATGCATTGTTGTTAATTCTACCATAAAATGTATTATTAGTCATTTTCCTATAAAATGTATTACTTTCCATTAAAATGTATTGTTAGTAAATTTTTTATTAAAACGTATTACTGGTAATTTCACTACAAAAATTTATTTTTGGTAATTTTTTATAAAAAATGTATTGTTGGAATATTTACTATAAAAATGTATTTTTTATACTTTCCTACTGTTTTGACATTTTTTTAATTTTATTTTTGTCATGGGTCCTTACCTAGATCGACAGAATGAACTCTTCCTAAAGCTATGTATACTACGCCTCTCAAGAGAGACGGACGGTATTGAATCGAGTCACCCGCAGTCTCTGACTGTGTGCGACTTCTGTCGAACTCTCTGCTTTGGCAGAGAGGAACCCGGACGAAGCTTTGCCGAAGGGCAAAGTTTCGTCCGGGGAGGTAGACAGGCCCTGAACCCGTCTAGGCGGGTTTAAAGGGTATATTTTTGGCCGAGCCTACGGGCTCGGAGAAACCCACGTTAAACTCTGCCTTGTGACATATACATTCCTCGTGGGGGGACTGTTAAATATCGGTATTGAATCAAGTCGAGCTGATAGTAGTTCACTCCAAACCAGTCTGACAGTCATATTGACACCTTCCACTTCTTGTATTATTTTTAGTGTAATATATTCTTTGTTATTTCTACTGTTGTGTTTCGTGTTGCTCTTCCATGGTCCTAACGTTTGACCATAACAATTCTATTTATTTATTGGTGGTTGGGTCGTTATTTACTCATAACATATGCTACCATCACTGGTAAGGGTGAACCTTTGAACAGCAGCAATTAAGAGGTGGTTCAACGCTCCTCAAAACCTCCAGTCTCCCGATCAGAGACCTTCCTGCCGGATGTAGTTTATCGTTATACCCAGGACTATATTTTTTATTCGTATTTATATTTGATTCCCTTTGTCTTTTTTTTTCTCATAGCAAAATAAAACGAAATTGAAATTAATTAAGATCTTCTTCCCTATGGTTATTTTAGCATCTTCTTCTTCTGTGCGTCGTGTCCCTTCAGGCCGTTGGCGATCACGGCTCTCTATAATCTCCTGTCCTTTGTAGCTCTTAATAAATTTTGTCTTTTTTACCATATCTCCCAAACCCTACCCTGCCATCAATTTACTCTACCTCCCCAGGCAGGTTATGCGTTGTTTTCCTCTATCTCTCTTACCATAAAAACTCTCATGTGGGCATCAAATTTTACGAGCCATTTTTCCTCATTATCTTCCCTGGAAATTTCAAGTCTCTTTCTGATTCTAAATATAATTGTCCTTTTTGTTAGCATTGTCTCGAGAACCTAGTCGTTGCTGACATTTTCGTTTCATGATATTCTCAGCATCCTTCTGTAGAACCATATTTCTGTTGCTTCAAGTCGCATCTTCATCTGTGAGAAGATCGTCCAGCATTCGCTGTCATATTGGAGGACCGACATTACATATCAGTTCAGTTTGTTTGTCTCTAACGATAATTTCCTGTTTCTTAATACTTTGCTTAACATTTAGAAGGCATCTTTCTCTATCCAAAGGCGCCTTCGGAATTTCGTGTAGCCCTTTCCGTCCTCTGTTAAAACGATTCCATATATCTAAATTGTTGTACTTGTTTGATTTCGGTATCCCCAATTTGTAATTTGCATGTTGGGCTAGCCCTTTTGCTGACAATCATACATTCTGTCTTCTTATAATTGATGTTTAGGCCTTTCTTTCTTTTTCCATTGCCACCTTCTGTATGAGTTCCTTCATATTCCCAATTTGTAATTTGCATGTTGGGATGTCCCTTTTGCTGACAATCATACATTCTGTCTTCTTATAATTGATGTTTAGGCCTTTCTTTCTTTTTCCATTGCCACCTTCTGTATGAGTTCCTTCATATTCCCAATTTGTAATTTGCATGTTGGGCTGTCCCTTTTGCTTACAACCATACATTCTGTCTTCTTATAATTGATGTTTAGTCCTTTCTTTCTTTTTCCATTGCCACCTTCTGTATGAGTTCCTTCATATTCCCAATTTGTAATTTGCATGTTGGGCTGTCCCTTTTGCTTACAACCATACATTCTGTCTTCTTATAATTAATGTTTAGTCCTTTCTTTCTTTTTCCATTGCCACCTTCTGTATGAGTTCCTTCATATTCCCAATTTGTAATTTGCATGTTGGTCTGTCCCTTTTGCTGACAACCATAGATTCTGTCTTCTTATAATTGATGTTTAGTCCTTTCTTCCTTTTTCCATTGCCACTTTCTATATGAGTTCCTTCATATTCCCAATTTGTAATTTGCATGTTGGGCTGTCCCTTTTGCTGACAACCATACATTCTGTCTTCTTATAATTAATGTTTAGTCCTTTCTTCCTTTTTCCATTGCCACCTTCTGTATGAGTTCCTTTATATTCCCAATTTGTAATTTGCATGTTGGGCTGTCCCTTTTGCTAACAACCATGTATTAAAAATTGCCTTAAAGTCATCATGTCAAAAATGTGAATGAACGTTCTTTCTAACTTAATATAAATCAAATTTCGGAAAAAAATATATGTGGTCCCAGATTTATAAATGTTCCGTATTATACAATAATTGACTTTTTTTTTAATCTTTTTATTTCAGACACAACTTGAAGGAATTATTAGTCCGAAGAAGTGATAATGCCGAAACTTGAAGCTTGCGTCGTCGAAAATCTAATATTATCTTAACTGTATTTTGAAGATTTCAATAAAAAGAAAATATTATTGTAATGAGAAATCTACTTGTATCATTTTCGGAAGTTTTTTTTATTATTTGTTAGCTTTTAAAATGAAACGATATCGAGCGAATTTCATCTCAAAAGAGATTTTAAGATGGAGTCATTCAGTCATTGTTATGACTTATAAAATGATCGATATAGTTTGCGGTGGAAAGATAAATTTAAATGCCTAAATATTGAGATCGATAAGATAATATGAAATCGAAATTGTTAAATGTTTAATCGTTTATAAAACAGATCAATTTTCTTATATTTATATAAGGAAAATTTTTCTTTCTCTCTCTCTCTCTCTCTCTCTCTCTCTCTCTCTCTCTCTCTCTCTCACTCAGTGTGTGTGTGCCTATATATCGAGGTCCAAGACAAAATCCAAAGACGGATATGCGATGTGATAGGCCCTGATTTGGCATCTCCTCTACAGTCACTTTCTCACAGACGTGCTGTCGCTTCCCTCTGTCTTTTCTACAAGTATTTTCATGGCAACTGCTCTGACGAGCTACTTTCACTGCATAAATTTCAAGGTGTTACTAGGTTGGCATCTCGGTCCCACCATTTCATTGTCGAAACAAATGTAGCCGCCTCTTCTACTGCAACAGCTTCTTCTCTCGCACTTCCCGGCAGTAGAACTCCTTTCCTCCTACTTGCTTCGCCGATAGCTATAATCTTCAAATATTCAAATGTAATGTCAATCGACATCTTCCGATGCCTTGATCCTGATCCCGATCCTTTCCTCAAACACCCCGCTTTAGTCTTACTTTCACTCTCTGTAACGCCTTGCATGCTTGTGGCACTCTCACCTTGCTTGGGTTGAAATGCTTTATGCATACATATATATATATATATATATATATATATATATATATATATATATATATATTAAGACATTTTTATGTTTATACGTTCTTATAAAACAAAGCATTTACTTAAATATTTGTATGTATAAAAAAAGAACGTATAAGGATAAAAATGTCTTGAAAAAATAATTGTCGGACTTTGTCCATTTCATAATATATATATATATATATTTGTGTGTGTGTGTGTGTCTGTGTTGGTTTCACGACGACGACATTATCAAGAAGGCTTACTTTACACATGTCGGATTCAAGTTCTATTGCACAACATTTAAAGACAGATGTCTGTCGAAGACAATTCTAAGAGGGTCGACTGAAAAGTTCATACACTCTCCAAGATAATCGCATGGAATACGATCAAATGAAGTTTATTTTGCAATATAGCCTCCATTGCGATCCACACACTTCTGCAATTGATGTTGCAGTTTATGGATCCCATTGGTGAAGAAGTTTACAACACCTACACTCTGTCTACTTTTGCAATGTCAATCATTATCGTCCTCCTTCTTAATTCTTGTTCTTTTATTGCTATCTCTCCCCTTAATAGTATTTTCTCATATTCTCTAACACTCTGTACCCCCACCCTGCGCCTTAGTGGCTTTATTGCCTTGCTTGCGGTGAAATGATAAAAAAAAATAAACTTATGTCTAATTAGCATCAGGAGTATTTAGACAAGATAGTGTCGTGTGTGGGCATCAGTGACCTCAACCTGTAAACCAGTTCAGAATTACACCCTCTGAAGTTTGGCCCTTGTCGGGGTGAGATGGCTTACGTTGTTCAATGATTCTGACAAAGATACCGTCGGGAGTTCTAAACTCCAGGTAAGGCAACTCTTAACGGCAAGGTCGAAGATGAGGATCTAAACTAAGTGTGACCAATCCGGAAGACCCCAACGGTGGAACAAGCGGATGGTGATTACAAAGATACGCTTCGAGCAATTATGATCGTTCAAGGGAAATCATAGAAAATTCTAGTTTAAAAGCGGTAAAATCGACCTTTCTAACCAGACGCTCGTCTATAGATAAATATCAGGCTATATGTTGGTTCCGTGTAGGATACAGGTTCGATTCCTGTCGGAGGACATATTTCCTATGAAAATTTCTCGGACGTTCAGGCCGGTAAATGTTGCTAATACTGTTTATTATAAACAGAGCATTTACTTATTCTGTCTGCGTAAATAACGTGTAACAATATATATATATATATTGTTACACGTTATTTATATATATATATATATATATATATATATATATATATATATATATATATATATATATATATATATATATATATATATATATATATATATATATATATATATATATCCGTTAAATTTTTAATTTGATGTCGATAATAGGCTTTTATTTTCGTAGAGTATGAATATGATACCAAATAATAATTCAATAAATTTATCAAACCGTTGTTGAGCGGTAGAGAGAAAGAGAGAGAGAGAGAAAAGAAAGAGAGCTTGAAAAGGCATAGATAGATAGATAGATAGCGAGAGAGAAAGAGAGATTAAAAAGACCTAGATAGAGAGATGGAGAAATAGAGATTGGAAAGACATAGAGAGAGAGAGAGAGAGAGAAAGAGAGATTGAAAAGGCGAAGATAGATAGATAGATAGATAGATAGATAGATAGATAGATAGAATAATCTGTAATGAAATCGGTCTTAACTTGCTATTTCGACTTCAGTCACTTTCTCACCGATGTGACGTGGCTTCCTTTTCTCTTTTCTACAAATATTTTCATGGCAACTGCTCTGACGAGATTTTTCCTGGTTCCCTGACGACATGAATTTACTTGCTTGGCATATAGGTCCCATCCTTTTCCTGTTGAAATAGTTAAATGCAACAACCACTTCTATTCAAACAGTTTCTTTTCTCGCAATTCTCAATTGCGTTTACTTTTTTCCCTGATAACTTCCCTGATAACTACAATCTCCAAATATTTAAATCCAATGTCAATGGCCATCTTCAATCTTCTTGAATCCTGTCCATCTTTTTTCCTTTCCTAAATCGTCCCTATCCTCACTATTCTCAGTTTTCTCTTTCACTTTCAATCCCTGTAACCCTCTGCGGACTAGTGGCATTTGCGCTTCAGTTGTGGTGAAATGATAAAACATAGATAATGATCAGACTGTGATAGATAGATAGATAGATAGATAGATAGATAGATAACGAATAGGTTGAGATAGATAGATAGATAGATAATGAATAGGTTGAGATAGATAGATACATACATACATACATACATACATACATGCATACATACATACATAATGTACTAGCTGAGATTGATACATACATAGTTTGATATGAAAAGACTGAGATAGATAGATAGATAGATAGATAGATAGATAGATAGACAGACAGACAGACAGACAGACATATGAACTGGCTGAGATAGATTGAATGATTGATTGATTTATGTACACAACAATTATTCTCATATTAAAAGAAGCATTTATTTCATATTCAGCCCAACCTCCTCTTTTGTCAATGCATTTCATTCTGTGGGGATTTTATCAATCTGTCGTTGAACACTACATCTAGTCAGAACTTAATTATATTACAGACTTATCCTGTCTGTTTCGTAGTCACTCTGTTGTCCATGACATCATCCCGAAGAATCCGGAGATATGTTTTGATTTAAATTGAATCACCATTTTATTTCGACTTCATACAATTTCAGGAACTGATACTGTTATCGCCATCGTGTCTCTCCAGAATTTAGCGAAAGGAAGCCATACATTTCCTCCTGCGTTCCCCATTATCCAGTCTAGTTTAAGAAGGGAAGCTCAAGAAGTGGAGATAAAATAATTCAGTTGCATTCAAAGAAATGAAGCCACGGAAAGTGTTCGAAAAGAATATATATATATATATATATTGAAAGAAAAGATATATGATAAATTGAAAAAGTTTCATATATATATATATATATATATATGTATGTATGTATGTATGTATATATATATATCGAATGAAAAGATGTATGACAAATTGGATATTATATTATTTATATATATATATATATATATATATATATATATATATATATATATATATATATATTAAAAGAAAAGATGTATGAGAAACTGGAAAATTATAAATATATATATATATATATATATATATATATATATATATACATATTTATTTTGTGTATACACACACACACACACACACACACACACATATATATATATATATACATATATATATATATATATATACGTATATATATATATATAAAGATAGAAATTCTATATATATATAAATTTATTTACAAATATATATATATATATATATATATATATATTATATCTCGTATTTTATATATACATAGCAATACGATGAATAATCAAAAACATTTTTACCTCATGTGGGGAATAAGCTATTAGATTGGTGCAAAAATAATGTCGTTTTCTCACGTAGTAACATATATGAGAAAACGACATTATTTCTGCACCAACCTAATATTTCGGCGACTACCACTTTCATCGTCTGCCGAAATAGTCTATTCCCCACATGAAATAAAAAGTTTTTTTTATCATTCATCACCACACACACACACACACATATATATATATATATATATATATATATATATATATATATATATATATATATATATATATATATTGAAAGAAAAGATGTACAACAAATTGGAAAAAGTTTTTCCAATTTGCTATTCATCTTTTCTTTCAAAACCGTTCAAAATATGTAAAAATTATTTTTAAATTTATATATTGTTATCCCCCCGACACACACACACACACACACACACACACACACACACACACACACATATATATATATATATATATATATATATATATATATATAGTAAAATTCCCAGAACAATTATGTGGCTAAGACAAATTGGTCTAAGATTGACAATAGGAAAAAATCTTACTTTTCGTCGACGCGTTTCGTCTTCCGATTTTATCAAGGCAAAAATGAAAGCGAAATGTTTTTGTTTTCATACTTGCATTAAATTTTACTCTACTGTCGACATAGAAAAAAGTATAAAGGAAGTTAATACTAGCCAGCTAGAGGCTTACGCAAAATCCCCCCTCTCTCTCTCTCTCTCTCTCTCTCTCTCTCTCTCTCTCTCTTTGATCTAATGTAGCTATGAAAAAAAAACATTTCGCTTTCATTTTTGACTTGATAAATTCGGAAGATGAAACGCGTCAGCAAATAGTAAATCTTTTCCTACTGTCATTCATATATATATATATATATATATGTGTGTGTGTGTGTGTGTGTGTTATGTGTAGAAATCTGTCACTCTGCTGAGTGGTGTTATTTCAGTCATGCCGACTTCGAAGTTTCGTGAGCGCATTGTTGTAATGACTTCACTCTTCGGGGCTATTGGCTTCTCTGCTTCCAATATCACTGAAGAGTGAAGGCATCGCAAGAATGTGCGCACGAAATTCGAAGATGGCATGATTGAAATAACACCATCAATTAAGTGAAAATTTTCTGCACATTAATTATATTAACGCTCTACCCTTACTTTTTGATATCGAGCACTTTAAGACAAAATCCCTAAAATATTTGCCACCAGTAAACTACGGAAAAGAATTTGGGCACCAAGCACTCTTACAACTTAATACTATATATATATATATATATATATCAAGTATGTGGTGCCGTTTAATTTATATTGCACTGAATAATTCATACAAAAAGTAAATTAGTAAAGTTAATGATATAAAATGGCGAAATCCCTTCGCCAACTAAATTTAAAAAATGCATTAACCCACTAACCACTCGATGAATGATCCTTGTTTTTAAAAATTATAAACTTTATTAGGGCTTCTTTAAATATGCAAGTACCGTTGCCAAAAAGAAAATAGTTTCCATGTCTGATGATGACCGGAGAACCCGTCGAAAGTATTAGGTTGGTGCAAAAATAATGACGTAATAATGTCGTTTTTTGATGTATTTTTAACGTCAAAAAACGACATTATTACATCATTATTTTTGCACCAACCTAATACTTGTATGAATGATTCATTGTAATATATATATATATATATATATATATATATATAT
Organism: Acanthosepion lycidas; assembly: GCA_963932145.1. Lineage (NCBI taxonomy): Eukaryota > Metazoa > Mollusca > Cephalopoda > Sepiida > Sepiidae > Acanthosepion > Acanthosepion lycidas. The sequence continues at coordinate 22,957,883 of OZ010587.1, read as the reverse complement.
ATATATATAAACTGAAAACTCGAGTTCTGTTCTTAAATAACTTCGTCAGATCGAAATTTTCATATGGATGTCACGCATCGGCCAAACCAGTTCAGAAATATCTAAACTGCTGACTGCTTCCTAAGATCAACGGTGAAAAAATGCTGTGAGCGAATAAAGTCCCAGATTCTTGGCAAAGAGCATCACTCGTTAAACGTTGTGCATTGGCGCTACAGAATCGCACACAAAGAACTGTACAAAATAAAAGAAGCCCATCATTTGAAAATTTTCAACAACAACTAAAATAGATCGTGCATATATTTCAAAGAGAAAATAATGACATAACTACTCTAAACAAAAGGTTAAGAAAGAAACCCCCAATCAATACTGGAATGACCAATTAGCAACTTCTGGACTTAAGAAACCTATTTTCCCGAAAAGAAAGTCGGTTCACTGTGTCGGAAGAGACAATTTTTCTCTCTGGAATCTATCTTGCATATCTATAAGTCTACCATCCGTCCATGCTAAGAATATTGTTGCCATATATGGCCTGGTGACCCTATTTTACTGGAGCTCCTTTATAAGATCCAAAGAAGAAACAGAATTTTATTGGTCCTGATGTGGCGGCTCGGCTTCAATCGTTTTCCCACCGCTGTAGGGTTGCCTTTCTGTGTCTTTTCTATAAATACTTTCATGGTAATTGTTCAGATGAGCTCTTCGCTATGGTACCTAGACAGTATTAATTTAAGCTCAATACTAGACTAGGGCAAGTTCTCATCAACTTACAGTTGACTTAGTGTTGTTGCCTTGTTAGGGCCAGAAATAAAGACACAAAGAGAAGAATTGAGTTAAACAAATATATTAACAGAAACAGTAATACAAACATATACAGACGAGAGTGTTACAGCAAAAATGTTCGGTCCGACTGTCAGAGTTGACTGCTGAAAACTTCACCCTCCAAAAGGCAGTACCTGCTCCTATTTATAGCTGGGAGAGTCCATACGTGCGTGGGTAGATTACCATGACACTTAGCTAGATGGATCCGTAAATTCTATGCTAACAGTTTCTCATCTCGCACTTCTCGCTTGTGGAACTCCCTTCTGGCTCCATGTTTTCCAGCCAATTTTAATCTGCCAAAATTTAAATGCAATGTCAATCGCTAAGTGGTGTCCACCTGACTGATCTTTTCTCTTTCTTCTAATCACTAATGTTTCTGTTCCTAATTCCTCCACACCCTGTAAGCTATTGAGTGCTAGTGGCTGTACTGCCTTGCCTGGGGTGATACCGATTTAAAAAAAAAAAAAAAAAAAAGAGAGAAAAATATTTTTTAAAATTTGAACTGACAGCTTCAATGGCTGCTCATTCAATGAATTCTAAATTGTTTCTGTATAAAGAAACAGCTAATATTACCATTACCATCCAGACTTTATCAATTGTCAGTCCAGGTAACCTTCAGGGAACGGATCTCTTTATTAAATCTATGGAAGTCGAATGTTCTCTTTCCGCTGCCCATATCTAGGAATACCTTGCCTAGTCCTTAATTTGTACCGCTCCGTTATCGCCCGTCCCGTTTCCACTGAGCCCAATTACATACCCTCACCGGGCCCAGGGACTGAACTCGCGTTTATCATCACACTAAATTCACGAATCAAGTCTTTAAACCACTAGGCTACAAGGCCTGTCAAGCGAAGAACTTTGAAACTTATAACTAGTCTGCCTGCTGGTGAGTGTCACTGCAGCTTGTCATGCTTGACTGCATTCAATGAGATTTCTCTGTTCTGCTCATTTTAACACAAAATAATATATTGTTGGATTGCTTGGAAGGAAAACTTTGAATTTAAACCTCCGCTGCTTTGCAGCCATACCTAATCATGGGAAAGTCTTGGGGAAAGAAAGAAAGAAAGAAAGAAAGAAAGAAAGAAAGAAAGAAAGAATTAAACGAAAAGAAAGAAAGGGTAAATGAAAAGAAAGGGTAAATGAAAAGAAAGAAAGAAATAAACGAAACGAAAAGAAAGAAAGAAAGAAAGAAAGAAAGAAAGAAAGAAAGGGTTAAACGAAAAGAAAGAAAGAAAGAAAGAGTTAAACGAAAACGAAGAAAGGGTTAAACGAAAAGAAAGAAAGAAAGAAAGAAAGAAAGAAAGAAGGAATGAAGGAATAAGCCAGGAAAAGAAAGAGTATTGAAAAGAATGAACAGCAAAAAAGAGTAGGGGTGGGAGAAATCCTGAGGACAAATCTTTAATTTATTTTTACATATATATATATATATATATATATATATATATACACACACACAAATCCAGTTTATTTTAAATGCCAAACATATTTTTTTAAATTAAAAACTGTAATCCCAGTGTAATATATACGCTAACATTACCATAATCAGATATTTTTTAAAATTTAAATTACATTACGGCCAGTCTATACTCAGCATCTGATGATTGCGTTGTGCATGAAACTCCGAGACGTGCTATCGGTGAGGAATAATATGCATATTTATTAATATATATATATATATATATATATATATATATATATATATATATATATATATATATATATCAATCGATCGAGTTCACCCCATGCAAGGCAGTAAAGCCACTGAGGCACAAAGGATTGCTGGATGTGAAAGAGTTAGAAACATAAACATTGCTAAGGAGTGAGAACAAAAGAAGAGTAAACTAGGGGACAGTATATAGCGATTGACATTGCATTTAAATTTTGGCAGATTATTTGGATGGAAAGCACGGAGCCGGAAGGGAATTCCACACGCGAGAAGTGTGAAAAAAGAAACTGCTAGCCTAGAACTTACGGTTACATCTGCCCAACTCAGCTGTAAATTAATGTAAACCTCCCGCCAGTCTAAGACTGCGCTTAAATTTACAGAATCTAAGCACTATAGCGAAGAGCTCATCCGAACAATTTCCATAAAAGTATTTATACAAAAGGCAAAGAGGGGCAGCCTTACGATCAAGCTACCAGATCAGGACCAATAATATTGCTGATTCATTTTTGATCTTATCAAGGATCTCCAGGTAAATAGCAGGGACGCCATATATGGCAGCGGTATTCTAAGCATGGACGGATAATTATCTTTACCAGTCTGAATTGACTGAGTGATACGTAGAATAGATTCTGGAGAGAAAAATTATATAAATATATTTGTATGTGGCAGGGGTGTAAAAACAATATGATGTCTGTTATTCATAAAGATTTTGACTTTGACACAAGGACACAAGTGTTGGGTGCCCAATAATAATTGAACTCACACTTTCGTAGCAATGATCATCCAAACTGGCTCCTTAACCATTACACCACGCTGTGGTGCGTTATGTTGTTTGCCGAGATTTTGGTAGAAGCACACACGTATGGCTCGCTAAATTAGAAATGAGATCGATATTACTTCTGAGTAGTAACGGCCGACTAGATATGCTCTTTAACCATTACTGCACGACATCCAAAATAGTACAAGCGTCTCCGCGCCCTTGTGGGTGATTAATTATTTTCTGCTCTACAACCCCTTTTCCCACAGACGGAAAGTCGCAAATCTCTTGTTATTGTATTGCTATAGGAAAGTGCTCAGACGAACTACAATCCCTAGTTCCACCAGTTGTAACCTTCACGGCAAAGGCCCGCCATGCCACGCCCATTGTAACGAACCACCCTCATTCCCTTCATACTCCATTGGTGGGATGTAATTTCTACTCGAGCAGCAGCTTCTCACGAAGCACTGCTTTGTGTAACCGACTCCCAAGAGGATACTTGCCTCCCTGATTACTACAATCTTAACCTGTTAAAATCTAGGGTTAACTGTTATCTTTCCCATATATCTGCGTAAACTGTGCCTCTTACTCTGTATCCGTCTACCTCGAGTGTCTTGTACAGGGTGAACATCATTAGAAAAAAAATGATCCTAGATTTATTTTTATCCTCGATACAACACAGATATTATTTACCTCCAAACCATAACAATCTGTAACTCCTTCCCTACGTGAATGAGTTTTATTCGTTCACGTTTGTTTTCTTTCTTCGCTATCCGTTTGCGCATGCGTCCTCAAACGTCTAGTATCAATGTCCAATTAAAGGATATCATGATTATATTTAAAATCTAATTGACACGGTCGGATGTCGACATTAACAGCGCGTTGGTGTTAATTCACTAATCGGCACCAGGGGCTTATCAACTTCCATCACGAATAAGGACAACAGAACGTTTAAAAGGGAACCATGTTTGCATCGTAGACATGCAACGCAGAAACGGAAGCAAAAAAAGCACTTAATATAAAAACGAAACACAGTTCACTGGGCCCAGATAAACTTTTAAACACAGGGGGTCAAAATTACCCTTGATACACTGACGTCAAAGAAAATTACAACATCCTGAATGCTTCTCGATTTACTTAAGTTTAAACGTGTGCGTGTAACTTGTAACTGTAGATATTCTTTTATCTCGCTAGATAATGGCAACGTCCTGTTTGTTTGAAAAACAGTCCTGTTGTGTGCAGTCTTGGAAGGGGCTAAGCAGTTCGATTTTTGCATGGTATTCTCTTCTGCAGGTGCGACAGACGAAGGTGGAATGTAAAACCATGGTCTGAGATGGCTTCCTGCGTCGCCTTCTGACCTCCAGCCATTGACTTCTCTTCTTTTTTTTCTCATCCCTCATGACTCATTCGTGAACAGCATGCCTGTCAGCCTCTGTGGCCGTCTGCTAGTTGTTCCCAACCACCTAGGTCGAAGCTTTTCCAAGGTTTTCGACTCTCTCCCTTAAAACGTAGGGCGGTTATCAACCCTGAGAGTGGAATCGCTGTGAGCCAGTTGTCTTTATTTTTCACTAATGTTACCTTGGGAAAGGTATGAATCCACTTGTTCTCCCCCCCACTATGGGTTAATAAGTAAGACTTTTATGATTAAATCCTTATTATCTCCAAAATATTCTTACGATCTATTAGGTTGGTGCAAAAATAATGACGTAATAATGTCGTTTTTTGACGCATTTTTAACGTCAAAAAACGACATTATTACGTCATTATTTTTTGCACCATCCTAATAAAAATATTTTATGGTTTTAGATCACCTACAAAAGATTGATAATAAATAAATTCAAATGTGTAACTACAATTTTAAAAATATAAATAAAAATAAATTATAATTAAATTTACATATCAGATCGAATAAAACCATTTCATCTTTCTTTTTATGTGCCATGTCCTTTCAGGGCGTAGACGGTCATGGCTCTCCACCTCCCTGTATCCCTTGCAGCTCTCAACAAGTTCCTTCCCTCTGCTTCCTCACCCAGACCACGTTCTATCATCTACTTGCTTAAGGCTCCTAGGTATGTCATGCGTTGTTTTCCCTCGTCTGTCTTTCCCTCTATTCGACCTGTGAGTATCAGATTCTCCAGGCCCTCCTTCCTCATTATGTGTCCTAGAAACTTCAGCTGCTTCTTCCTGATGTTAAGAATAAGTATAAGCCTCCTCCTGCATCAATTCGTTACGATTTTTTAAAATATAATTCGCATTGATTTTAATTTATTTCGTATTGTTTACTAGCTCTTGCTTTTTGGAATTTTTTTTTCGACGACAATTTGCCCTAAACAGATAGCTGGGGGGATTTTGGGAAATTTTATCATTACCAGTCTGAATTGACTGAGTTAATTTCCTTTTAGTTAATAAATTAAATTCGAATAAATTTAAATATAAATTGACCTTATTCCAAAACAAATCAGATATAAATTAAATAATAAATAAATTAAAATATTGAAAGACGTAACCTTGGGAAAGATATAAATCTATCTCTTCTCTCCCCCCCCCTACCCCGGCTATGCGTTTAATATATCTATATCTATCTATCTATCCATGTATATATATATATATATATATATATATATATATATATATATATATATATATATATAATTAGTTGTTTCATAATTAAATGGAACGTCTACTCAAATACGAATATCTACAAAAATAACATATATATATTTCACCTAAACGGATCGTCAGGGAAAGACGAGCCGACTTTCCCGGACGATCCGTTTAGGTGAAACGTAGGTAGGTTTGTCTGGCTCACTAGGTTTGTTTATCTATCTATCTATCTATCTATCTATCTATCTATCTATATATATATATATATATATATATATATATATATATATATATATAATTACACCTAAAGAGCCAGACAAACCTACCAAGGTTTCACCTACGAGGATCGCCAGGGAAGGCTGGCTAAAGAGGTGACGTAAGAACGGAATATATAGCTTACAAACATAAAATCATGACCACGTGACCAACAAAAAAAAAGGAAAGAAAAATCAGACAATGGTGGGTGGGGGTTTAACCATTTATTCAAATCGAGATAAAATTTTAAAAAAAGGAGGAAGAGACCTAGTCCAACAACCAACGTTTTCTGTGTCTACATTTTATATATATATATTATATTATATATATATATATATATATATTTTCTCCTGGCCTTTCTTAGTATACATTAGGATGTTTACCTATGAACTCCTGAACAGCTAACTTATTACACTATATTTCTGTATATAGTATAGCTGGCCATTCGTATTCGAGGATACTGGTCTACTAGGGCGGTTAGCCAATCCCTTTGCTCAGGCGCGTTTGTGTTTGTTCAAAACCCACAGATCCCAACTATGGTTTATACTGCAACTATGCTGAGCAGACCTTTGTTACGGTTTCTGGGAAAGACCGTGTTATCTAGCGTGATTAACAATTTGTACAAGGCCAGCACGCTCATACCCTCGGGCACGATGACTTGTGACTTCGTACTAAGCAGAGCTACCGACGGCCCCCAAGGGTCCCGTCTACTCAATTTCACTCACATGGTTTGGGTCAACCCATGGTATGGTTTTCAGGCACTTTCCTGGGATCGATCCCTTCAGTCCGATAACACCAGGTAGTCTCGTTCCTGACAAATCGACATTCATGGTGACATTCTCATGGTCAGAATGCTTACGTCCTAAACACTCGGCCACGTGCCCATATGTTTCTGTATATATATATACGTGAACATTGAAGTCAACACTTAGAGGCGACAGGCTGTTTCATGCTAGACGCAATCGCCAGGCCACGAGTCTAGTATAAAACAGATTGTCGCCTCTAAGTGTTGACTTCAATGTTCACTTTTATATTTACACACGCTCTATGTCTGATATTGAGCACTTTATCCCATAAATATAGCACACCTGAAGACTACATTTCTTCATTCACACACACACACACACACACACACATATATATATATATATATATATATATATGGTAGTATGGTAAGATACTCGCCATCTGCACAGACTTTAAAGTGTGTTAACAAATTGATATTTTAAAAAGATGTATATATCACCATTTGGTTTCCAGTATATAAAAATAAAAAATAAATCCAACAAGATTCAAATTTCAGTTACGGACTTTATGGATTTTACAAGTACATTTACGTATACATATTAATGGGTAAAGGCGCAGAAATTCGCTAAAAGAACGGATTGAAGCGTCGGAAAATGTTAACATTTTTTTTAGTCGGAAGGATACATACCGACACGGTATCTTGGAACTACTTTTCATCACCTATAACACATAAATGTCCTCCAGATACCATAAACTGTCTTGGTTTTTCAATTATTAAGCTTTAAGCCGGTTTAGATTCCCTTTAACTATGACTTTATTTATTTGAGGAGGAGAGAAAATAGCATTCAGGCAGAAAGCTTTCTTCGACTCATGAATACTGAGTTGCGCACGTATTAAGCTACGTTTAATGTCGTCATTTCCGCTTGAACACAGTGAACTGAAAATTAAAACCGGCTGTAGATTTTTTTTTTTTTTTACATATAGTTTTTTTGTTTTTTTTTTACATGTATTTCAACTTTTTTTCCTACAGCCCAGAAATACGTTGTTCCCCAGATTTAAAAAAAAATTTATTTCTATTTATTTTATTTTTATTTTCATATTTCTACACCAGATTCCCGTGTTTTCTCACGAGACCAAGGAATTTTTCTCACGAGAGCAAGGAATTTTTACTTTTATTGTATTGTCATGCTTTCAATATATATTCCTAGAAAAGAATAAAATAAACTTAAAAAAAAAACGAAAAAAAGTGTCGTTCTTTGAACATATTGACATTAAAAATTTGGTAAACATACTGTGTGGTCCGAAAGTCTTGTCACCCTAACCCTTTCAATAGCTCGTATCAGCCATCTGAAATGGAATATTATATCACGTAAGGATGACAAGACTTTCGGACCAACCTACAGATAAACGTGACCGCAATAAAACGATGAATCAAAAGGACGGTCTTTTCATTGACACCGCTATTATTTTAACTACCTTCACTCCTCAATAATGTTTATTGTTTTAAAAAGCGATGATTAGAATTTTAATAAAACCCAAACATACGAAAGTGAATTTATAAATTAAAAAAAAAATAATAAAGTTCTAGGTACCTCCACAGATTCATGATACCTAAGGTTCAAAATGAATTTTAAAAAATGAAATATCTCTTGAAACGTTTATTTTAGTTTTAATTTCAAGCTAATAGATTGAATTTAATATTTCCAATAATTAAAATACTCTGCTCGATTTCAAACTAAATTCACTGGAAGATGTTTTCGTTTTAAAATTGCTGAATTCGTTGATTTTAGCACCATTTTTAATCATCTTTCATCATAATGTAATTCTCTTTATTAAGAAAAATCTTCCAAAAATAAAATATTCTTTTCTGAAACTTTTTTTGAGGAATATTAGATTATTTCAACCAACGAATGGAATATGTCCTCAAGGATAAAAGCGTCGGTTGAAG
>OZ010587.1:22914090-22946590 GCA_963932145.1 Acanthosepion lycidas | reverse complement strand
CGTATTTTTAACGTCAAAAAACGACATTATTACATATTCACCCATTTGTCTTGCTGACATTTACTAAGCGACCTGACAAAATAGCCAATTACATGCTTATAATTACGCATTCGCCCTTGAAATGTAATAACATCTTCAAACATCTACATCCGCGCATTCATTGCTCGCTTTCACACTTAGGCGGATCTATTTATTTACGGGTAGACTTAATTTATTTTTTTTATTTTGTTTGTATATTTATAGGAAAGCCTGTATTTATATAGATCATGGCCAGAACTATCATCAGTTACGATGAAGCGATGTTCCCACAAGGAGGTCCCGTGTCTGAGCGTCTATTGAGACCTCAAATGGAACTAGTACATATGATCTATCGCTAAAGAAACCGGAAAAATGGCCGGTTCTCTGTACCGCTCCTCCTGTTATCTTCTGCCTTTACAAGACCCAAATCAAGTCGAAGATGCAGTTCTGCTGCCATATATGACCGGGAGTCGCCTAGTCTGACTTTCCACACTCGATAGAGACTAAAAGTGTCTCCGCGTTATTTTCCACCTTACAACGCCTTTCTCGCTTTTATATAGATCGTCGCCAGAACACTCATCAATTATGATGACGAGATGTTCCCTCAAGTACCAATTGAGACTTAAACTGAACTCTGAACTCAAGTGGAACTCGTACATATGATCTATCGCTAAAGATGCCGGGAAAAATGACCGGCTCCTTGTACCGCCCCAGCAAGTACCTGACTCTTCCTGCTATCTTCTATCTTCACCTAAAATGAACTACTGTTGCCATCTATGAACAGGAGATGCCAAATTTTTCCTTACCAGTCTCGACAGATTTATAAATTTAAAGTTTCGCTATTTATTAACCTTGTTGCAGGGATTTCATGTATGAGAAATCTGAGAGCCGAGTTCGAATTCCAGTCGGATTCGTTGCATTCACTTACGCGTAAATACTCTTGAGAATGGTATGAATTCATCTCTTCTCCCAGCTATGGGTTGAATAGCAAGAAAGACTAGGTCCTGTAGCTTTGGTCTACCGCAAAACGAAATGGCAACCTACTGCGGGAACATCTTTTACATAAGCAGTCATGACTAAAAGAGAGATGATCGCCTAAGCGTACATCACGTATGGCACTTAACTAACTCATACATCTGTCCCGTGAACAATATTTGGTGGACTCGTGTGAGTCCGGGTAAAAAAAAATAAAAAACTGTATTAACAAAACATGTCGCAGAAAGAAACAAAAAGAAAACGTGAAATAAAGAAAAATAGTTGAAGTTAAGAACAGTTCAATACAATCTTCAGTTTGTGTCTCTGAAGTACTTACATGCCTCGTGCCTATTGGAGCGAGAGGAAACGTGTTGCCACTCAAATATCACGCCGCCTGCAGTTATCCCTAGGATGCGGTAATCCAAAGATTGAAAAGTTAAAATTGTAGCGTTTGGGGACGCATGTTATTTTTTATATATTTCAAGTCACGGATCAATCGTTATCTATCCTCCTTATCCTCATATCTTCACTTTCAACCACCTCTTTTTTTCATTCATATCACATACTGCATTAGCTTACGGTCATATTACGCTGAAACACCGGTTCCTGTACGATCACCGAAGTTAAGCAACGTCGAGCCTCGTTAGTACCTGAATCAGTGATCGCTTTGGAATACCAGCTGCTTGGATAAGTGGATGGTATAATGTATAATGGCTCGAAATTGTGAATTGGAGAACTGAATTCCAATTCTAGTCGGGTTCGTTATATTTACTTAAGCGCAAATACTCTTGAGAAGGGTATGAAGCCACCTCTTCTCTCCCCAGCTATGGGTTAATTAGTAAGGCTTGTATCACTAAATCATTATTATCTCAAAAAAGAAAATTCTTACAATCTAAAAATATCTTGATAAGGATTGATAAAACACAGAAAATGAATCAGTCAATGAAATATTCATTAACTGATTGTCTTTTATTTATTTAGATTCTCTGGAATATAAATGGTTTGGTTTGGTTTGGTTTGGTTTGGTTTACGGTATATCAACCTCAATGGGTTATTTTAATGGCAACAAAATTTTTATTATGGTAATTTTTTTTCCAAAACTCTATTTCTGGAAATATTTTTTTCAAAAATTTATTGCTGATAATTTTTTTTTTTTTTTTTTTTTTAATATATTGCTGGTAATATTTTTTCTTCAAAAATTTATTACTGGTAATAATTTTTACAACTATTTTTGGTATTAAAAACTATTTTTACACTTTTATAATGCTTTTTACCTCAGTTTCGGGGCTAACTATTTGCCCATAGCTGGGACCCTAACAGGTGCTACCACCCCGGTTTAGGATGGACCTGGGAACACCAGCAATTAGCAGATAGTTCCACGCTCCTAAGAAACTCCTGATCAGAGGCCTTGCTGTTTTACGTAGTTTATCATCTTACCCAGGACACGGACGTAGTTTATCGTCTAACCCAGGGAGTATAAATATGTAGTAACTACCGTGGCCACAAAGTGAGGGATCATTATTGGTTGTAACATAAATACATTGAAAATAATTTTAAGCTACTCCAATACTCTAATTGTTTTCATATCCAACGCAAAACAAAAAGATCGTAAAATATCTCAAAATAGAAGAGTGGACCTTTCTGGTAATGAATCCAAATATATTGATCTATCCACTAACTATACCATAACTGTTGTGAGACCGTAACATACCTACAACATGGACTCTTCCAGGACTATATAAAGTATGCGATATAAGACTCTAGGAGAAGAGGAGGAAAGAGAGAGAGAGAGAGTATTCTAATACCGTAGTATCAGCCGCGTACGACTACCAATATTGGACACTAGCACATATTAAGCTCCGCTTACACTTACACTATCTTTGTAACCTTTTTGTTTAATATATCTTTCTTACCTCTAATCCGTGTTCCGTGTTTTCCTTCCGTGGTCCCGACTTTGGGCCCACATCAATAACATATATTAAAAAGAATTTATCTAAGTTTAACATGAAATTTGTTAAACAATTTTTAAAGCAATAAAACACTTAATTAATACAAAGAAACAATACGCTAAAACCTGAAGAAGGAATTTACTCTACCACCTGCCATAATTGCCACAAAGTATACATAGAAGAAACCTTGAGAAATCTAAATTAAAGATTATGTGAACACAAAAGGGATCTTTTACAAAGCAACACATTCAATGCATTAGTTGCCACTGGAATGAGTCTGACCATAATTTTGCTTTTAAAAATACTACTCTATTAAAAGAGAAAACAATGTACTAAGACGAAAATATATAGTGCTTTAATCGCTAAATCATCCACAATAAATTAGAATTCTTACAGCATTTCACTTTCCTTATGGGATATTTAATAACAAAAGAGATCAGAATATTGTCGGAGTTATCTCCTCCTTAGTTCCTAAACCCTTCACAAGGGGTCTGTCTCCCCTGGCTATAAATACTGGGTGACCTTTTGCCTCGATCTTTTTTGCCTCAGGCCTTGGGCCTCGCGTTGATGAGGTGGGGGTAATTCTTTTCTCTTCATTTCAGCTAATATCAATATGTGAGCTCTCACCAATACAGCGTTTCCCAAATTCTGGGAACACGCTAAGACCAATACACGTACGTACGAACACTCACCACAATACACACACATAATATTCATTACACAAGCTCAATGTAACTGTCCATGTGCTTGTATCTTGTTGTTAATCCATATATTTGTTTGTATATAATTATCGGTCTTGTTTGTTTTCTTTGTCATCTTTGGACTTAATTAAAGTCCAACATTCTCATGTAGCTGGACCGGCCAGCAGGAAATTTTAACCCACGCGTGTTCTTTATATCTACACCTCCACGGCTCACTACAACATAAACATTTTACTTTCCCAAGTACTTTCAATATCATCTGAGACAATCTTCAGTGGGTTAAGTTGTCTGTGAGAATGTAAACGTGTTTCTGTGAATTTAAAACATTTCAAGGATATACGTATGAGTAAAAACAAAAAAGTTAGTTCCCTTATACTTGGAAAAAAAAAAACAAAAGAGCACGCGAACTTTGAACTTTGAAATCTAGAACGCTGCTTATACAGCAAAGATAAAACCGAAAAGTTGAAATGTTTTAAATTAACAGAAATACAAATAAAAACAATTTTCTAAATCTACGAAAAAATGAATCCGTGAACTTGAATGGATCACAACGAAAACCAATCTAAAGCATATGTCTAAATTATTTGAACAAACATGTTTGATATATATATATATATATATATATATATATATATATATATATATGTGTGTGTGTGTGTGTGTGTGTGTGTGTGTGTGTGTTATACTAATGATTATACTCGGTTGGTAAAAAACTTCGGATAGCATAGCCAGATTGCCCTGAAGTTCCGTTCAGGTGAAACCTAGGTAGGTAGTTCCTATATATATATATATATATATATATATATATATGTGTGTGTGTGTGTGTGTGTTATACTAATGATTATACTCGGTTGGTAAAAAACTTCGGATAGCATAGGTTCAGGTGAAACCTAGGTAGGTAGTTCCTATATATATATATATATATATATATATATATATATATATATATATATATGTGTGTGTGTGTGTGTGTGTGTGTGTGTGAAAATATATAGAAAATAGGAAAGAACTGGTTAGGTAAATAATCCAAATTTCTTTAGTATTTTTGTTATCATTTTTTAAAAAATAGTGCTCGGTACAAAAGTAGAGCATAAATATAATTATTTATTTAAAAATATGATTCCAACACGCTACATAAGAGGTCCCATGTTTCAAAAGTTTTTGAAACATGAGACCTATTATGTAGCGTGTTGGAATCATATTTTTAAATAAATAATTATATATATATATATATATATATATATATATATATATATATATATATATATATATATATATATATGAGTATTTGCCTGTTTTGTTAAATGAAACATGTATTAAAGACGGACTGTTTACAAATACACAATCATAAAATTATGTTACCGAGTAACCAAAAGGAGAGAAACACCACGATATTCAGGATAAAATGGTTTGTCATCTTCAATGCCTTGAAAAGCAAACTAGTTACATTGCATCCTGTCCGATCATTGCCGACCCTGAACTACCCCAGTCACGATAAATGGATATCAGCTTAGTGAGGCGTCGTGACTTGGCTGACTATTGGGACTTAAATTCAGCCCAGACCTCAGGTAGAACCCGTACCTACAATCCATCGCTAAAGAGGCAACAAAGAAAGGTCGGTTCACTGTACTGCTCCAATAAGTACCATGACTTCTCCCGCTGTCCACTGCTTTTACACGATCCAGACCAGGCCTACAATGAAGTAATGCTGTCATATATTGGCAGGAGCTGTCTTTAAAGGTCTTTAATTTCCAGTCTCAAGCCAACCCCTCTCTTACAGACTCTATCGCTACTTCCATAGAAAATGCTCCGACGAGCAATATTCCTTAGCTCCACCAGTTCTAACCTTTACGGTTAGGACCGGCCATCCTACGCGCATTGTAGCGAACCACCGTCATTCCTTCCGTATCCTATTGGTGAGAAGTTCCAATCGAGCAGCTTCTACCTTCGAACCACTGCTCTGTGGAAATGACTCCCAAGAGGATGTTTTCTCGATCACTACAATTTTAACTGGTTCTAGTCTACTTTTAACCGTTTTCTTCCCCATATATCCATATAAACCCTAGCCCTTAATCTGTAATCCTATACTTCGAGTGCCACCCCCTGGGCCTAGTACAGGGTGAACCTCACTTTTTTAACAAATAAATAGGAAACTAACAGTTTAGCCGAAAGCGCTTGGACCCAAAAAAAGGTTTTGAACAATTTTAACATTCATAAAGTCCACAAAAGAAAAGACTTGTAAACAAAAATAAATAAGAAACGTAATAAAAACTAAACAAAATTATCTTGTCAGACTTCTTCAACGAAACATGTATTATAGAAGGATTGCTGCTCAAATATATATATACAGTACAGTTGGTATGGGGTTTGTAACCAAATCTAAATAGCAACACAGCGCCATCTACCGTAAATTTTCTTTACACTTAATAACTCAAAAACGAAGGATTTGCAAACATACGTTAATATGAACATTTGTCCTGGTTTTGATGTGAGAAACCCGCTCCCAAATTTTGTAAAAGTATTTTCATACACCCTGTGTATATATATATATATATATATATATATATATATATATATATATATATATATATATATATATATAATTTTGTATATTGTAAATTGTACCAATTTACCACAACCGTGGAATTCCCAAGAGGGCCGCTAGTTAAGTCAGGTCGTGAAAGTAACTTTTTCCAATTTTTTCTCGAATATCAGCATTTCTATTTCAAATTGATTAAATAGCATTTTTACAAGTTGGAATTCTTAGAAAGAAAAAAAATAACACTTCAATGATTAAAACCAATAACAGGCTGTAACAAGATCTTTCGACAGCCTAACACAATATGCTGACTTTTACGACTGTACGCGAAGACTCCAAATTAAAAAAAAAAAACCTTGGGCTTTTACTTCTCGTTTGTTTCAAGTCAATAAAAAGTAACTCGATGGCTGTTTTCATCTTTCAGCTTTTATTTCTCGCCCTCCAGTAAAAAAAAATAAAATAAATAAATAAACAAACAAATAAATAAAGGGGAAAAAAGCCTCTAGTATTACAAACGTATTTGCAGCAATCATATTGAGCCAGTTTTCTCTCTCACTTATACAAGTGCTAACGGGGCAAAAGTCAAATGTTTTAAATTGATTGATGGCAAGAAAACAATAAATAAATGAAAGACCTAGACACAAAAAATTCTTATGACAAAGCAATCTCATCATTCTAATTTTTCTCCTCTTAGTTGCTTAGTGCATATGTCGTGTTTTGTCAATACCTCATAAATAATGTGCTATAATGTTTTGATCTCGTGGAATGATGGAAAAGACAGGACAAAAGCATTACTTGGTTTAAGAAAGAAAGAAAGAAGTGTTTAATGTGTCCTACCAATACTTCGTAAATAACAGACTATTTCTTTTTTATCGCGGGAAAAGAAGGAAAAGACATATTAGAGACGCTACTTGGTTTCAATGAGAAAATGAAAGAGAAAAAACAAGAAAGAAGTGTGTAACGTGTCCTGCCAATACCTCATTAATAATGAACTATTCCGTTTTGATCGCGTGTCAAGGCGGCAAACGCATATCAGAGACGCTACTTGGTTTCAGTGAGAAAATGAAAGAAAAAAGAAAGAAAGGGAAGGAAGGAAGAAAGGGAAGGAAGAAAGAAAGAAAGAAAGAAAGGGAAAGAAGACGTGCCTAGCATCTCCTGCCAATACCTCATGAATAATGGACTATTCCGTTTTAATCGCGTGTCAAGGCGGCAAACATATATCAGAGACGCTACTTGGTTTCAGTGAGAAAATGAAAGAAAAAAGAAAGAAAGAAAGGTCGGAAGAAAGAAAGAAAGGGAAGGAAGACGTGTCTAACATTTCCTGCCAATACCTCACGAATAATGAACTATTCCGTTTTGATCGCCTGAAAAAAAAAGGGAAAAGACACTACTTGGTTTCAGTGAGAAAATGAAAGAAGGAAAGGAAGCTAGAACTGTTTAATGTCTCCTGCCGATACCTTGTACAAAATGGACTGTTTCGCTTTGATCGCGTGGAAAGGCGGAAATGTCATATGTGAGATGCTACTTGGTTTCAGTGCGAAAAATGAAAGAAAGAAGGAAAAGTAGAGATAAGAAGCGATAACACTGTCATCTGTTTAACGTCTGCTTCAGAGAAATGGAAAAAGTTGTCGATTTCTTTTCTTTTTCATTTGTACCCACTTCTTAAAATCCCTTCCATAATATGTTGTCATTGCTTACGTTAGGATACGTTTCGTAAGCAGAAATAATCGATCGAGAAAAATCGTCGAATATTATGCGTTTATAAACAGTAATTCGGACTTTGCAAACCAGACGCTTCTCTGTAGCTGAATGATAGAGCACGTCAGATCAAATGACGGTTTCCGTATAGGAATACAGGTTCGAATCCTGTCGGAGAGCGCATATTTTCTACGAAATTTCTCGAACATACTGTCTAATTAAAAAATAGAATATTTACTTAAATAAATGGTATCTATAAAAGTAACATATAAATAAAAAAAATTACTGAAGTTATGTAAAAACGCGTTGGATTTGCTATCATTTCTTGCCAGTTCGATGTCTGATTAATCTTTTGATTGTGCCACGTCATTTCAAAACGTGACTGATCATGGCTTTTTTAAGTGTAAACATGATCATTGTCGGACATTTACAAGGGAGGCGATTACGTGAATTTTAGTGTATATCCGCGGATGGAAAGCAACCATATTTCCCCGTATGTTAAAACGCTACAAGTGTTAAAATGCACGCTATAATACATCCAACTCCCAGCTGATATCTCAGGGCTGTGTTGAAAAGTGAATAATAGGTACTTGGAATTGACAGTATATTTGGAATTAACAGTAGGCCTATTACGATAACAGGTTTGTTTCAATAGTACAATAAGACTGCTATTCTTAGTGTACATACGAAATGTAACTGTCAGCCTGTATTACATGGCTGGGGTTGGGGTTTGTGAAGGTACCATACGGTATGGCTAGATGAATGAAAAACTTACAGTACCAGTTGTAAGCTGCCAACTGGTTATCATTAAACAAAAAAAACAAAAAAACAATATATATGATATGCTACTAATGGGATTTTTATTTAGTTGTTGTTCTTTTTTACAGTAAGGTTCACACTGTACAAAGCCCTGGTGCCACTCAAGGTAGATGGCTGCATTGAGGCGGTTTATACGGATAGGAGGGGAAGATAATGGTTAACTCTAGACTTAAACAGGTTAAGCTTGTACTGATTGGGGAAGTCCACAAAGCAGTGGTCCGCAGAAAGAAGCTGTTCCACTGGAGCTTACTTCTCACCGACGGAATACAGAGGGAATGTCGGTGGTTTGCTATAATGTAAGTGGCATGGCTGATTCTTGCCGTGAAGGTTAGACCAGGTGGAACTAAGGAATTTAGTTCATCCCAGCAGTGAGAAGTTCGTCACATCTCACCTGTGAGATAGAAAGCACAATGTTACACCTATTCACATCCCGTCCTGGGTATGACGATAAACTACATCCGCGTCCTGGGTAAGATGTTAAACTATGTCCAACAGCAAGACCTCTGATCAGGAGGTTTTGAGGAGTGTGGAACCATCTCTTAATTGCTGGTGTTCCCAGGTCCACCCTTACCCAGAGAGGTAGCACCTGTTAGGGTCTCAGCTATGGGCAAATAGTTAGCTCCCTAAACTGAGGTAAAAAGCATTATAAAAGTTTAAAAATAGGTTTTAATACCAGAAATAATTTGTAAAAAATTATTGCCAGAAATACATTTTTGAAGAAAAAAAATATTACCAGAAATAAATTTTTGAAGAAAAAAAAAAAATTACTAGCAATACGTTTTTGAAAAAAAAAATATTACCAGCAATACATGTTTTAAAATTATATTACCATCTATACAATTTTGAGAAAAAAAAATTTACCAGAAAAAGATTTTGGACAAAATAAAACATTACCATGAAAACAAGTTGTTAGCATTAAATAACCCATTGAGGTTGATATGCTGTATAACACAACAAACTATTGACATCAGAAACAACATGTACTTGCCATATGATACCACAATACCTCCGATTCCCAGCTGATGACTTAGGGCTATGTTGAAAAGCGAATAATAGGTACTTGGAATTGACAGTATATTTGGAAATAACGGTAGGCCTATTACGATAACAGGTTTGTTTCAATAGTACACAAAGTGCAGTAATAAGGCTGCTATCATTGGTGTAGATATGAAATATAACTGTCAGCCCATATTACATGGGGTTGGGGTTTGTGAAGGTACCATACGGTATGGAATGAAAAACTTACAGTACCCGTTGTAAGCTATCTACTGGTTATCATTAATACTAACAAAAAAACAATATATATGATATGTTACTAATACTATTTTAATTCTTTTTTTACAGTAATGTTCACGCTGTAGAAGGCCCAGGGGTTACTCAAGGTAGAGAGTTAAGTTAAGGGGCAATTTATAAGGATTGGAGGGGAAGATTATCACATTTTGAACCTATTATTAAATATTTATGGTTAACATTCATTAGATTTTCAATAGATGGCACAATGTTAAATCTATTCACATCAGAAACAATATGTACTTACCCCCACCCATGGCACATCCAAGCTTACAGCAACTCGTATTCTGGAGCGGTCAGTCATCTAGCTACTGACTAGGTTCAACGTTGCTTAACTTCGCTGATCGGACCTAGTTCTTAAGTGCTAGGAAAATAATGAGAGGAAATGAGGTTATGGGAGAACTGTGGCGTAACGACGGTGAGGCAGGTGCGGCTTGTAGGTTGCGTGCTTTAGGTACAAAACCTACCACTCTTCTGTCAGTCTCCAAAAATATATTCACCAAGTTTCGCATAGTCTGGCACAAGATTACAAAAGCAGAGAACCTAATGGATTGCCAGACTCCTTTCTGCATTATCATGTGAGGACAAGCAACTGTAATTTACAGGGTGTTTTTCAAAAGTTGGTATCATTTGAGATGTAAATAACTAAGCAACTACAAAGTCTAGGCAAATGAAACTAAACAGGCTAATTGTTCAGCAAGACAATATTTAATTAGAAAAATTTGAATTAGAAATTCAAGGGTATGTGAGTTTCATGAACGATTTCGCAAGTATATGTCTATATTTACATTATTTACATTATTTACATTTTTCGGACTGTTGTCCTCATTTTTGTTGCCATATTCACAACGTTTCGGCCGTTGTAAGCCCCGGCATTCTTCAGGATCTGTGTATATTTCTGAGATAAGTTATTGTAATTATTTGCCATATTTACATTGTTCGGACTGTTGCCCTCGTTTTTGTTGCCATATTCACAACGTTTCGGCTGTTGTACGCCTAGCCTTCTTCAGGATCTGTCTATAGTTCTGAGATGAGGTATTGTAATTATTTACATTGTTCGGATTGCTTATCTTTATATCTATATTCACGATGTTTCGGCCGTTGTATGCTCCGGTCTTCTTCATGATCTGTCTATATTTCAGAGATGAGTTATTGTAATTATTTACATTATTTACATTGTTCGGGCTGTTGTCTTCATCTTTGTTGCCATATGCACGACATTTCAGCCGCTATACACTTCGGTCTTCTTCAGGATGTGTCTATATTTCTGAGATGAGGTATTGTGATTATTTACATTATTTAGATTGTTCGGACTGTTGTCTTCATCTTTGTTGCCATATTCACAACGTTTCGGTCGTTATACGCTCCGGCCTTCTTCAGGTGATTGGAATTTCGAAGTGAACCCTTTATTTCGTCCATCCGGGTAGATTTCACAAGTTTTCAAGATGATGACCGCTTGACTATCTCTTCCGATACTGGTGGCCGGGCAGGTTCTTTTGTCCTACAGCACAGACATCCTTCTTCCTTGAACATTCTGTGCCGTGTCTGCATCTGCATTTGATGCATCTGCATTTGATGCATCTGCATTTGATGCATCTGCATTTGGTGCATCTGCATTTGGTGCACTTTTAGCGGATTCTCTCACATTCGACTACATTCCAGCTTATTATATCGCACAAAGCGCCTTTACTTCTCCAGTGAATGTTATTGCTGTATCTGAAAAGAGAAAAAACATAAAACATGAAACATTTTGAGTTCTTTCTACACATACTGTTAAAATGTGAGGCCATTTGAACGAGAACTGTTCAAATCATTAGATTACGAAATGATATAAATTTTTCTGAAACTGTCTTTTCTATATTTAGATATTGCTTGAAGAACTGGAGGCATGTTGAAAATCGCCATAGAAATAATAAAAGAATAGTAATTAATCAGATAATTCATGAATTGGTAAATAGGTCCCACCGTTTTACTGTTGAAATAGCGAGGTACAACCGCCTCTTCTATTCTGTTTCCTTTCTCACGCTTCTTACCTGTAGAACTCACTTTCGATTGATTGCTTCCCTGCTATCTACAATCTTCAAAATTTTAAAGGCAACGTCAATCGCCATCTTCTGTCTTCCTGAAGCCTGTTCTTTTATTGTCCTTTCCTCACTTCTCTTCACTAAAGTCTTCTCCTTCTCTTTCAGTCCCTGTACCCCCCTTGCGTCTTAGTGGCATTATCGCCTTGTTTCCAATTTCTTGCTTCACTGCTTCCTAAAATCTTCAAAAATTTAAATGCGATGTCAATCGCCATCTTCTGTCTTTCTAAATTAGTCTCACTCTCTTTCGAGATTAACAGATGAGTATAGAAGGCGTCATCACTGGAAAGTATGCAAGAAACTATATAAAACTAATGTCATGATAATAATAATCTTTGGCTTTCAAATTCACACAATCCAGGCCCCATCATCAAATACTCTTAAAGGTATGAATGCACCTCTTATTCTCCAAGCTCTGCGTTAATTAGTAAGACTTGTATCACTAAAACATTATTTTCCAAAACATTCTTACAATTTAAAAATATTTTCTGCCTTAAATAACCTTCAAAAGGTTGATAAGCCGTAGAAAACTAATCAAATCTATCAATCAATACGTGTACCATCAAAAAATAACGTTTATAGTAACAATAAGCATTTTTTTTGTGTCTTGTTAGAGTTAATAGTCCATTCTTTTTGCTTTCCCTTGGTTAGGTTTATGCTTGAGTCTATACGCAAACACTGGAAAATATCTGATAGGTTTAACTTAGTTTGACACAAGGCCACAATATTGGAACTCTTAATTCATATCTGAACACTGAAATGTTATTCACTCATCAAAGCTCTTCTAGTCTAGTGTTAGCCCTTATCTTTCCCGGGTAGCCCCAATAACCTCACTTCTTGTTCATTCTAACCATAGCAGGTGTCATTACTGGAACGTATCCAAGAAACTATATAAAACTAATATAATAATAATAAGAAGAAGAAGAAGAAGAAATTGTACTGGAAAATACGCAACTTTTGCCTGAAGGAAACTGCAAGAAACTGGTATGAACATCACCCAGACCCGGTTACAGAGATAGGACCTGTAACAATTTTATGGAACTTTACAATACACACAGGCAGAATAATCAAAGCTAATCACCCAGACCTCGTGATCAAAGACCACAAGAACAGAATGTGCTTTCTTATTGACAAGGAAGTTCCTTCAAATTGTAATGTATCGTTGAAAATCTTCAAAATCTATCAAAATGCAAGAATTTTGAAGCCGAAATCTAAAACATGTGGCATATGAGGACAACATTACTTCCAGTTATAGTTGGAGCACTCGGATTGATTGGAAAAGGTTGTGACTCATTGAAAGGATTGCTGGTAGCCCACGGCCAAGCCTTAAAGAAATAAAAAACATTGTACTCACATACAGCTCATATATTACGAAGAGCTTTATGTAAAACGTTTGTGGTCTAAGGGTTTTTTTTTTTTTAAATGATCAGTGGAAAATGAAGCCATTTCTGACCTTAGGTCTCTGGTTGGGATCCGGAAGGAAATGTGCATGCAACAGAAATCTAAGGAAATAATAATAATAATAATAATAATAATAATAATAATAATAATAATAATAATCTGGGGCTTCGAAATTCAAATGCTTCAAACAATCCAGGTACCATATTATCCATGTTTGGTAAGAGCAAATGAAGAAAAACGAAATATGACAAGAGATTTCACTGTTGCATTTAATTCAAGAGTGCATCTGAAGGATGATGAAAAAATACCTATGTTAATCTTGGCGAAATTGGAAAGGTATTGCGTATTGCGTTCTCCTTACGCAAATTCCGAAGTGGAATTCAGGCAAGTTTCTTTCTAATTGAACCGATTGAAGGCCACATTGGATGAAAAGTGCACGGAATTGGCCAATCGAAAGGGTGCCGATTTCCATCAGACCAACGCTGAGCGAAATGTTTCTTTGCAGACCCGACAGAAATTGCTACAGCTTGACTTTACTACAAATTTCGATCCCAAGAAAATTCTTTTAATAAGAACTTCAGTTCTTTGAAAACCTATAAAACCCTACTATACAAGCCTCTCGTTTCCCTATCGCGGCTTCAATGGAAGATGTCCAGACGAAGTAAATTTCTTAGTTTCCTCGACTCTAACCCTCCCTGGTAAGACCGACCACAGCACGTACATTGAGAGACAAACCTATCTATCACAGTCTGGTCATTATCTATCTATCTATCTATCTATCTATCTCAGTCTGGTCATTATCTATCTATCTATCTATCTATCTATCTATCTTGGTCTGGTCATTATCTATCTATCTATCTATCTATCTATCTCAATCTAATCACTATCTACTTTTTATCATTTCACCCCAAGCAAGGCGGGAATGCCGCTAGTGTTCAGGGTGGTTAGTTACAAGGAATGAAAGTGAAAATGAAAGTGAACTCTGAGAATAGAGATGATTGAGGAAAGGACAAAAAAGAAACATAATTTTATACTTTCTGTTTTCTTAATAGATATATTATTTGTACATCCCAATAAAATCACAAAAAAAAATCAGATGACGATTAACGTGGCATTTAAAGTTTTGAAGAGTGTAGTTATCAGGGAAACAAGAAATCAGTCAGAAGGGAGTTCCACAGGTGGATTGGCTTATTTTATTTTAGCGACATATCAACACCTCTATGGGTTATTTAATGCCGAAATCTACATATTTTGTACGTAATTTTATACTCCCAACGTAAAGTTCTGTTTTTTTTTTTAATATAGTTTATATTGTTTTTCGGTCATAACTTTTATTGTTGATAATTTTACTATAAAAATGTATGTATTGTGGTGCATTGATTGCCATTTTGCTATAAAAATCTATTGCTGCATATTTTATTATAAAAATGTACTGTTGGATTTTGTTTGGCGCGGGTTCAATATTTGCCCATAGCTGAAATCCTAACAGGTGCTGCTACCCCGGATGAAGATTGACCTGTAAACAAAAGCAATTACGAGGTGCTTCCACGCTCCTCAAAACCTCCAATCTGCTGTTGGGTGTAGCTTATCGTCATACCCAGGACGAACCAGAGGTAGGAAGTGCGAGAAAAGAAACTGATAGAGTAAATGTGGTGGTTGCATCTAGCTGTTTCAACAGTAGAACGGTGGGACTTAGTTGCTAATCTAGTGCTTTATTCGGACATTCAAGAGTCTATCACGCCAACCGTACGGTCCTGCATCAGGGTCGGAAGGCCATTAGGGTGGGATTCTGTGTCATGGTCAGTCAATGTAGGGGATTGCTGGGCGACCAAACAGTCTTGCTCCATGGCTAGATGTCCATATCACTCGCAAGTTCTTGTTTTGCTTGTCAGCAAAGCGCATTCTCCATTCACGTAAGATTGTAGAAATATCAGGGATGTGTCCATAGAGCTGTGATTTAGTTGGATATTACCTCCAAGAGATGTTAAGTATAGCTCTCAGCATCCGAGTATAGGTTCCATCAATCTTATACTCTAAGGTTTTAGTAAATGTCCAAGCAGTGGCAGCATACATTAACACCACCTCTACAGTGGCGCGGAAGAATCTCCGTTTGAGGTTTTCTAGTCAGAGGAGATGTCATGAAAATATTTATAGAAAAAACAGAAGGATGCCACGCCATGTCGGCGAGAAAGTGACTGAAGTCGAAATAAGTGGTCAGGATCGATTACATAGATTAGTTCATCATGGAATCATGAAGCTGTGATAAGTACGAAATAATAATATCTCCCCTTACACGCTACCTTCAAATTCAGGCGAGTTGAGGAAAAAGACGGAAAGAAATTTGAAAGCCTATGCGAAATTTTCCTTGGACCAATGAAAACTTTGACTTCACAGAGATTTATTTTGAATTCACCGAGAAAAAAACGAAAGCAAATTCACGAGCCTATGTGAATTTTTTTTTCACAGGAATTAGGCGTCGAGCTTAGAAAAAAGAGAGACAAGAAAATAGCAAGCCTATGTGAAAAATCAACAAAAGAAGAGCATCTGAAGTCATGTGAAACGTTTCGAATCTGTTTACGCACCCAGTGTTCAAATTTTAGCCTGTGTCAAACTACTCGCCAAATATATTATCGGCCTTAACCAAGCCCTTGGCGCTTCAAACAACTTTATACCAACAATCCACTCAAATATTTCAAACTATCTCTCTTTGGCTACATTTGAACGTATGCAACCGTACATCCCTTCTATGAACAACAAAATCTTTTAACTTTTTTTAAACATTTTTAATATTATTTTGTGTCAGATTATTTAATTTGTTGTATGAACATTTCCACTTCATTGAAACTACGGACTTTAAAAATTTCTGATTTATTTCCCTGAAACGAGTTACTAACGCAACTTCAATCATGTAAGTTCGTAAATAAATTCCTTATATTGTTTTGTTAAAATTACCCGTGTGTTTCCTCGACATTATCTGCCTCCATTAACCTTCTTGGCGTGGGTAAATCAACCCTTCATTTTAAGCCCTAAGTCCCAAAAGCTCCCTCAAAGACGGCAAAAGATATTGCAACAAAATGGCACGGTATATGTTTGAATGAATCTATGTCTGAATATTTAAAGATTTTCTTTGGAATTCTCTTTAAAAACGGCACTGTTTTTAGTTCCAGTCCAATAAAATCTAAACGTAGTCGGTATGAAGAGTTAACATAGAAACAATTAATATTGTAGCTGGTCAATGGAAATGTGGTGTGAATACCATCTTCTTATATTTTTATCATTAAACTGTACGTGTTTGTTTAATTATTCATTTCTGTCTGAAACGAAATTATAAAAAAAAAAAAAAAAAAATAGAAAAGTCCAGTTATTTAAATATTCAGATCATTTATGTACTTCATGTAAAAAAACAAAAAACAAACCCAATGGACGAAAAAGACCAAAAATAAAATACAAAATTATCTTTGTGCGTTTACCGAAGAGAAAATAATTCAAAAAAATGATGCCCTCGTAAAATTTAAAAAACCAGACCAGAAAAATAAACATCCAAGCAGTAATCAATATTCCAGGATAAATGTATTGTTGCCGGGAAGGTCTTACGACAGAATCAATATCATTTCAAAATAGTCAATTATTAAAAAAAATACCCCAAAACGATTTCACGCTGTGTTTTCTACATTACGACGAATTCGTTATTTCAATCGAGGCAGACAGTATAATGACAATTCCAGCTGAATCATTCTTTTTGCAGGCTGACGAAAAATTTGAATCTCCATTTTTTTCATTTTCTACCCAATAGGAACACTTGTAGCGAACGCTAAATTTTCCAAGCGAGCATAAAAGTAAGTGATTTAAAATCAGAAGTGAAATTCTATCATCGATATTTTATCCAGTAAAAATACTCATATCATAATTCAGTAATATTTTTTAACCAATCAGAAGTAAGTTATTTTCATTGAGCCTTCAAAATAAGCAAAATAATTTTAATCTTAACTGCAACGTATGAATAGGAGATAGGATGAGACAACCGTCATTACATTTGGTTCCCCAAAACTGAAATAACTAATGACTCAGACTAATAAGTATCCACTAATCGAAACAGTATTTTTATAAAAAGTAAGACTTTAGTAATATAATAACCGCAATGGTTTGCAAGCTTGTCACTAGATCAATTAGATCTTCACTGGGTGCTCCATACTTTCGGCCTTATGCCATATCTTAGTAAATTACTATAATAACCACGTGGTAGAAAAAGTTGAATCAGATGTGAATCAATCGCCGTTATCGTAATGGTAATATTAGACGTTTCCATATAAGGAAATGCCAATGATACTCGAGGTATACTTGTCCTGGCCATCGTGCTGGGATCAAAGTGTAGTATCTGTTCTCCTCATCTCTAATGGCAATGTTAGACGTTTCTTTATATGGAGACATTCGGCATTCCTCATCCGAGCAGCCGGTGCCACTTTCGGTTGAGATTTATAAAATCTTTCTCTTGAAACAATTTTTCAGGAAAACAGGTTTCTCAAGTTCATAGTTATTGCTCTTTCCAGTATTGATGGCAGTTTCCTTCCTAACCTTTTGTTTGAAGTAGTGTGGAACGTCAACATATTGATTATGTCATTATTTTCTGTTCATGTTAGATGTGTTATACGTTTTATTTGCTGCTGCTGTTGAATATCCTCAAGTGATGTGGTTCCTATAATTTGGTAAAGTGCCTTGTGATTTTGTAACGCCATTCCTCGAGGTTAGAAGAAGACCTACACGCTTCATTTACTTAAAGCAATTTTTAATCATTGATCTGAGAAGGCAGTTCGAGTCAGTTGACAATTTAGACATTTTTGAACGGGTTTGATGTAATGCATGGAATTCATATTAGGTTGGTGCAAAAATAATATCGTTTTCTCACATAGTAACATATGTTGGAAAACGACATTATTTTTGCACCAACCTAATATTAAATTCTCGACCCGAAGAGACGATTTAGGATTTGTCTTCTTAGGTTAATGTTTTCGTTTTACAGCAACTTACGATTTGGGACAAACCTTTTTTATTTTTTTAAGCATTCAACCCCAAGCAAGGCGGGAAGCCACTAGCACGCAAAGGGTTTCAGAGTAGGAGCGAGAACAAAGAGGAGTGATAGCGTTGTTAGATTTCATGTATAAATGCGGTAAAAAAAAAAAAAAAAAAGTCTGAAGTATTAGGTGGGTGCAAAAATAATGACGCAATAATGTCGTTTTTTGACGTATTTTTTAACGTCAATAAACAACATTATTACGTCATTATTTTTGCACCAACCTAACAGAAGAAGCAGACGGTGATCGACCGCGATGTGAACAGACGGAATTTGGCGCGTACTGCAACATAATGTGGCCTCAGGGTTTCCCCACCGGAGGTGAATTCAGGGACACCTATTCATGCGCGACATGGCACTGCAGACACCCCGGTATTATACAACTGTTGATCAGAGCGGCCGCCCAAGACGCTACGCAAGTGTTAGGGCACATAACTACCAGTCGGAAACAGCAACCAGAGAACTGTCAACCGTGTACCCTGAGAATGAAGAGGCATTGCTAAAGACTGCACACGTCACGGGAGAAACACGGCAATCTCCAGTACACAGGCCAGAGAGATAGGAAGAGAGAGTTCCTGGAACCCCTTCCTAAACAAGAAACAAGGTGTGAGCCTCTACTCTTGTCCAAGAGAAGAGGGAGGAGTATTGACCGGACGGCAGGGAAGCCTACCTACTCCTATTACATACACACGCAGAAAAAAAAAAAGAAAAAAAGGGTTCAGCTGGCAATTCCGAGTTGACAGCTGTAGACATACTTACCAATGGACGGGAATGGCATTTTATGTTTATGCCTGCCATTATATTAAGTTTTAACTTAAAGTCCCATTGTCTGATCCTAAAGAACAAATTTGGTTCTCCAGTATAGCGGATGCGGCATAGAATTCTAATACACATGGTAGCTAGCGTTCACTAATTGCCGACTTCCATTCTCATGGTCAGAGAGTGGATTGTAGAGGCTGGCTTTATATATCACCAATCTTTTCAGTTTCAAGGAACTGAGAGTTGGTGGGGTAGGAGGGCGCCAACAATGGTCTTGGGGGTCTTCGCTTTCAAAAACATAGACAGCAGGAAGACAGATAGGGCAAGACATTTCCATGCTAGTATCTATTTTATCTAGGAAGAATTAACGTCCCACTACTACCAAAGAATGCAAACAGCTTAGTTTCACGTACTGTCCAAGATGATTTTTTTTTTTTTTTGGTGGGGAGGGCCGATTCCCAACTAACTAAGCGGTTACAGGGTTACAAATCCTACCTCTAGCACAAAATATTCTAGGTTTAATTTCCTTTTCTCTGATACTAATTTTTTTATAAATGACCCATACACTGAGATATTTAAATTGTTTGAAATTTATTAATTCCACACCCTGAATTTTTATGATGGATTCAGGGTAAGAGCCATCACTGCTTTCATTCCAATTCCAGCTCTGCGCATGTGTTCGTTTCTCGGCCTTTGGCTGAGATTCGATCACGGCTACGACTAGTTAGGACCGGCTTCGGCCTGGACTAGCTAAGACAAGCCATGACCAGCATTGACTAAGTTCTGACCAGCTTGGACATGCTATGACCAGTTTTGGACCAGTGGCCCTTACAGTGGAAACACTCGGGTCTCCCACGTTAAACGACCTTGTGTCACATCTTGACTTTGTGGGAGTCAAGTAAATACCGCTTTCATTCCAATTCCAGATCATAGTTTCTGTTTTGGAAAGGTTTATCTTAAATCTTGCTTCAGCCACTTTCCCACCGCCCTAAGGTTGCCGCTCTGTGTCTTTTCTATAAATACTTTCAGAGTAATTGTTCTGATGAACATTTCGCTATGGTACCTGGAGTTTTTGAATTTAAGCTCAGTACTAGACTGGCATTGAGATCTCTTCATATCTGTTGACACTTTAAAAAAAAGGCAATACAAAATGATCACACTAAACAGAATTCCATTGGCATCAGTTGAGCTGGCTAGATGTAACCGTAAGTTCTATGCTAACAGTTTCTTCTCTCGCTTGTGGAACTATCTTCCAGCTCCATGCTTTCCAGCCAACTTTAATCTGCAAAAATTGAAATGCAATATCAGTCGCTGTCTACTGTCCTCCTGATTACTCTCTTCTCTTTCTGTTCATCATTATTGTTTCTGTTCCTAATTCTTCCACACCCTGTAACTGCTTGTGCTTTAATGGCATTACTGTCTTGCTTGGAGTGATTCTGATTAAAAAATAAATAAATATTTAGATTAAAATTCTGATTTTAAGTGCAGCACTAGACTGGCATCAAGATCTCATCAATTTACTGTTGAGCTGGCTAGATGTAGTTATAAGTTCTATGTTCCCTTCCAGGTCCATACTTTTCAACCAATATTAATCTGCAAAAATTTAAATGCCATGTCAATTGCTATCTACTGTCCTCCTGATTACTCTCTTCTCTTTCTGTTCATCATATTGTTTCTGTTCCTAATTCTTCCACACCCTGTAACCCCTTGTGTTTTAGTTGCTTCACTGCCTTGCTTCGGCTGATACCAAATAAAAATTTAAATGCCATGTCAATCGCTATCTACTGTCCTCCTGATTACTCTCTTCTCTTTCTGCTCATCATTAATGTTTCTGTTCCTAATTCTTCCACACCCTGTAACCCCTTGTGTTTTAGTTGCTTCACTGCCTTGCTTCGGCTGATACCAAATAAAAATTTAAATGCCATGTCAATCGCTATCTACTGTCCTCCTGATTACTCTCTTCTCTTTCTGCTCATCATTAATGTTTCTGTTCCTAATTCTTCCATACCCTGTAACTGCTTGTGCTTTAATGGCATTACTGCTTTGCTTCGGTTGATACCGATTCCAAAAATACTTCTTGGAATACTTTGTAGAGGATGCTGACATTTTGTGCGAGGTTATTCCTATCCAAAATATGAATAGCTATCTCATCAGCTTAACAACACTCACCGTCAGTAAATTGGTCACGGGGCGGAAGACATGATCGTTGTTTTCTATTAGTTGATGATTATTTTACTTTTTATTCATTTATTTATTTATTTATTTATTTATTTTATTTTTTATTTATTTATTTATTTTTTTGAAGGGGGGTATGGAATATTTAAATGATCAGTGAGATCTCTGCATCTCTGTTAAAAAAAAAGGTAATACATAATGATAACACCAAACAGAATTTCATTGACATTACTATCCCAATAAAAGGATTTCATTGATTGATTCGTTTTCTACGGTTTATCAAACCTTTGCAGGTTATTTAAAGCCAGAAAATATTTTTAGAATGAATATTTTTAGATAATAATAATTTAGTGATACAATTCTTACAAATTAACATTTAGCTGTGGTGAGAAGTGGACTCATACCTGATCTCAAATTTATGAGCAAATTATAATATGAGCATACTGAAGGTCAATTCTATATTACAGTTTATATATAGACTGATCCCTCACTTTGTGGACGCTGTAGTTTCTATATATTTAAATTCCAGAGAATGTAAATGAATCGCCCCTCGCTAGACGGCCTTTCGGCTAAGATCAAAGTGTTGTATCTGTTCTTATCAGCTTAATCTCATTCTTTCTCTCCATTTCTGTACTCCTTTCTTACTTTCTTACTTTCATTCTCACATTGAAACCAAATAGCGTCTTTTCCCCTCTTTCCAAGCGATGAAAACGAAATAATCCATTCTTCATTCAGTATTGGCAGGGCGTAACGGTCGTGCGAAATAACAAAGTGCGAGTCAAGCGCAATAATAATAATTATCATAATCAAGAACAGAATGTACTTTCTTATTGACATGGCAATCCCCACAGATTGTAATATATCTTTGACGATCTTCAAAAAAACATTTATAATACAAGGACCTTGAAATGGAAATTTCAAAAATGTGTCACAGGAGGACATCAATAATTCCAGTAGTAGTTGGAGCCCTCGGATTGATTGGAAAAGTTTCTTATAGACTTATTGAGGAGATTCCTGGTAGTCCAGGTTTCTATGTAAAATGTGTGCGATGTCAGGTTTATTTTTTTATTTACAAAACTCAAAGGAAATAATAATAATAATAATAATAATAATAATAATAATAATAATAATAACATGAAGCCATTTCTGACGTAAGGTCTCTGGTTGGAGGTGTATACAACAGAAATCTAAGGAAGTAATAATAATAATAATAATAAATCCACAATCTCATTGGTTGGGCGTGCTCTTGGATCTTCTTCGAGACTCGTCCTAAAGCTGGTAACCTGAACATAATTAACCCTTGGCGGTCAAGGTTAAAACGCATCTTTACAAATTTCAATGAATACGAATAATATTTCATACCGGATCGGCCGTCAACCTGGACATCAAGGGCCGCGTCCCTCAGAGAGGAACCAGTCTGAGGACGAAAAATCTGTCACTGGAACAAACTCTTCCACAAACGAAGAGACACTAGGTCACCAAACCCGGATTATTGCCAACCTTGGACCAAGTGACTCAATACCAAATCGATTAATAAAAAGTAAACGAATGAAATGGAGCCGCGAAGAGTATCGACAAGCCATGACATCCTTCTTCACTGCACTCGAAAACCCAGCAAAGAATACCACCAATCAAACGCACCAAATATGGTGAACTATGGTGGGAAATGATACGAAGGGCTTTATATATGTAATTTTTTTTTTTTTTGTCAGTGGAAAGTGTCATGATGCCATTTCTAACCTTAGGTCCCTGTACGGGACCCGGAAAGAAATGTGTAAACGCCAGAAATCAAAGGAAATAATAATAATAATAATAATAATAATAATAATAATAATAATAATAATAATAATAATAATAATAATAATAACAGTTTTTTATTTTATTTTTTACAAAAACTGATCAGTGGAAAACATCATGAAGTTATTATTGACCTTAGCTCTTTGATTGGGACCCTGAAAGAAATATGTTTATAACAGAAATCAAAGGAAATAATAATAATAATAATAATAATAATAATAATAATAATAATAATAATAATAATAATAATAATAATAATCTTGTCTTTTTTTCCCTTTTCTTTTTTTATTAAAAAAAATCAATCCCATGACCTTCAAGAATATATTTGTGAACCTGATATGGATTGCAAACATTGGATTGGGAACTATTGGTTATAGAATTTTTGTTAAATAAATCCCAGACGTCAGCAGATGATCTTGGTCTGGACTAAATCTTCTGTTTTACAGCCATCCAGTAGTAACTGGATTTCTGTGCCATTCACAGGCTTAAAAAAAAGTGTAATATAATCTAAAGACCTTTGTTTTTGGTGTGACCTTCTTTCTGGACGTTTTATTCGCCTGTAGCCTTTTACAAGTCTCCTAGCTGTCTGACATTCGACGAGCAATCAACGCCAACTCTTCTCGTTCTGTGTCAAACCTTGACACCAACATCTTTCTGCTTTTAAGGCAGATAAAAACATTTCATTTAGCCAATTTTACACATATTTTAGCATTTTTTTTTTTTTGCGCCATGTTTGTAGACATCAGATATCAGTATTTTGCATCAATAATTCTTGTAATTTCACTGAATTATCAAAGCAGTCAGAAATAGCGGACAGTCTGTGGGTATACAGTGCACCAACCTCCATGTTCTGAGTGGTTAACGATAACTAGCCTGAATAATCGAGTTTTTTTTTTTTTAATCATTTCGTCCTATGCAAGGTGATATTGCCACTAAGACGCAAGGAGTTACATGGAGGGAAAGAGAATGAGGAGAAGTGAAGAAAGGACAAGTGTATTTAAAGTTTGAAGATTGTCGGTAGAAAGGAAGCAATCAATCGAAATCAAGGCGATAATGTCACTAAGACGCAAGGGGTTACCGGAAGTGAAGGAGAATAAGAAGACTTTAGTGAGGAAAGGACAATAAAGGAACAGGTTTCAGGAAGACAGAAGATGGCGATTGACGATGCATTTAAATTTTTGAAGATTCTAGGTATCAGGGAAGTAAAGAGTAGGAAGCAAGGCGATAAAGCCACTAAGACGCCATGTGTATCAGGGAGTAAAAGAGAATAAGAAGATTTTAGTGAGGAAAAGTGAGGAAAGAACAATATAGGAACAGGTTTCAGGAAGACAGAAGATGGCGATTGACGATGCATTTTAATTTTTGAAGATTCTAGGTATCAGGGAAGTAAAGAGTAGGAAGCAAGGCGATAAAGCCACTAAGACGCCATGTGTAACAGGGAGTAAAAGAGAATAAGAAGACTTTAGTGAGGATAAGTGAGGAAAGAACAATAAAGGTACAGGTTTCAGGAAGACAGAAGATGGCGATTGACGGTGCATTTTAATTTTTGAAGATTGAAGCAGTCAGTCGGAAGGAAGTTCCACCGCTGTGAAGTGTGAGAAAATAAACTGTTAGAGTAGAAGAGACGATTGCATCTAGATAGTTCTACAATAAACCGGTGAGACCTAGTTGCCAATCTAGTAGCACGTTTACATTTATGCAGTCATTGTACTAAGGGAAAAAGCTTGTCAAAACAGGTGGCAAGATAATATTTGTTGAAAAGACAGAGGGAAGCCACATCTCGTCGGTGAGAAAGTGATTGAAATTGAAGTGACAAATGAGGATCGATTACATTGCAGACCCGTCTTTGAATTTTGTCAAGAATCTCGAGATGTCTAGCAGGAGCACTAAACCAAATCAGAAAAGTTAAGCAAAGTTGAGCCTGATCTGTACCTAGATGGGTGACCGCTTGGGAATACCGTGTGCTGCAAACTTCGACGTGCGGGTGATTTAATGAATAATGTCTCGGAATTGTTAATCGTAAAGCCGAGTTCCAATTCCTGTTGGGTTCGTTAATATTCCCTTACAAGCTAATATATTTACTAAAAGTGTGAATCTCTTTATTCTCCTTCCAGCTCTAAGTATTATAATTAGTATGACTTGTATTACTAAAACATTGTTATTGCCAAAAATAAAACAAATGTATTTAGATTTCGTGATTAAATAACCCATAGCTGTATATATGCCGCTAAATAAAACAATCAAAATCTTCAGAAAGGCATGCATCCATTTCTCACTTGCTGTATATTCTATGGCTTGACAAATCTTGGTTGAATTGTACAGTGACTAGAAATAATCATTTTTTCCACCATTTTTTTTTCATATTACTGCAGATTAAGCAGACGAAAATACCAATTTAATAACCTTTATATACGTTGATAGGGGTTCAGTTTCCATGTAAATTTATTGTGAATTGATCCCCCCTATACAAGGCAATATGAAGTGATTAGATCTATCCGCAGCTAAGATCACCTAAATTAAGCAATGCCGAGCCTGGTCAATACCTAGATGGGTGACAGCTTGGGAATACGAGGAGCTGTAAACTTGAATGTACCGGCCATGTCACGTTGAAACGCCTGTTCTCCTAAGATCTCTGAAGTTAAGCAACGTCGAGTCTGGTCAGTACCTAGACGGGTGACCGCTTGGAAATACCAGTAACTATAAGCTTGGATGTGCGGATAGTATAATGGGCTTACGGTCATATCGCTTTGAAACGCCTGCTCTCCTAAGATCTCTGAAGTTAAGCAACGTCGAGCCTGATCAGATGGGTGACTGCTTGGGGATACCAGGTGCTGTAAGGTTGGGTGTGTGAAACGTGTAATAGATAACATTTCTGAATTGGAACACGGAGAGCCGAGTTCCAATTCTATTCGAGTTAATTGTATTCACTTACACGCAGATATGCTTGGAAAATGTATGAACCCACCGCGTCTCCCCTCCAGCTGTGGGTTAATTAATAAGCTGTGTATTATTAAAACATAATATTCTTTTTAAAAAAAAATTACGCTCTAAAAATATTTCCTGGGAACGACGGCAACTAAGAGTTGGTTCCATGCATCTCAAAACCTCCAATCTCCTGATCAGAGGCCTTGCTGTCGGATGTAGTTAATAGCCATACCCAGAACTAGATTGAAAGTTGTGGAGAGCCACGTCCTGAAGGGTAGCGGCACATTTTTTTCTTCCTCATATGGGAACTTTACATGGCATTTCAGATCGGTAAGCGAACTCGGCGTTTAGTTAGAAAACATTTGGCTGGTTATTTTGCCCCCATCCCAAATTCCATAGCGAGAAAACGACGAAGGCGGGGAGAGAATGCTAAGTAAAGAAATGAAGGAGAGAAAAAAGCTCCCTATTATGACACAAATTTACACAATCGAGTATAAACTCTGCGTAACAGGGAACTTGAAGTGAATATTCACCAAATCTATCATAGAAAAACTGGGTCAAGTGTGAAAGACTGACGACTGATAAACAAGAAAAAAAAAAGAACATATTTAGAGAGGAGTGAGTAAGTTTAACAACCATTGTGAAACCTATTTATGGGGTTGGCGTCCCTTAGGACATTTATATCTGGCACGCACACACACACGCACACACATACAGTGTAACCCGAATATAAGAGACCCGGATATAAGAGAGATTTTCTCTGGTCCCAAATTACAGCCATACTTACCAAAACAAAATAGACCAAACCCGGATGAAATCCGGATATAAGAGACTTCTTCTCCGGTCCCGACAACTCTCTTATATCCGGGCTACACTGTATATACTATTTACATTATTCGGACTATTGTCCTCATCTTTGTCGCCATATTTATCACAACGTTTCGGCCGTTGTACACTCCGGTCTTCTTCAGGTGGTTGGAATGTCGAACTGAACCCTTTATTTCGCTCACTGGGTAGACTGTTCTAGCTCCACGTGCCATGTTTAATGGATGTCAGTTATCAGTTATCTCCTGTTAATTCCTTTCTCCAAGTTCTCCACCGCCTTAACCAAGTATTGAACGCACACTCTTTGGGTCCTGTCACTGGATCTAACTAAAAGCCTTCATCCACTGTGCCATGTGACCCCAAGAACTGGGAGAGGTGAATTAACCAGCGATAACTGATAACGTTGTGATAAATATGGCTACAAAGATTCTGACAATAGTCCGAATAATGTAAATAGTGTACGTAATACCTCATTTCAGAAATATAGACAGACACACACACACACACACACACACACACATATATATATATATATATATATATATATATGTGATTGCGTTTAGCATGAAACAGTCTGTAGCCTCTGTGTGTTGACTTTAATGTCCACTTTTATATTTACATACGCTCTATCTCTGATATTGAGCACTTTATATAAATATAGCATACCTTAAAACTATATTTCTTTATTCATATATATATATATATATATATATATATATATATATATATATATATATATATATTACACAACAAAATCCCAAATTACTTCATATGGGGGTAGATCTATTTCAACCGACAAAACTACATCAGTCTTATTCAATCCCGATGTAGAAACCCTATACACCGGGGTTGAATAAGACTGGCGTCGTTTTGTCGGTTGAAATAGATCTATCGCCCCATATGAGGTAATTATGGATTTTGTTGTGCAATTTATATGCTCTGTTATAATAAATACATTGAGCTCTTTTTGTGGATCATTTTTAATATTTTATATTACTAGGATCCACTTGGATTATATACCAACGGATTTATTAGCTGTATTATATATATATATAGGACCCTTGAAACAAAGAAACTATGCTCACAAAACATTTTTCACAAATAGTAAATACGCGAATAGCACAAAGGTTTCAAAGTATATCTGGGAAATTAAAAGCAAAACGCAAATCACATCAAAAATATCATGGAAAATAAGGAAAAGAACATCAGCCTACAACAATCAATCCAAAAACTGCAACTTGGAGAAAAAAATAGCTATTATTACCTTTCCAAACCAAAACAAACCACTAAATAAACGATCAGAACTCATCTCAAAATGCAGACATGAAAACAAATTTTTAGTAAGTTACTTAAAAATCTGAAACTGAAAAGAATAAATAAAAATAAATAAAATTAATATAAAAACAAGTAAAATAAATTAATCCAAGCAAATAATAAACAAATTAACAAACCACTCCCGTCCTAACAACCGTTAGAATAGACTGAAAAGAATAAAGAAAAAGAAAAAAGAAAAACAAGTAAAAATAACCAATCCAAATAAATAAATAAAGTAAATAATAAACAAATTAATAAACCACTCCGGTCAAAATAACAGTTAAAACTCATCTCAAATTTTTTTTACTACGTTACTTAAAAATCGAAAAGAATAAATAAAAGTGTATAAAATAAAAATAAGAAAAAAAACAAGTAAAATAAAATAATCCAAATAAATAAACAATAAACAAATTAACAAACCAATCCCGCCAAAATAACAGTATTAACAACATTTATCGGCCTGAATGCCCGAGAAATCACAAAGAAAATATGTGTCCTCATGCAGGAATCGAACCTGTATCCTACACGGAACATCCATATAGACTGACGTGCTATATGATTTAGCTAGCATACACTTCCTCTGCAGCTAAATGGTACAGCACGTCAGGTTACATGACGGTTTCTTGTAGGATACAGGTTCGATTCCTGTCGGAGAACACGTATTTTTTTTATTTTTTTTTTTTTTTGAGATTTCTCGGACATTCAGGCCAGTAAATGTTGTTTAATACTGTTTATTATAAACAGAGCATTTACTTAAATATTTAAATAATTGTCGGACTTAGTCCATTTCATTATATATATATATATATATATATATATATATATATATATATATATGTATGTGTGTGTGTGTGTGTGTGTGTGTGTGTGTGTGTGTGTGTGTGTGTGTGTGTGTGTGTGTGTGTGTGTAAATTATTTCTGTTGAGCTCTCGGGAGTAGAAAGTGTGAATTTGTAAACAGTCACTAGTACTGTTGCTGTTAATGCAACACTCTTCGCTTAAACGAATCGAGTTCTCTCAGACACTGGCGTGTTTATCCAAAAATAAATACGCTTAAATTCACCTTCATCCTTGCCGTGAGCCAACGGCTTACTGGTAAATTCTCGGACTGACGCCAATTCCGCCGGGTTTCGATCTTAGTTACGAGCAACCGGACGTCTAGCTACAATGATGAGCTGTATCACAACGAAACTATATATCTGTGGATGACAATATATATATGTGTGTGTGTATACATGAATGAACAGTAAGTTATATAATCTGGTGTTCTTATGGGTATTTTTATTTTTTACAAAATAGTGCTCAATGTAAATTTACAGAGTATCAATATTGTAAATTAACTGATTTAAAATATGTTTTTTTTCGCTACACAATAATAACCATGTTTCAAAATGGAAGCTAAAAGCTTCGAATTTAATTTTTTAATTAAATTAAAAACATTAGTTCCATTTCATCCTCAAGTGAATTATATATACCAATTATGACCAATATATATATATATATATATATATATATATATATATATATATATATATATATATATATATACACACACACACTGGGTGTCTTCAAAAATATATTCATATTTTGAAGTTTTCCCAAGAAATAATTCAAGCATCTAGAACCAAATTATATCTAATTTAAATAATCCATATAAAGACAGTATTTGTTGCATGCTCTTAAGATTTTGTCATCGCATGGTTTCAAGTGGATATCCGTTATGATCCAAACATTGATTACAATGCAACTCGGTGGAATTATTGGCAGCCATCTTCATTTCGATAGCCACTTGGCTGCATTCTTGCTCCATGGAAACTGTCATTTCAGCGATTGTTGCTGGCTTTTTACCAAAGACTTTATCTTTGAAGTGTCCTCACAAGAAAAAAAGTTTAAAGGCGTCAGATCGAGCAAACGATGAAGATATTCTACAGAACCTCGTCTTCCGATCCATCTGTTTGGCAAGATTTCCTTTAAGTATGGTCGAAAATCACGATGGTAATGTGCCGATGTTCCATCTTGCTGAAAATAAAATTTCTAATTTCCTAAATCTTTTCCAATTCTTGGCATCGTTAACAGTTGCAGGATTAGGTTTACTGTGCATACATTTTTGAGACAACCAATGTGTGTGAAGGGATTTATTTTATCTGATATTATTAGTTTGGTGCAAAAATAATGTCGTTTTCTCACATAGTAACATATGTTAGAAAACGACATTATTTTTGCACCAACCTAATATTTCTTATTATAAAAAACGTTATTTTAGTAGGTTTATGGGTTTGAATTAGGTAGCCTTGATCTTTATTTACTTAACCCTAGAACACTAACAATGGGTATATAGTACCCAGCGCAAATTTTCCTATTTTTAATTACAATTTTCAGAACCTGATTTTCTTACCTAAATGTTTTTCAGTCCCTATTAATGTTAACTCAAAGTACAAAGTTTGAAGTCTTTTTTTTTTTTTTTTGTTTTTTAAGCGTTTCACTCCAAGTAAGGCGGGAAGCCACTAACACGCAAGGGGTTACAAAATATTGGAGCGAGAGCAAATAGGAGTGATAGAGGAAAGGATGAAGAGAAGAATAGGGGATAGATCAGGGCATCTGGAGATGTCGATTGACATCACATTTGAATAGTTGGAGATTATATCTATCAGGGAAACAGGAAAAGGGGATGGAGTTCCACAGGCGAGAGGTGCGAGACATGAAGCTATTGGAGTAGAAGAGACGGTTACATTTAACAGTTTCGACAGTGAAAGGGTGTGAGTGCCTGCATGTAAAATATTTCAAATAAAGTTTTATATTTAATTTTTTTTTTTTTTTTTTTTTTGATATTTTCAAAATCGGGTATGATAGACCCATGGTTAGTAGTGGGATAACTTTAATTGATGGTTAGTGTTCTAAGGTTAAAGAGTAAAACAAATAACAGTCTAGACTGAGAAGTTTTACTGAAGAAAATTATTGTCTCCAACAGGAATCGAACCTGTATCACTTTTTCTATCTAGGAAACAACTATTTTCCATTTTTTTTTTTTTTTAGCCAAAGCGTAACTCTACCAGATCAACTCTAGGGGCCACGTTAACAGGTTCGAATTACCTATTTAAAGAAAGCAAATCTACCGTTTGGACTTTTACGAATCTATATCTGCTAGTTCCGGTTTCGTACGTTGCCTAAACAACAGAAATATCTTAAGGGAATTTCAATCTGACATTATTTCTTAATAATATAAACGTTATTTTTAGTCTCGAGCCTTGGTTGGCAGACAGTGTAACAGAAACACATCTCTGTACTTAAAAACAAAAAAAAAAACGGTGAAGGCAACAGAAACCATTGCAAAGGCTGAAACCATCTAACTAGCATTGGATTTGAAGGCTCCAAAAATACACGACTGATGTGGCGTAGGGGATATAAGAATTTTTAAAAAATATGCTACTGTTCATGCTCTGGATCAGATAGCAAAGCAATATTTTTTTTAAAAAATCATTTCACACCAAGCAAGGCAATAAAGCCACTAGGACGCAAGGGTGGGGGCTACTGAGTGTTACAGAATATGAGAAAAATAAAACACTATTAAAGGAAAAGAACAAGAAAAGAACAAGAATTAAGACAGAAGACACGATTTTTGAAACTCAAAGTTGACAGGAAAGTAAGAAGTTCCACAAGCGAGAAGTGCGATAGAAGAAACTATTAACATAGACCTTATAGATACATCTAACTTCAACTGTAAAATGATGAGACCTTCCCGCCAATCTAGTACTGCATTGAATTTCATAAGGTCTCAGTAGCAAGGCGGAAAGATAATCAAAACAATTACCATGAAAGTATTTATAGAAAAGGAAGAGGAAAGTTATGTTATTGTGGTAGGAAAGTGACAGAAAATGGAATGAGTTCACATCTCGGCTAAGGTTGTTGCATTCACTTCATGAGAAAGGTATCAATAAATCTTCTTCTCTTCCTATCCCAGCTATAGGTGAAATAGTAGAGTTGACAGTTGTCTCTAGCTGCCTTGGTAGGCAATCCAGACTAGGAGAGGGACAATTCTGAATTCAAAACTGGAGAATGCAAAGAGAAACCCTTCCACTATATTTGCTAATAATTATAGCAATGAACAGTTTACAGATATTAAAAGAAAGCTGGGATAGCCATGAATAATTTCTCATGAAGGTTAGATGG
>OZ010587.1:22894090-22909090 GCA_963932145.1 Acanthosepion lycidas | reverse complement strand
AAATTCTATGAAAATGTACAAACTAGGTACATTTCCTAGCTTCCTCAACTGTAACCCTCCCAGGTAAGACCCACTACGATGCGTACACTGAGAGGCGAACCAACCCCATTCCATTCGGAAGAGAGTTCCACAGACGAGAAGTTTTTGTGATGTCAAAACTTTAATGCTTCCAAAACGAAACTGCTCTCATTTACCCACCATAGAGACCCCTCCCTGCCTCCTATCAGAATGGCTGCTGCTCAACTCCACGATCTGACCCGATCTTTTCCTTGCAGTAGATGAAGCTATTGATTCAACTACATTGAATCAATAGCTTCATCTACTGCAAGGAAAATTGGTCTTCTTTGTCGCACCAGAAGGTTTTTCTCCTCTGAATCCATCCTTTAAATCTATAAATCAACCATTCGTCCTTGCATTAAATACTGCTGCCATATACGGTCTGGTGCCCCCAATGTTCACCTCGAGGGGTCCTCGACAAAATCCAGAAACGGATATGCAATTTGTTAGGTCCTGATCTGGCATCTTGTCTACAGTCACTTTCTCACAGACGTGATGTGGCTTCCCTCTGTCTTTTCTACAAATATTTTCATGGAAACTGCTCTGACGAGGTACTTTCACTGG
Source organism: Acanthosepion lycidas (assembly GCA_963932145.1). Classification (NCBI taxonomy): domain Eukaryota; kingdom Metazoa; phylum Mollusca; class Cephalopoda; order Sepiida; family Sepiidae; genus Acanthosepion; species Acanthosepion lycidas. The sequence continues at coordinate 22,908,469 of OZ010587.1, read as the reverse complement.
TACCCCAACTGCATGAATTTAAGCGTGCTACTAGGTTGGCATCTCGGTTTCACTCTTTCACTGTCTTCTACACCAACGACTTCTTTTCTGGCACTTGCCGGCAGGGGAACTCCCTTCCTCTTACTTGCTTCCCTGACAGGAATTAATATTCAAATATTCAAGTGTAATGTCAATTGACATCTGATGCCTTGATAATGATCCCTGTCATTCTCCGGTCCAGAGTATGACGATAAAGTACATCCGCGTCATGGGTAAGACGATGAACTACGTCCCACAGCAAGGCCTCTGATCTGGAGGTTTTGAGGAGCGTGGAACCATCTTTTAGTTGCTGGTGTTCCCAGATCCACCATGACCCGGGGTGGTAGGACCTGTTAGTCAGCTATTGACAAATAGTTAACCCCGAAACTGGGATCAAAACACTATGAAAGTGTGAAGATACGTTTTAATACCAAAAATACTTTGTAAAAAATTATTACCAGCAATAAATTTTTGAATGAAACAAAATATTTCTAGAAATACATTTTTGAAACAAAAAAAAAATATTACCACCAATACATTTTGGAAAAAATATTACCACCAATAAAATTTTGTCGGCATTAAATAACATTGTGGTTGATATGCCGTAAAACAAACCAATATATATTAAGAAAGAAAGAAAGAAAGAAAGAAAGAAAGAAAGAAAGAAAGAAAGAAAGAAAGAAATAGACTGAGATAGATAGTGATTTTCCAAGCGTAGCTTAGATGTGGCACAAGGCCGAAAGTAGGGGGCACCCAGTGAGGATCGAACTAACTACTCAGTCGTAATTGCTCTAGCGATAGATAGATAGATATATATATACATAGTATTACCAGCAATAAAAATCTTGTCGGCATTAAATAACCCATTGAGGTGTCGATATGCCGTAAAATAAAATAAACCAAACCAGACCTGTCCTTCTCTATACCCTTTCCTCAAACACCCCTCTTTACTCTTGCCCTTACTCTATGTAACCCACCTTGTTTGGGGTGAAATGCTTTAAAAAATATAAAATGAATAAAAACAATTTATTATAGATTTTAGGAGGTTTAAAGAACGCATTAGTCAAAATGTCCTCATAAAAACAGCAGGCATCGAAATACTAGATTAAATAATTCGTGGAAAATGCTTATATTTCAAAAGAAGCAGTAACCCGACACCTGCAGAAAGTTCCAATTAAAACATTCACCAATTATGATTCCCCTGGCATTTACTTAAGCAAATAAAACACAAACTCTAATCTTGATATCTGAAAGGGGGTCTAATATTACATGTCACTCTACAGGAATTTGACCTCTTTAAAAACCTCCGATAGAAGGTAGCGAATGAAAACGAGAAGAAAGAACCAATCATAAACTACAAGAACACAGAATGCATAGTTATCAGCAAAAGGGTGAGCCCAAAAGGCAAATGACAGGTTGGGGACACTAAAATCAAGCAGGTACAGAAATTTAAACATCCGGGAAGTGTTCTGACAGAGGACGCAAAGTGCGACACTGAAATCCGAAGACGTATTAAAATGGCTAAAGATGCATTCCAAAAGCTAAGCAGAGTATTAAGAAACAGGAAAATTTCGTTAGAAACAAATAAAAGAGTACCGAACTGTTATCATTCCTCCTGTATGGCAGCGAATGCTGGACAATCTCCTCAGAGATGAAGAAGAGACTTGAAGTAACAGAAACGTGGTTCTAGAGAAAGATGCTAAGGATATCATGGATTGAACACGTAAGCAACGACGAGGTTTTGAAGAGAATGGAAACAAAATGAAAACATACTTAACGTCAGGAAGAGCCAGTTGAAATTTCTGGAGCACATAATAAGGATGGAGGGCTTGGAAAACCTGATACTCACAGGACAGATTGAGGGAAAGAGAGACAGGGAAAACAACGCGTAGCGTATTTGATGGGCTTGCGTAAATGAATGGTAGAACAGAGTTTGTGAGAAATAACAAAAAACAAAACTTACTGAGATATACAAGGGACAGAAAGATGTGGAGAGCCACGATCGCCTACGTCCTGAAGAGACCCCAAACTACCGCCAGTAGTATTCATCGTCAAAGATACAGGTAAAACTGGCTCCCTGTAATGTTCCAGTAAGTACCTGACTCCATGTGCTATTGTTAATTCTGCTTTCTTAAGTGTTGGGGTTACCAATGTAAATGGTGTTTTGTCGAAAAGTTTAATGTGGCTGCGTGTTGAAGAGCATTTTTAACATTTATACATTTTTTAAAATCAGGGAAAAACAATGGTAAACCAATTTGTGTTTCAACGAATAAACATATATATTAAAATCAACAACAAATACAAGGTCATTTTGTAATGTGTGAATAAGGAGAAAAAAGTAGTTTCCCTTTATCTGTTAGTCGAATATGGTGATATTTAAATAAGCAAGTTTTCTGAATATAATGTTCAGAGTTCTGTGTTAAAATAGTTTGTGTATTCAGAAGATCATACGGAAAGTTCAATTGTATATTTGTTATAACTAACAGAGGTGTTGCAACTTGGCTTGTTCATTAAAGAATTGATGGTGAATGATTTTCAAGTTCTGTGTCTGTGTGTACGGAGTGAGTAGAATGAATAATCTGTATAGACGCGTGTGAGTAGTTGGGTTCTACTGTTCATCTGTCTTAGTTTCAACTCTACTATTTAATTTGGGAATGAATCCGAACTTATATTACTATCGGTGGCTCCCAGCACGAACGCGGGATAAATTTTGAAAGAACACGAAAAATATCTGGTTGGATGAAAAATTAACCAATCGGTGATTTTATAACAAAAGCATGTTTGTGAGTTAACGGTAGGAAAAATTCAGTGTGGTGAATGCGATCAGTAAATTGTCCTGTGATATTTAGTATATATTATTTGACCAATCAGAGTTGAGAAAAATGTAGGCGTGGCAACATAGTAGTAATCACTACACTATCATCTACCTTTATAAGAGCCAGATCAGGCCGAAAATGGAGTAACGTTGCCATATTAATAGTCCACGTGTAGATGATAACTTCACACCCCACAGTTCGGACAGAAGGCGATCAGGTGATAATAACAACAAAGATGAGGACAATAGTCCGCTTGTAAATAATGATTATTCCTTATCCCAGAAATTCTGACAGAAGGCGATCAGGTGATATATATATATATATATATATATATATATATATATATATATATATATATATATATATATATATAGAGAGAGAGAGAGAGAGAGAGAGAGAGGCGGGTGAATAAGATATTCCCATAGATAGATAATATATGGGAATAGATAGATAGATAGATAGATAGATAGATAGATAGATAGATTTTTAGAAGTGGGTCGGGTGTAGATATTTTTCAGTAATAGATAGATAGATAGATAGATAGATATGAACAGACTGATATAGATAGATAGATAGATAGATAGATAGATAGATACGAACAGACTGAGATAGATAGATAGATAGATAGATAGATAGCACTGAGACCATTTCACACAATTTTATTTTTGTTAATCCTTTTCTTACTTGTTTCTAATGCATTTTTTATTTACTCGAGCGACTTCATTTATTTTCATTAATTTTATTTATTACTTTTCTTCTTTCTTACCTTTCTTTTCTTAACTCTTACTCATTTTCTTGGTTCTCTCCGAGATGAGGAATGACGAAAAGCTTGCTAATATCGCTCGGCGGCATCTCGCCAATGAAATAAACGTACGCAGGTCTTCAACGAATCTCTATTGAGATAACAGACGCTACTTAACAGCCAGTCGCGTTCTACCTTGACTTATGTTACCGACGCAAACGAAGCGAGAATAACGACGGCGGTCTCTCGCTGCGTTCGTTGAAATGATGAACGCATTCGATTACTGACGCCCCTCTTCACGCAGACGGGGAACACGTTTTTAGAAAGATTCGAAGCTATAGTTCCGTCACCACCCAGAATGAAAGTAAATAATCGTATATTCGAAAACCCGAGTGCACTCAAAGATGGTGGAAATATGACCCGACAGATCTGCCCTTCAAAGTATTGAGTACATCTGTGGCGATGTTGCACAGACGCAACTCGTTCTGTAGCCATCTTTGTTCGCACTTCTATCATGTCATCCCTACAGTCTATCTGTTTTTTTGTTTCCGTTCTGAGATCACAGCCTTTTATTATTAGTCTATTTACCTTTCCCGCTTCCCATTTTGCCCTTCGCTCTGTTCCTCACTCCACCCATGCCATCTCTCTCTCTCTCTCTCTCTCTCTCTCTCTCTATACATACATATATATATATATATATATATATATATATATATATATATATATATATATATAAGGCAGTGTGTGTGTTTGTGAAACGAATGCACGGCCGCAATTTTCGACGGATTTGCACCAAAATTTACAGGCACATGCTCCAAGTTAGCGGGAAAGCCAACACCGACTTTGCATTTCCCAACTCCCATCGATAGTGGAAATCGATTTTTTCATACTTCTACGGTAGTGTTCATGTAGTTTGCCGCCATTTTCTACTGGCCAGAGTGAGAGCCAATAGCTGGCTGCCACGAATAGGCAGGAAGATTCTATTGGCCAGCGTGAGAGCCAACAGCTGACTGACACGAATGTTAACTAGCATGCTAGCATGCAAAAAAATCGATAGCTACACTCGTCACAAGTGGGAAAAATTTAAATCTGCATGGCACTTTACTCCAATTGACTCATTCGCTTGCTTAAACTCAACGTTGATTCTGATTCCGCAGAACTGGGTTGGGTGTGAAAAAGTATTTGTTAACATTCTTTTTTCATTTGTTTTTTCCAGTTACGAGTCCTTTTTTAAAGCTGATCGTTTTGTGTTCATTTTGTTTAGTTCTTTTTTCGTAACAGATTTAATGTTTAGTATAGATCTTAGAAAAAATTCGCAGTGCGAGATAGGCAAGAAGTAAGGCATGTAGCAACATCAGCACGGCAAAGGGCACTCCTCTAAAGGCAAGGAAGGGCAAAAATATTTTAAGTCAAGTGATAGCGATTGCTGTATGAATCGTACGATTTTTGATTCAAGCAAGGGCAACGCCGGGCCATGCTGCTAGCACATATATATATATATATATATATATATATATATATATATATATATATATATATATATATATATATATATTGTTTCTACCATCACTTAAGTTTATATTTTTTTATTATATCTGTATTTCTCTCGCTTTTATTTACAACCGATTTTCGTCGATCTTATAGGGGAGTTATAACTTTGAGTAAATAATTATAAAGCTCCTAATCTATATAATAAATGCGAATGTGAATGTGTGACACTTTTTCAACTTTATGCCCAGAGGCCGTAGCCCAACATATCATACCATTTTGGAATCAGGTCGACTCTGTGAGCAAATTAAAAACATTGCGGGCCGGATCCGGAACCGCAATCCTGAAATTTTGGATTCCCAATTTTTCATTTCCTGTGATTGTTTTCGGAATCCGCCATCTTGGTTTCTACTGATAAAACCTGTTAAAGAGACTCTCTAATTTTCAATAGCTCATGTTCAAATGAAAAAATTACTATTCTCAAATTACAGTGTTTCAAAATAAAATTGTCAATGTCTTTAAATTTACTCCTGGGGGCCGTAGTCCAACATATCATACCATTTTGGAATCAGTGAGAAAATTAAAAAAGTATTCCGCTCGGATTCCCAACTTTTCATTACTGCAATTGTTTTCGGGAATTTTTTACGTTATTTTTTGCGACGAATTTTTTGTACGATAGCAATTTTTATAACTAGGAATTAAATTTGGGAATAATCGAAATTAATTGCAAAATCCAGCGAAAGTCACCCATGGAATAAAATAATTGTTTGTACGGAAAGTAAGGACATACGTACATCAAACTGTCTTTAAATGAAATGGCGACAGAAGAATTATCCTTGAACTTTTAAAAGCCAAGTTTAAATATTAATGCAATACTTAAATGCGGCAATCAATTTTGAGTTCTTCTGTAGTTTATTGTTGCCTATCACATCTACTCCTCCCAACCTATTGTGATGAACGCTCAATCAAGAAGCTTTTAAGCTGGTATATTTATATACAAAAATACTTGTAGAAAATGAGAAACAGCAAGAAGACGTGGAAACAACAAAACTAATATTATTTATTAGCTGTTTGTATTGTGATGTTGGAATTACGGGAATCGGTGGCGGAGTGTCTAGATAATTTAGTTGCAAAAATGAAAGAATTTTCGTTGTGTGTTAACAGATGAATATTACTATAGTTGAATGAAAAAGAAAAGGAGCCGAAATTTTCGTTGATCCACGTGTTGACTAACTGTCCCTTAGTGAGGATGTCACGTGTTTGTATGTGTAGAGGAGAAAAGTGAGGTTGATTCTCATTGATTTAGAAAGAGTGAATTAATGATAATTATAATTATTATAATTATTTTATTATAAGACTATAATTAATGGTTCCTTTATGTATTTTTTTATGAACACGACAGTCTTGTCGCTCTCCCACTCATCTAATATCTATTTCTTTCTCTCCCTCTCTCGTTCCTCACTGTCTATCTCTATCTATTTCTCTTTTTTCCACCCTCTCTTTAGATCTACACATTTTTATTTCGTTATCTTCTTTCTGCTTTTGCCTCTTTTAGGCAGCACAGTTAATATCTGAGTTAATATCCCTCCTTTACATCTCATCCTCGTTTCTCTTCCTTCCTCCCCTCCTCTCTCTCTCTCTCTCTATCTCTCACGCTCTCTCTCTCTCTCTCTCTCTCTCTCTCACACGCTCTCTCTCTTTCGTTTTTAGCCTCTCTTTGGGTCTACATATTCTTCTCTGTAATCTTTCTGAGTTTCCTTTGATTCGTATCTTTCCTGCTCGTCTTCGCTCTTATTTTTGTTTACCAAATTTAACCCAAGCAAGGCAGTAAAGCCACTAAGACGCAAGGTGTTACAGGGTGTGAAAGATTTAGAAAGTAAACAACATTATGAAGGGGGGATGACAATAGAAGAGTAATCAGGAAGATAGTAGATAATGACTGACGTAGCATTTAAATATTTGAAGCTCAAATTTGGTCGGAAAACACAAAGCCGTAGGAGAGTTCCACAAGCGAGAACCAGATGTGACAGTAATATACAAATATACAAAACGAATGGTAAATTTCTAAACATGTCAGATGGATTTCAGCGAGAAAAATTGTCTAGCACGACATCTCTTAAATAACACTAACTGAGCTTCTTTTTTTTCCCCAGGTTTTCAGATAAGACGTTTAGCTATCTTGACAACATTTATCTTAAGAATCACTGTGCCGCGCCAGGAAATTTTTCTCGCTGGAGTCGATCCTTCAAATCTACAAATCAACCATTCACCCGTGCATGGAGTATTGCTGCCATATATGGTCTGGTGCTCCTTATGTTTGTCTCAAGGTCCTTGATAAGATCCAGACACGGATATGCAACGTAATTGGCTCGGATCTGGTATCTCGTCTGCAGTCGCTGTCTCACAGAAATGCCGTCGCCTCCCTCTGTCTTCTTTACAAATACTTTCATGGTAACTGCTTCGAGGATCTGCTTTCGCTGGTTCCCAAACTTCATGAAGCGTTCTACTAGGCTGGTATCTCGCTCACACCCTTTCATTGTCGAAACTGTTAAATATAGCCGTCTCTTCTACTCCAATAGCTTCATGTCTCGCACCTCTTGCCTGTGGAACTCCCTCCCCTTTTCCTGTTTCCCTGATAGCTCTAATCTCCAACTATTCAAATGTAATGTCAATCGACATCTCCAGATGCCTTGATATATCCCCTATTCTTCTCTTCATCCTTTCCTCTATTACTCCTATTTGTTCTCGATCCAACTCTCTGTAACCCCTTGCGTCCTAGTGGCTTCCCGCCTTGCTTGGGGTGGAACGCTTTTTAAAAAAAGCCTTTGAGTTATCAAGATAGAAAGAGAACAGGTTAAAATCTTTTTTTGTCAGACCCACTGTCTTCCCAAATGAGCAATGGTGAGAGGGAAAAGATCACTCAGGCTTTTAGTAATGGTACCAACATTCAAATCTATTAAAGAATCATCAAGAAAATGGTAAATAAGTTTAAAAAAGAGGAAACATTAGAGAGGAAAACTGTATTAGGCCACAACAGCAAGAGGCATCATCATTTCAACTTAGAGTTAAAGAGATCAATTCTAAAACATCCAACTCAATATGTTTGAAAATGATCTTAGACTATATATATATATATATATATATATATATATATATATATATATATATATATATATATGAACTTAATTTCAATCCTTTCAATATATATATGAACTTAATTTCAATCCTTCATGGGCTTCCTATTCTTAGGTATGATTAAAGATGAACATATCATTTTCGTTTATGATCAATTTCATCAAGTTTCTTCTGTTAAGCTTGGAGAGTAATTATACATTTTTTATTGCCCAAAGTAGTTATAAAAACCTCAAAGAATTCCAGTAAGATATCTTTAATCATTTCTAAGATACAACGGTACAAATCTTAATCTAGCAATTAGACAATTTTGCTGTTACACGATTTGAACAATTTTTGTTACGACCGTTATATATATATATATATATATATATATATATATATATATATATATATATATATATATATATATAATCTGGATGTAGAGAAAGAGGATGAGGGATGAAAGAATATATTATAAGGCAAGTCAACAATTGATATTTATTTGAATGATCCGTTTAAATTATCTGCGAGCCACCATGAAATTCCAACACCATTTTGAGATAAGTAAAGAGAACACATATGGATAAACAGAACAAAAACAACAGTAATTTAATATGATAAACTGTGACACCAAAACGGAATTGAATTTGGCACAATTTAAAGACAAAGGAAAGGATTGTGTGGCATGAAATGCTCCTTTCAGATGTCCGAGTTGAAATAACAGTCAATGTGTAAGTGCGTGGACAGAGAGAAAGTATTATACGCACAAAGTGTGAGAAGATTGACACACACAGTCTGAGAGTTCGGTGGACTTTGCTCTAGCTTTGATCGGTGGAAACAGGATAGACGATTGAAGACGTGCCTCTGAAGTTGCCGATAGTTGGCAAAGTTTTCCTTTTCCTGCATATATATATATATATATATATATATATATATATATATATATATATATATATATATACATATATATATATATATATATATATATATACATACATATATATATATATATATATATATATATATATATATATATATATGAAAATTTTTCCAAATTAATCAGTAGAGAGACAATATTTATGAATAAAAATGACAATAGGAAAACTGGTAATTGCGCAATTACCAGTTTTCCTATTGTCATTTTTATTCATAAATATATATATATATATATATATATATATATATATATATATATATATATATATATATATTAGGTTGGTGCAAAAATAATGACGTTTTTTACGTTAAAAAATAGGTCAAAAAACGTCATTATTTTTGCACCAACCTAATATATATATATGCGTTCTTTTTATAGATACAAATATTTAAGTAAATGCTCTATTTATAATAAACTGAAAAATATGATATATCATAGAAAATATGCGTCCTCCGACAGGAATCGAACCTGTATCCTATACAGAACCGTCTTATAGCTTGATGTGCTTTTACCGATTGAGCCACAGAGGAGCGTTTCGGTTAGTAAGTCCGATTTTACTGCTTTTAAACCACAATTCACCATGATTTTCTCTGATACATTCATATCTGCTCGATGCGTATCCAAATGTAAACAAATGACGTCACACATTATTAAATGGATAAAGTCTGACAATTATTTTAAGACATTTTTTTTACGTTTATACATTCTTTTTATAGGTACAAATATTTAAGTAAATGCTCTGTTTATAATAAACATTATTAACATTTATCGGCCTGAATGATACAGGTTCGATTCCTGTCGGAGGACGGATATTTTCTATGACATTCCCAAGTTTTCATTACTGCGATTGTTTTCCGAATCCGCCATCTTGGTTTCTACTGATAAAAACAATTAAAGGGACACAACTCTTTAACTTTCAATAGCTCATGTTCAAATGAAAAAATTACTGTTCTCAAATTACAGTGTTTCAAAATAAAATTGTTAATGTCTCTAACTTTACTCCTAGAGGCTGTAAGCCCAGCATATTATACCATTTTGGAATCAGGTCGACTCCGTGAGAAAATTAAAAAATATTCCGCTCGGATCCTGATCTGCAATCTTAAAATTTTGGAATCCTAACTTTTCCTTACTGCGATTGTTTTCGGCAATTTTTTTTACGTTATTTTTTGCGACGAATTTTTTGTACGATAGCAATTTTTATAACTAGGAATTAAATTTGGAAATTATCGATATTAATTGCAAAATCCAGCGACAGTCACCCATGAAAAAAGAAATTGTTTGTATGGAAAGTAAGAAGATAAGTACACCAAAATGTCTTTAAATGAAGTGGCGACAGAAGATTTATCGTTGGATTTTTTAATGGTAAGCTTAAATATTAATGCAATACTTAAATGCAGTGATCAATTTTGAGTTCTTCGGTAGTTTATTGTTGCCTATTGCATCTACTCCTTCCTATCTATTATGATGTAGACTCAATCAAGATCCCTCCGCAGGAGCTAGCTTAAATGCCGTCCGATAGGGTGGCTTTAAGCTACGAATAAATGCAAATACTACAAAGGTTGGCTTAAAATATCGACCATAGCAAAAATATAAATGTTTGTAATTATTGTTTATAGAATAGTGACCGCGAAATCATAGCTTTTTGAATATCGACTGATCTTGTATAATACTTAGGGATGTGTACCTACTGACCTCCAAAGACGTCATGAATGACAAAACTCTAGAAGAGGCTCTTAACAACATCCGGGCTATAAGACCAAACATCCAACTGCTATGGGCGTGTAGGAGTGAATGTGAATGTACTTGTGCATACGTGAATGTACAGGGTGGTCCGAAAGTGTTGTTACCGCTACATCATATAATTTTCCATTTCGAATGGCTGGCACGAGCTCCTAGTAGGGTTTTGGTCAAAGTATTTTCCAAAACGAATCACCTTATTCAAATTTCATCGATTGGTTTGCGAAATTGAACGAAACTTAGAGTTTGTAAATCTCGACAAAAAAATATAATTTTCAACAATATTAAATAATTTCAACACGCGTTAGTGTGTTGCAAAAATCTCTATTACTCTTAAATAGCCAAGTCAGATCCGGATGTCATGCATAGAGCAAAACTCGCTCAGAAATATCTAAACTTTCAGCTGTATACAACCGCTTTCTCAGATCAATGTTTAAAAATCGATTCGAGCGAGTAAAGACTGTAGGTCTTAGCGAGAACAACCCTTTTTCGAACTTCGTGGGTTGGCACTACAGAATCACAAAAAACTGTGCAAAATAATAGAAAAATTATTGCTTTAGAACTTTCGACAGCGGCAAGAATTAAAATGGATAGCACATGCAAGTAGATGAGAAAACAATGATATAATCAAGATGTTCTCCACTACTTCGGAAAAAAGGTTTTAAAATCATTTCAACCCATTGCTTGAATTATTTTTTTTTTAAAGCCCGTAGCTTAAGATTACAAGATGGGAAAATTTGAATCCCATTGCCTGGCATTCGATAGGTTTAAGAAAGGCGTGCAAGTATTGACAATGATCTCAGCAGGATTATAGATACAGCGGAAATAAAGAGCACCATTCTGATAGACCGAAACTCAATAGAGAAAATAGGTGAAGTTGAATTAGAAAAGAGAAAGGAGAAAAGTTAAATAATAACTTGTCAGAAGGATAATTAGGAGGATATTTTTAAAATATACGGTGGCCATAAAAGTACTTGGATAATAAGAAGTATATTTTTAAAATGCAAGGAGACCATAAAAAGACTTTGACAATTGGGGGTACATATTGAAAATGTAAGGAGGCCATACAATGACTTGGACAATAAAGTATAATTATTAGAATGCAAGGCCATAAAAGGACTTCGACAAATGGGAGTTTAGTTGTAAAATATACGGAGGCCATTCAATGACTTGGACAATACGGAGTGTATTTTTAAAATGCAAGGTCATAAAAGTACTTTGGCAATAAAGAGTGCATTTTTAAAATGCAAGGAGGTCATAAAAGTACTTTGGCAATAAAGAGTACATCTTTAAAGTGCAAGGAGGTCATAAAAGTACTTTGGCAATAAAGAGTGCATCTTTAAAATGCAAGGAGGTCATAAAAGTACTTGGGCAATAAAGAGTGCATTTTTAAAATGCAAGGTCATAAATATACTTTAGCAATAAAGAGTGCATCTTTAAAGTGCAAGGAGGTCATAAAAGTACTTTGGCAATAAAGAGTGCATCTTTAAAGTGCAAGGAGGTCATAAAAGTACTTTGGCAATAAAGAGTGCATCTTTAAAATGCAAGGAGGTCATAAAAGTACTTGGGCAATAAAGAGTGCATTTTTAAAATGCAAGGTCATAAATATACTTTAGCAATAAAGAGTGCATTTTTAAAATGTAAGGAGGTCATGAAAATACTTGGGCAATAAAGATGCATTTTTAAAATGCAAGGAGGTCATAAAAGTACTTTGGCAATAAAGAGTGCATTTTTAAAATATAAGGAGGCTATACTATGACTAGGACAATAAGGAGTACATTTTTAAAATGCAAGGAGGCCAAAAATAGACTTTGACAATCGGGGGTACATTTTTTAAAAGTAAGGAAGTCATACAATGACTTGGACAATAAGCAGTAATTTTTAAAATGAAAGGAGGCCATTAAAGGGTTAGGACATTTGCGAGTATAATTTTAAAATATGCAGAGGCCATACAATGACTTGAACAATAAAGAGTGTATGTCTATATTTCTGAGATAGGGTATTATGTACACTATTTATATTATTCGGACCATTGTCCTCATCATTGTTGCCATATTTATCACAACGTTTAGGCCGTTTACACTCCGGCATTCTTCAGGTCGTTGGAATGTTGAACTAAACCCTTTATTTCGCTCGCTGGGGTAGACTGTTCTAGTTCCACGTGCCATGTCTAATGGATGTCAGTTATCAGTTATCTCTTGTTAATTCACCTCTCCAAGTTCTCCACTGCCTTAACCAGGTATTGAACTTACGACTCTTTGAATCCTGTCACTGGATCTAACCAACGCCTTTATCCACTGTGCTATGTGACCTTAAATATACGGAGGCCTTACAATGACTTGGACAATAAAGAGTGTATTTTTAAAATGCAAGGAGGCCATAAAAGTACTTTGGCAATAAAGAGTACATCTTTCAAGTGCAAGGAGGCCATACTATGACTTGGACAATAAGGAATATATTTTTAAAATATAAGACCATAAAAAGTCTTGGACAATAAGGAGTATATTTCTAAAATGCAATGAGTCCATAAAAAGATTTAGACACTAAAGAGTATATTTTTAAGATTCCAGGAGGCAGTAACAGGATTTTGACAATAAAGAGTATATCTTTAAAACGTGATGATTCGATAAAAGAACATGGACTATTGAGAGGATAGTTTTAAAATGTACGCATGCCATAATGGGACTTAAAAATAAGAAGTATATTTTTAAAATGTAAGGAAGTAATAAAAGGCCAATATTCATTGCATAAAAATACAATTATGGCACAAGGCCGAAAAAAGGGGAGGGGTTAAGGCTGGTCCACACTATCTATCTTATACCTATCTAATCCGATTCACGACCATTCACTCATTACAATTTTCCCATTCACCATAAAGACTCGCCCGTCACCAATCAATCCTCCATACACCATAATACCACATCCTCTCAAGGGGAACCTACGAAACGCGCCCCATACCATAAAAATTTAATGATATATATATAATTTTAAAGATGAAAAACGAGAGGGAAGGGAGATGAACCCAATAATAAACTAAACATGAACACAAAGTGAACTAAACATAACTGATGTTAGTGGGGCCCGTCCAACCCTCAAAAAGAGAGGCCGCTGTATTCTGCCCACTGGACAAAATCAAGGAGCTCTCTCACTAAGAGAGTGGGAAAATTTGTTTGTTTGTTTGGGTTTTATGGCATATCAACCACTGTGGGTTATTTAATACCAAATCCAGTTGAGAGTGGGAAAAGGAGAAAATATATACGGACGTGGGAAGTAATAAAAGGCCTTGGACAATTAGTATTCAGTTTTTAAAATGTAAGGAAACCATAAAAGGGCTTGGTAAAGCCGAAGCGGGAAAACAAAAATTGATTTTGTGATTGCCAGTAACAGAGCCAGTAACTGTTTATGCGTGAAACAGTCACAGAATGACAGCTTCCTGGGACAAATTTGTCTTTCAAGTTGTGAGAAATGAAATGATTCTCAGAATGAAAACGTTTTCTGATAATCTCAGAAAACTCCAGAATGACATT
>OZ010587.1:22706590-22889090 GCA_963932145.1 Acanthosepion lycidas | reverse complement strand
TTGGGACAATATGAACAATCATTTGTTTTGGGGCATATAAATCTTTTTTATATATGTAAGTTGTTCGCCTTATTAAATGTTTTGCTTGTTACGGTCGCGTATCTCGTCTTTCTACATTCGTATTCAGTGTTAGTGTATCAATGACTACGCTGATGCTAATATTAGTACTCTGTATATTACTGGAAGGCTAAAACACATTATTCTTCCTAACACTAAATAGCTGGTAAGTTATGTCAGGCTGATAAAAATACTAATACTGGTAATAATTTTTTACAAAAATGTATTGCTGGTATTAAAACCTATTTTCACACTTTCATAACGTTTTGACCCTAGTTTGGGGTTAACTATTTGCTCATAGCTGGGACCCTACCAGGTGCTACCTCCTTCAGTCAGGGTGGACCTAGGAACACCAGCAATTAAGATGTGGTTCCACGCTCCTCAAAACCTCCTAATCAGAGGTCCTGCTGTTGGATGTAGCTTATTGTCTTACCCCGGATGCCTCATTTGGGGAGTGGGGGGCTACAACCCCGCTACAACTGTTCAATTGGCGTATTCTGAAGCTGCAGCCGACAGGGTGAGTAAGTTTCGATGTAGACTTTAAAATGAACAGACATGCAACAGATGTCAGGCTAAATTGCACACGCACCCAAATATACATACACACACACACATATATATATATATATATATATATATATATATATATATATATATATATATATAAAGAAGTCAAGGATTTTTATTCATTAATCCAACAGTTACAGATATTCGACCGGTTATTTCATAGAATAATAGCAATGCTTTATTTAAGAACTTCGGACTTCGTCAGACAACCCAAGAATTTAGCCAAACCTTTTCTTTTCTAAGCAAAGAAGAAAGACATTCAATTCTATGGACACATTTTTTATTATCTTTATTCATTTATGGTGAATTTTATAATTAATATTTGTTCAAAACATAAACGAAATATTCAAACTGAAGCGATTTTGTTCTCGATTATAAAAAGAGGGTTCAGAAAGACTTAGATTGAAAACCGTCTTCCATGGCTTTCTCAAATCAAGTTCATTTGTTTTTATATATTGTTTATCTAACAAACCTTTCCTGTCCGGCCGCTGGGACAACTTTGCTTCACAGGAGTGATGAAATTATTGTGCCGAGTAAGAATAAATAAAAGACAATATATATATATATATATATATATATATATATATATATATATATATATATATATATATATTATGAAATGGACAGAATCCGGCAATTACTTAAAGACATTATAAAAAAATTTATAAACATAAAAATGTCTTAAAATAATTGTCGGACTTTGTCCATTTCATAATGTGTGGCGTCATTTATTTACATTTGGATACGCTTTGAGCAGATATGAATGTACGTGAGAGATTCATAGAAGATTGAAGTTTAAAGGCAGTAAATTCGACCTTGCTAATCGAACGATCCTCTGTGGCTCGATCGGTTAAGAACACGTCAGGCTAAATGACGGTTCCGTATAGGATACAGGTTCGATTCCTGTCGGAGGAAGAATATTTTCTATGAAGATTTCTCGGCATTCAGGCCGGTAAATGTTATAAATACCGTTTATTATAAAACAGAGCATTTACTTAAATATTCGTATCTATAAAAAGAATGTATAAAAATAAAAATGGTTTAATATATATATATATATAGTTGTTAGGCAAATCGTTAATATAAAGCAGAAAGAGGGTAGGGGATAGTCATGAGGGACGCCGTTATTGCTCACGGTCACCGTTCACATACACAGAAATATATGTATTGTGTTGGTGCATAATTATCAGGCGTTTTTAAACAATATTTATTATGAAAAAAGAAACGTAACAATTCAACAATAACATTTTTAAATAACCATTTTTATAACCTGAAAATAAAATAATATTTTTATTAAAAAAAAAAGTAAACAAAACAGCAATTTTTATTAACAAATAACTCGCCTACAAAAACGCCTGATAATTATGCACCAACCCAATAATAAACTCAATAGCGTTCTAAAAACGTTCTTTCACATCAGGCTATCCTCTCGCTACTTTACCGCTATTTTTATAGAATGTGTTTGGGTAAACTACATTCCTTAGTTCTATCAATCCAGACCTTCACAGTTTGGGCCCGCCATATCACGTACACGGCCAACTCATTTACATTCTCTCCGTATTCCATTGGTAAGAAGGTTTCACTCAGAGACTTTCCTCCCCAGAATTCTTTGTGGAACAGCCTACAGAGGGGATTCTTTCTCAACCATTGAAATCATAACCTCTTTAAGTCTAGGAAAAGACCAAAGAATTTTTTTTATTATCAAATTATGTATTTTTATCCTTTATAATATGATATAAAAAAAAAAAAGGCATTCATATTATATTGCTTCAGTAATTTGAAAGTCTGGTTAAAAATCTTGTTTTTTTTCGTTTTTCTTTTTTTGTTTTAGGTTTATTTGTTTTTTCTTTATTTTTTTCAAATCAAATTCATTTGTTTTAATATATTGTTTATCTAACAAATCTTCTCTCTCCGGTCGCTGGGACAACTTTGCTTCACGGTGAGGAGATTATTGTACCGAGCAAGAATAAATACAAGACAACGCCGTAGCTGAAAAGATCAAACACACCAGTAAGCCTTTTATATATCAGCGAAATGAACCAATCTGACAATTCGTTTAGCTTTCGACGCTCAGACCTGCTCGCTACTGACAACGATGTATCTTAATACCAGGTCAACGTAATACACACTGTTAGGTCAATCGTTGTCGCTGGCGCCTTTAGTTTAATTATCGCCATTACTGGTGTGAAGGACTGAATACCGAAAGCTAAACAAATTGTCAGATTTGATTATTTCACTAAATAAGAAGGGCACAGACTACATTTCTCAGCAACGTTGACTTGATAGAGCAGAGTTTCTCAACCAAGGAGGCTCACCCCCAGGCTTGGAGGGAAAAATCTACTTTTTTTTACAAGAGCCACTCAAGGTAGAAGGCCACCGAGGAAAATTATTTTAAGAGAGTGGAAAGACGGTGGTGTCTCTTTTGGAGATATGTGATATAGATATCGGTTGATTCTAGACTTGAAAATGTTAGGATTATAGTTGTCAGGGAAGTATTCTCTCGGGAGTCCATCCCCAAAAGTAACAGTTCTGGGGAGAAGCTATCTGAGCGGAAGTTGCTCCTTATCAAAGAAAAACTAAGGGAGTTGGGATGATTTGCCAATGTGAACATGGTATAGCGGTTCCTAGCTGTGAAATTCTGAACTGGTAGAACTAAGGTATGTAGCTTGTCTGAACATCTGCCATAGTAATCGCGATAGGGTAGTGAGAGGCTAGCAACGTTTCGTCTGTGAGATAGCGGTTGAAGGATGGAGAATAATTCATCACTCACAAGGCCGCGTAATTGATGTTAAACTCTGCCGGGGTTGAAGAATGAGAACTGCGTAGCACCAGCCCAGATATGGGATCAATGTTCCATTTTTACTCTGATTTGTCTCTTGTAGCCTTGGGTGGTGACCGGTCTAGGGGAAGGAAAAACTCTAAATTCAAAACTGTATGTAGCCCTGTACACAGCTAAAGAAAGGATCGTTCGCGTTGACTCGATGATCCCGACTACGGTCGACTCCTTAGCAGGCTGGGTTCTATAGCCATGGGTGGCAACCGGTCTAGGAGAAGGAAAAGCTCTTAATTTCAAAACTGTACGTAGCCCTGGTGATCCACATAGTACGCAGCTAAGGAAAGGATCGTTCGCGTTGACATCATGATCCTGACTACGGTCGACTGCTTAACAAACTACGTTCTATAGCCTTGTGTGGCAACCGGTCTAGGAGAAAGAAAACTCTGAATGTAAAATTGCATATAGCCATGGCAAGGCACATACTATGCAGCGAAGGTAAGGATCGTTCGCGTTGAGTCGATAATCCTGACTACTGTCGACTTTTTAACAGACTAGGTTCTATAGCCTTCGGTGGCAACCGGTCTAGGAGAAGGAAAAATTCTAAATTCAAAACTGTACGTAGCCCTGGCGAAGCACATAGCACACAGCTAAGGAAAGGATTGAAAACTTTGGCTCGATAATCTCGACTACGGTTGACTCATAGATAGAGCATAGCAACTGAAGTTAGGTATTTCTCTGAAGTGATAAAAGGAGCGAACGTTCTTCCAGCATCTTTAGTGATGGCACAAATATAAGAGTTCCATTTGAGGTCTGGAGAGAGATTTAAACCCACCAGGAACCTCTTTGAAAGTGTGACCGCTCATACGATTTGGGGCGAGTTTAGTGCCCGCTCGATGGTGATGAAACGTTACTAGCTTTGGAGATATTGAATGACACAAACCAGACTTTCCCCCAATTGAGCTATGAGAGGTCAGAGGTCAAAAGAGAGATCGAGTGTTGGTCATCCAGATATTTGGAGGTGCATCCATACATCATGGTATCACCTGTATTCGCCCGTGCATTGAACACTGTAGCCATATATAGTCAAATGCTCCTGCTACTCATCTCGAGGTTCTTGAAAAAGTGCAATAAAGAATCTGCAATGTAATCGATCCTGACATGGCATCTCGGCTTTAGTTACTTCCTCACCTACCAGGCGTGGCTTCTCTCTTTCTTTTCTACAAATATTTTCATGGCAATTGCTCTGCCAAGTTTTTTTTAATCTGGTGCCCTGACTACATGAATTTAAGCGTGCTACTCGATTGGCATTTAGGTCCCACCTTTTTACCGTTGAAATAGTTAAATGTAACCGCCACTTCTACTCCATCAGATACTTTTCTCGCACTCTCCGCATCTGGAACACCATTCCGTTTGCTTGCTTCCCTGATAACTACTATCTTCAAAAATTTAAATGTAACATCAATCGCTATCTTCTATCTTCTTGAATCGCCTTCATTTTTGGATCTTTCCATAATCATTTCTATACTCAGCTTTTTCTCCCATTTTCACTCTCTATAACCCCCACCCCACTGCGTACTAGTGGCATTCCTGCCTTGCTTGGAGTGAAATGAAAGATTTAGATTGAAAACCGCCTTCCATGGCTTTCTCAAATCAAGTTCATTTGTTTTTATATATTGTTTATCTAACAAATCTTTTCTGTCCAGTCGCTGGGATAACTTTGCTTCACGGGAGTAATGAGATTATTGTGCCGAGCCAGAATAAATATTCTTAGGCAAATCGTTAATATAAAGCAGAAAGAGGGTAGGGGATAGTCGTGGGGACGCTGTTATTGCTCACGGTCACTATTCACATACACAGAAAAATATATATTAAGTTGGTGCATAATTATCAGGCGTTTTTAAACAATATTTATTATGAAAAAAGAAACATAAAAAGTAAACAATAACATTTTTAAATGTATCATCATCGATACGCATTTTTATAACCTGAAAATAAAATAATATTTTTATTAAAAAAAAGTAAACAAAACAACAATTTTTATTAACAAATAACTCGCCTACAAAAACGCCTGATAATTATGCACCAACCCAATAATAAATTCAATAGCGTTCTAAAAACGTTCTTTCACATCAGGCTATCCCCTCGCTACTTTACCGCTATTCTTATAGAATGTGTTTGGGTAAACTACATTCCTTAGTTCTATCAATCCAGACCTTCACAGTTTGGGCCCGCCATATCACGTACACGGCCAACTCATTTACATTCTCTCCGTATTCCATTGGTAAGAAGGTTTCACTCAGAGACTTTCCTCCCCAGAATTCTTTGTGGAACAGCCTACAGAGGGGATTCTTTCTCAACCATTGAAATCATAACCTCTTTAAGTCTAGGAAAAGACCAAAGAATTTTTTTTATTATCAAATTATGTATTTTTATCCTTTATAATATGATATAAAAAAAAAAAAGGCATTCATATTATATTGCTTCAGTAATTTGAAAGTTTGGTTAAAAATCTTGTTCTTTTTTGTTTGTTTTTTCGTCAACGGTGTGGGGGGAGAAAAATATTAATATGGCGTCTTTTTACGGTGAAAAACATTGAGTTGGAAATTCTTGCAAAAATCAAATAATTGTCGGATTTTAATGAAAGTTTCAGTATTTATTCACAAACAAATGCAATTTTTTTTAAAAATGTTACTTTTTTAGAAACTCTTGGTTACAAGTACTTTTTTACCTCTGTTACCTCCCCACACTTATTTAATTTTATGAAATTTCAAGAAATTAAATTTCATACCACTCAATGTTTATTTTAGTTATACGCAGAACTTCTTGGAAAATTTAAATCATAAATTTTTTTTTGAAACAAACCCGCTGTTACCGAAGAACTAGACTGAATCGTAAAAAAAATGCAAAAAAACTAAGATATTATTTAATTACAAAAGCTTTTAATTTCTGTTATGAATAAGGTATATCGTGGATACTGCTGTCTTATGAAAAAAAAAAAAAACAATTTCGATGAACAATGAATTTTTGCAAGATTTGTCTTCATTTTTTAAAAATTCTAATTAGAATAATTTATAAAATTCTGTATTAACTTGCAACGGTTATCTGGTATTGTTAAGTAAAATCTAATCGACTAATCTACTAAATTTACTAATCATAAATAAAAGAAAGCTTACTACGATTCATCGACCTCTAATATTTTTTTAAGAATTTGTATTGTGTAAGTGTGTATAAACGTGCTGCTTTTTCTAAATACGGACGTCCATACACGACATTATCAGAAAATAAGAGCCATAACCGTAGTAAATTTAAAACCAAAGTAGCTAAAATTCAATAAAACATTAGATTATGGGGAATATTTTCCTAATTTTAAAAATAACTGGGTAGTCAAAAATGATATAAAAAAGGCGTCCATGTTATATTGCTCCAGTAATTTTTACAGATATATCCACCGTAGAAAAAAAGATTAGATAAACTTCAATCTGTCGATCAACCTGTCAACTCCTCAAATAAGCAGCTATAGCCGTATTGAAAAAAAATTTCTGCGATATTTATACTTAAATTAAGTAATACTTATCTGTCTATATTTCTGAGATGAGGTATTATGTACATTATTTACATTATTCGGACTATTGTCCTCATCTTTGTCGCCATATTTTTTACGTTTCGGCCGTTGTACGCTCCGGCCTTCTTCAGGTGATTGGAGTAATATTTGTTTTAAATCAGATTAATTAAACTTTAAATCAGCTAATGCACCTTAAATGAAGTTTCGGAAAAGTTTATTTTATCTTTGAAAAATATTTTTAATAGAGAATTACATCGTGATGACGAATGGGTAAAAATGGCGCTAAAATCAGTGATACTAAGAATTTCAAAACGAAAACTACTTTCAGTCAATTTAAATTAGTTTTGAAATATAGCAAAATATTTCACTTATTGTAAATACTAAATTTAATCTGTTCGTGTAAAATTAAAACTAAAATAAAAGCTTCAAGAGATTTTTCCTTTTCAAAAATGTTGCCTTAAGTATCGCGTTTCTGTGGAGATGTATAGCTGGCCACTTGTATTCGAGGATACCAGTCTACTAGGTCGGCTAGCCAACCCCGATTGCAGACGCATTTGTGTTTATTCAAAACCCACAGGGCCAAACTGTGGTTTATACTGCAACTATGCTGAGCAGACCTTTGTTACGGTTTCTGGGAAAGACCGTGTTATCTAGCGTTATCAACAATTTGTACAAGGCCAGCACGCTCAAACCCTCGGGCACGATGACTTGTGACTTCGTACTAAGCAGAGCTATCGACGGCCCCCAAGGGTCCCGTCTATTCAATTTCACTCACAAGGTTTGGGTCAACCCTTGGTATGGTTTTCAGGCACTTTCCTGGGTTCGACCCCTTCAGTCCGATAACACCAGGTAGTCTCGTTCCTGACAAATCGACCATGGTGACATTCTCATGGTCAGAATCCTTAAGCCCTCGTGTTAGCACAGCTATCAACGGCCCATAAGATTTCCGTCTACCCAATTTCACTCACAAGACTTTGGTCAACCCGTGGCATGCTTTTCAGGCACTTTCCAAAGGTGCCGCACAATGGAATCGACCCCTCCAGTCCGTTAACATCTGGTTAACATCTGGAAGTATCCTTCCCGACAAATCGAACCCGGGTCTCATGGTCAGAATGCAAAATTTCCGACCACTCGGCCACGTACCCATAACAATAACCCATCTCTGTGGAGATACCTACTTATAAAGGGGCAAGACAAATTCGGGTGAAAAAATTGTCTAACACGATACAGTGAACGAACTTTCTTAGCAGCCGACCTAAAAATTTAATTTAAAAAAATCGTTCCACTTGAAACTAAATGCGAAAATGCTTTAATGTGATCCGATTTTAAGGTGAGCGCGTATTTTATACAATAAGCGTTTTTGTACATTCCCTAATTCCTACTGCTACTTAAAACTTAGCTTATAAAATGCAAAAAAGAATGTATTGACTCTCGGTATGAAATTAATACACATGTTGTTATAAGTTAAACCATGAAACAGCCGAACTAGTGGTTAATTAAAATCAACAGTGGCAAATGCGTATAGGATTTCATCGTAAAAAAACACATTCTTCTCCGTCGAAAACTATCAAACATTGCTCTACATAAATTCCTGTTTCACAATGAGACTACAGACAATCACAAAAAAAACAATTCAACAGTAATGCATTTTTAGATACCCTGCCACACACACACATATTTAAGTTAGGATCCTTGTCTCCTTTGGTAGTTGCATAATTAAAAGAAAAACTTGTAGTTCAAATGTATGATTTCTTTTGCACTGTTTTTACTCAAATTAAGGATTGACCAAGTCTGGCAACTGATAGTCGAAATATTTCTATGAAATAAATCATTCGTTGGAACTACAAATTTTTCTTTTCATTATGCAACTACCAACGGAGACAAACATCCTAACTTTGATACGAATAAGGCATGAACCTCGACAAAAAAGCGTATGCTCTTACTTTGTAATCGTCATCAACTCGGTTTTTTCTCCCTTGATTTGAATTCTTAAGCGTTTCTAGTTTCTTTACATTGTTTTACTCAGATTAAAGGAGTGACCAAGGCTAGCAAAAGCTCGTTGAAATATTTCCATAAAATAAACCATTCGTTGGAACTACAAGTTTTTCTTTTAATTACACACACATTTAAGGTGGCTAAAAAAAAACAAATCTTTTATTTATTTTCTACCAATTCTGATGGATTTCTATCTCTAAACTGGGACACTTAAAGCAAACTATGACATTTTTAAATGAAAAGGAATGATGACTGCCCATATATCTATCTATCTATATATATATATATATATATATATATATATATATATATATATAGAGAGAGAGAGAGAGAGAGAGAGAGAGAGAGATTACGTACGATAGTGCTTGTCTTTTTATTCATCTCAATTTATTGTTTTCCTTATCTATGTATCTATCTATGTAATTCTGGGCATATCTATCTATCTACCTTGCTATCTATCTCAGCCTCTTCATAGCTATCTATCTATTTGTGTCTATCTATCTATCTAAATCTGGGCATATCTATCTATCTATCTATCTAAATCTGGGCATATCTATCTATCTATCTATCTATCTATCTATTTATCTATCTATCTAAATCTGGGCATATCTATCTATCTATCTATTTATCTATCTATCTAAATCTGGGCATATCTATCTATCTATCTATCTATCTATCTATCTAAAATCTTTGTTATTTAATGTATAACACTTTCAGGATCCTTTACCCAATTTTTTAACATATTGTCAACATGGAGAACACATACATAAAAAACTTATCTTTCAATTATTTTCTGATGGATTTCTATCTCTAAACTTGGACACTTAAAGCAAAGAACATAAAATGTTAAACGACTTTTTTTAAATAAGTCACTCATTTTTTTTCTCTTTTTTAGTCAACAGAAATACCAGCTTGGGAAAAAAAAATTTCATTATTTTAAGCACACACAAATACATGCACACACAACTCATTTTTTCGTCTCCGATTTGCTGAAGCCTAACAGGTGAAATGCATAGTCAGAGGATTTTTTCGAAACATACTTTCATGAACGTTTTTTTCCAAATGTCAATAATTTATAACATATAAGGGTAGCAGAATACAACAGCTGATCATCCAGCTGTTGTATCCTATTACATCTGCAAGTCATTTAGTCTATCAACTGGTGTCTCTACCTACGTTTATATCTTGATCAGCCTGTGATCTTTCCAGCTGATTTTTGAAGATTCTAGTTGACAGGAAAGCAGGAAGTCAGTAGACAGTTCCACAAGCGAGAAGTGCAGAAGAAGAAACTATTAGAATAGGACATACTTACAAGTAACAAACTCAACATTGAAATTATGAGACCTAACTGCCAATCTAGTACTGTACTTAAATTCATGAAGAAAGAGAAAAGATCATTAGAACAATTATCATGAAAATATTTATAGAAGATGTGAAGGGAAGCTATATTACAGTGGGGGGAATATTTCATTATTTTAAACACATAGAAATACATACACACACAACTCATTTTTTTGTCTTCGATCTGATGAAGCCTAACAGGTAAAATGCATAGATGGAGGTTTTTTTCGAAACATACTTTCATGAACGTTTTTCCAATTGTCGATAATTTCTAACTCTGTCGGGATCATATACCCAAATTTAAAACTTATATATATATATATATATATATATATATATATATATATATATATATATATATAACAAATGTACTAGTCATACATTAAAATAAATTCCACGACAATTTTGATTTTATAAATGCTACATTCATAAGAAAAGAAAAAAATTCTCTCAGAAGGAAAATCCTCGAGAGTGTCGCCATTGAATACTATCCAAATATTAATCTACCCCCAGGTTTTCTTTTCTCAATATCACCTTTCCTAACAGAATCCCGACTCTCCCAACCCAACATACACAACAAATGTATCAAAAAATGAAAAGAAAATTCTTGAATCCGTCAACAAAATAATACAAACAATATTTCTACATGTGAAAATATTCTCTTCAAACATAAAGTAATTGACTTAATTTTTCAGTTGATCGTATGAATATACAATAGCGTTTCTAAATTCTTCCAGTTGCTAACGACATTTTGTTTGTTGTTTATAGGTACTTTGTTTCAATAAATTCATTTCGTTTTTTACCTTGAAAAAGTCTACATTGGACGAAACGCATCGGCTAAAACTACAGTTTTCCTATTGTCTTTTTCCTTAATACATATATATGTGTGTGTGCGTGTGTGTGTGTTTCGTTAAAGGCAACTGACAAGGTGCCGCGATTAAGCTGTTTATATAATTTTTCTTTTGTTCGTAGAAGTGTTTTCTTTTCTGGACACAAAATGTGTAAAAATTGTTTAATAGTTCGACATATTCGAGCGCTTTCGTCTACACTTGTACCCATTATCGATTTTTATTTTAACTAAATATGTGTGTTTTGTTTTATGTATGTGTCTGAAATTATAGGAATATCTTATTTCCCAAACACGGTCAGTACGTTGTGGCCGTGTTTAGAGTTAACGTTATTCTGTGTTGGGTTTTCCTTCTTTATTATTAATAATAAAACTTTTACTTTACTGTTTTTCCTTTTGCTATTGTAGATACACCCTCACACAAACACCCACCCTCAAACACATATGTGTATATATATATATATATATATATATATATATATATATATATATATATATATATATATATATACGCACACATGTATTCACAAATTAAAACTTGCAGAACAGTTACTTCATCAATATTACTATTATATGACAATATACTGATTTACATTATTTATACTTGGACTGTTGTCCTAATTTTCTTGTTTTTATCACAATCTTTTGGCTGTTGGAGCCACTGAGCTTCCTCAGGTGTATATCGATCTGGGTAACCTACAGGGAATTCCGAACTGAACACTTTATTTAATCTACGAGGATAGACTGTTCTTCTTCTACTACCCATGTCTAGGGATATCACATCTAGTTCTTATATAATATATAAATATAGTATAATGATATATATTACTTTTAAAACTTGTCTTTATATCTCGGCCACAGCTATTCAACAATCCTTTCGAGCTGTGGCTATATATGAGGACTAAAGTTAAGCGAGATTATAACTAGTGTGACATCTGGAATAGATTTATAATATATTTACACATATATTTCCTGGTTATTTCCTGCTATGGAAATGATTCTCAACCGTCATGACGATCCTCAAGTGTGTGTGTGTGAAATATATATATATATAAAATATGAAATATGTATATATATATTTTTCATATAAATACATATATATTTCATATATATATATTTTTCATATTTTATATATATATATATATATATATATATATATATATATATATATATATATATATATATTTCATTATTTTTTTTTATATAATTTATCATCCGAAAAGAAAAATATTATCAGATCACATGAGAAATTGTATAAAAAGCCAAAAAAAACACCTTGTCTGTCGTATTCAATTAAATGTGCATGAAAGAAGGATTTCTGCCTAAATGCATGCATATATATATATATATATATATATATATATATATATATATATATATATATATATATATATGGAAGCAGTAATGGTGCAGTAGTATTTGAAAAAATGAATAACTATTAAAACTTTTTTTCGAATAAGTCTTTACAATATTCTTCGATGTGTACTACCTTCATTAAAGGATTAATTCCTATTATGGCGACACACTTTCCTAAATCCGAACAAGTTATCGAAGATCAATTTTTTAAAAAGCTCCCTCCTTGTACGCAAAATTAATGTCCACGGCTGATTTGAAAGACAAGAAGTATTGATGAGTTATAGGTAGAGATGTATGATTAATAGCAGGCTGAAACAAAGAAAATATTATTGAACTGTTATGTAATATCGGTCCTCCTATATGGCAATGAATACACAAATGAAGAGACTTGAAGCAACAGATATGTGATTCTATAGAAGGATGCTGAGAATACTATGGATTGGATGTGGGAGCAAAGAAGTTTTAAAGAGAAAGTAAACAAAAATGAGACTTGAATATGACATCAGGAAGATTAAGTGAAATTTCCAGGGCACATATCGAGGATAAAGGGCTTGAAAAATTTGACACGTAGAGGAGAGATTCAAGTCGTGGGGTGGAGAAAAGCTACGCATAACCTGCCAAACGAACTTGAACAAGGATTCAGAGAGATAAAGAAAGACACACTTTATTGAGCTACAAAGGACAGGAAGTACTGGAGAGCCGAGATCGCAAACGTCCTGAAAGGCAATGTCAAACAGAATAATAATAATAATAATAATAATAATAATTTATACTATTTACATTATTCGGACTATTGTCCTCATCATTGTCGCCATATTTATTACAACATCTCGGCCGTTGTACGCTCCGGCCTTCTTCGGGTGGTTGGAATCTCAAACTGAACCCTTTATTTCGCTGGGGTAGACTGTTCTAGTTCCATGTGCCATGTCTAATGAATATCAGTTATCTCCTGTCAATTCCCCTCTCCAAGTTCTCCACCGCCTTAACCAGGTATTGAACTCATACTCTTTGGGTCCTATTATTGGATCTAACTAACGCCTTTATCCACTTGAGGACACAACTACCTGAAGAAGGCCGGAGCCTACAACGGCCGAAACGTTGTAATAAATACGGTGACAAAGATGAGGACAATAGTCCGAATAATGTAAATAGTGTACATAATACCTCATCTCAGAAATATAGACAGATACTGAAGGGCCGAAATGATGTAATAAATATGGCGACAAAGATGAGGACAATAGTCCGAATAATGTAAATAGTGTACATAATACCTCATCTCAGAAATATAGACAGATACAGAAGAATTTATGTATGTTATGTTTCGTGCTTTGTATCCTGTAGAGCCGGGTCTAAACTATGGTCCTTAGGCCCTATTGTAAAATTGTCATTTAATCGATAGCACTTTTCTTAGTGTATGAGATGTTCCTAATAGGGCGATCTTTTGGGCAACTTGTATGGTGGTGTGACCTTGGACACTTCTAGTAAAATTGTCCATTCCTTTTCTCACGATGACCAGTGCTCCGATTACTATTGGTACTGCCTCAGTCTTCATTCCCCACATCCTGTTAATCTCCAAATCCTTGTATTTGGAAAATTTCCCGATAATTTTCATGGTGGTGTTTCTCTCAGATGGTACTGCTATGTCAATAAGCATACACATTCTGAATTTCTTGTCTTTTATGATAATATCAGGTCTGTTGGCTTTTATTTCTCTGTCAGTTTGAATTGGCATGTCCCAGAGGATAGTTACATCGTTATTTTTGGTAAGTCTTGTTGGTACTCATACCATCTCTCAGTGGTTTCGATTTTGTGCTTCTTGCATATCTTCCAGTGCACATATGTCGCTACCGTGTTATGTCTGTGGTTATATTTATTCTTTGCTAGTTCCGGACATCCAGAGAAAATATGGTCGACAGTTTCATCATATTTTCAGCAGATCCTGAATTTCGGCTTAGTTCCATCTTTGATTATGTAACAGTGAAAGGATCTGGTTGCGAGGCTGCAATAATTAGGCCTTCTATCTCAGCCTTTCATCCTCAGTGCTTCCTCAGCCACGGATATGTTTTCTGTTGGTCCACATCTGCTTCTTTCATCCTTTTTAGGTATTTGCCATGAAACATCTTGCATCCCACCTTCACTTGTTTCTTTTTTCTTGCAATTTCATTTGACCCAGTTGTTTAGCTTTCTGTTTTACTCGTTTGGCGTACATGGTATTCGCATCATTATTGTTGTTATTATTATTATTATTATTATTATTATTATTAATAATAATAATAACGATGAGGATGATGATGATGATACTGGATATGTATTTTTACAATTAATACGGGATTTTACAGTGAGTATTTATCGGTTATTAATACGTTGTTGATGACATCAAAATTTTTCGAAAGGATTACGTAAACCACAAAAAATAGTTCCGTAAAACTCTTCATTTATGACAAAAAAGTTACAGTAAAACATATCCAAACGAGAACCTGGAGACATTTAAAATAGAAAAAAAAATAGCTTGACAGAAAATTGTCAGAGAAATATATAGTTAATTGCTTGGAAAAATAAATTGCAACCGTGGAGTTTAGAAGAAATTACAACACAAAAAAAATATTAATTTTACTTAATAAAATTATGGATGATCTGAAAAAAGAAAAAAAATGGCGAAACCCCCACCCCCCGCCCCTAAAAAAACAAATGGCGGAGCAAAAAAGATATTTCTAGAATAATTAACTTTTCTCTGTAGTTTTGTTTTGCCATCAATTTTTTGTTTTTTTGCTCCGCCATTTTTTTTTTTTGCTCCGCCATTTTTTTTTTTTTTTGCTCCGCCATTTTTGTTTTTTTTTGTCGCGCCATCTTTTTTTTTTTTTTTTGTTTGCTTCGCCATCTTTCATTTTTTGCTCCAACCGTATTAAGTGGAACAGTTTATGGATAAAATATGATGTCAAAGATGAAAAAACGTTCGCGGGTGAGGGGAATATATTATTTTTTAAATGTTTGCATCCTCAAGTCCGTAGACTCATTTTTTTTTTTTTTGGTGGGCAGGGAACAGTTCTCGGCAGGCTAGGGATCACTACTGTGGTTTCCAGGGCAAATAGTTGATTTTTACGGTACGGAGTTGCTGGCCCAATACACAGGCAGTTTGGAATTTAGAGCTGTCCTTCTAGATTGGTTACCAGCTACTGCTAAAGATGCATACTTTCCCCCATGGAAATGAATACACTGAAATCGATTAGAATTCGAACTCTGCTCTCCATTTCCTTGTTATCCATTGCACCAACCGCTCTCCCTTAAAATGTATTTACAAATAGCATATTGCTTTCTTTAAAATATATAAAAATATCCTTCTTCTATTTCTTTTACATCCCAAAGAAATTAAAGAAAAGGCGATACTTCGTCTATCAATGAGCTTTGGATTGTCTACACATATTTATTATTAAGCGAGGATTTCTTATTACGGGAGGATTTGTAACGGTTACCATAGAACGGTTGGGACACTTGAGATGCTTTGTCAGGCTTTCAGTTACGTTTTTTAGGCAGAATACGTTTTTTCTTATAGCGGAAAGGCCGGTCGAGTATCATTTCAAGATGATGAGTGTTCTGGGCGATCAGTCACTAGCAAAAAGAAAGTGTGTAAAGAATGTGGGAGCTAATGCAGGAAGATCATCGCCACTGAACAATCCATCCCACACGGTGGTTTTCTAACCGTAGCTTAGGTGTGGCAGAACGCCAAAAGTATGGAGCACCCAGTGAGGGTCGTAGTCACTATTCAGACGTAATTAATCTAACGAAACAAGCTTGTTAAATTTTTCACAACATCGAGGTGCCCCGCTGATTTTTCTAAGCATAGCTTAGATGGGGCGCTCAGTGAGGATCCAAGAAGCGCGGCATCGGACAGCTGTCCTTTGACAGAGTCGCCTCTGATCGCACTCTGCCCAAAGACAGAGACGCAAAAATTGCCCGCAACCGTCGGTCGCGCTGGCTTCGGTGCGATCAACGATCACTCTCTCTGGTGCATTGAGAGAGCACGGCCTCGGGCAGCCTTTCCCCAGAGCTGGGAACATCTCAGTATAATTTTTCTCAGTTGCGACTC
The DNA here is from genome assembly GCA_963932145.1 of Acanthosepion lycidas. Lineage (NCBI taxonomy): Eukaryota > Metazoa > Mollusca > Cephalopoda > Sepiida > Sepiidae > Acanthosepion > Acanthosepion lycidas. The sequence goes on along the minus strand of OZ010587.1, from coordinate 22,872,505 downwards.
TGTCCTTTGACAGAGTCGCCCCTGATCGCACTCTGTCCAAAGACATAGACCCAACTGAGAATAGATGCGTTACAAACCACTCAAGAGAGAAGTTTACGCAAATTTTACATGAAAGTATCGCAGTGTTTACACGTTCCCCCGCCAGAACGAGATGTGACACAAGGTCGTTTTAAAGTGGGGACCCGAGCGCGTACACTCCGACAAGAGGCAAAAATTTCCCACAGCCCCCTCAACCGTCGGTTGCACTTGCCTTGATCCTTCCCTCTGGTGCGATGGGAGGGCGCGGCGGCAGGCAACTGTTCCCCAGGGCACCTCTAAATACTATTTTCTCAGTTGCGACTCTGTCCTTTGACAGAGAAGCCCCTGATCGCACTCTGCCCAAAGACAGAGACGCAACTGAAAATAGATGCGTTACAAAGCACCCAAGAGAAAAGTTTACACACATTTTACATGAAAGTATCATCAAATAAATACTGTTTCATTATTTCCAGCAACCAGCTTGTGTCTTATATCTTAATCAAATTCATGAATTTTGCTTTATGGAGACAACTAATTTGCATATTTAGCTTTAAAATATACTTCCTTTTTAATTAACTGTTTTGTTATTTTTGTAAGCCTACAATTATGACAAACGTAAATCTCATTTAAAAGCTATGCGTAAGGCAACGCTGCAAATGAAAACGATTTGGATCTTGCTAGGCTGGGTATTATTGTTAATATGCTAACATTATTGCTAGATGATTTCTAGTCCCAGGTTTAGCTAAACTTACTCTATATCATTTTGTTTACAAAGCTGGTTTGAAATTTAACATTTTCGTCGTTACTTTCCAGGCGCTATAAATATTAAGGCTCTTATCTATTACGCAAGTCCCTCAGTGATATATGTAAACTTGAAAACCAAATATGTTTATCTGTAATTTTTGAGCATTGGAAAATGGACTCTCTCGGCTATAATATTACAATTTCTTATTCCATGATCCTAAAACGGACGCATATCAAATTTGGTGACAGCAGAAATAGCAAGGATTTTTAAGGAAGCTAATCGCAAATTTGCAGGCACGAGTTGTATTCTTTTTTTTTTTTTTTTTTTTTCGTTTGCCTACGCGCCTCATCTGATATTTCGGCATCTGGACGCATCAAATTTCATGTCTGAGAATTTTAAAAAAGGGGGGGTTGTAAAGTATCCTTGAATATCCTGTTTATTTCTCAGTTACTTTGTCTCTCCGACACCCCCAAAAATATTATCCGTATTTCTTTTGAGGTTTAGCTTTGCATGTCTTTTAAGATTGGAGTATCAGTAAAATTAAAGGAAGGAAAATTTAAAAAAAGGAAAAAAAAAAACTACTGAATATCGTTTCATCCGAGGTCCTTAATGAGACCCCAAAAATTCAGGAATATTTTTAACGGATTTTAGAGGCAACAAGTACTTAATCCAAAATGTCCATCTGGTGGCAGACGTTGATCTGAATGATATTTTCTCTCTCTCATGAAGCCTGATATTTTATTTTTGTCGTTCTAATTTTTTTATGATGAGATGTATTCTTGCGATTTCTGTATCGTGGTTTGGTTTGGTTTATTTTTCTTTACCGTATATCAACCTCAATATATTATTTAGTGCCGATAAGATATTGAGTATAGGTTCGTGTGTATAAAGTATATATTCTTTGTAAATAAATCAGTTTATAGATCAAGTTTCATAGATGTATTTTTGTAAAGAGGCCTTTAGTCGAGAGTGATTTAGTTTGGTTATTTTGTTATCAACATCTAAATGGGTTTTTTAATTCTCGGATTGAGGAATCGGAGAGCCGAGTTCGAATTCCAGTCAAATCCATTATATTCCCTTACGTGCTCATACCCTGGGGAAAGTATGAATCCTATTCTTATCCCCACCCAGCTATGGGTAAATAGCAGGACAGAGCGGGTTCTGTAGAATTGGATGGCAACTGGTCTGCTGCAGAAAGAAATGGAAACCTACTGCGGGGAAAAATCTGCCTTGTCAGTCATGTATCGAAAGATACATGATCGCCTAAGCGTGTATCACGTATGGCACATTACTGACTGAATGCCGACAAGATTTTAAAGATAGGTTCGTATGAATAGAATATATATTCTTTGTAAGAAATCAGTTTATAGATCAGGTTTCATTGATGTATTTTTGTAAAGAGGCTTTTTGTCGAGAGCCTGAACTAGTTTGGTTTATTTTGTTTTACGGCATATCAACACCTCAATGGATTATTTAATGCTGACAAGATTTTTAGGATAGGTTCGTATGAATAGAATATATATTCTTTGTAAGAAATCAGTTTATAGATCAGGTTTCATTGATGTATTTTTGTAAAGAGGCTTTTTGTCGAGAGCCTGAACTAGTTTGGTTTATTTTGTTTTACGGCATATCAACACCTCAATGGATTATTTAATGCTGACAAGATTTTTAGGATAGGTTCATATGAATAGAATATATATTCTTTGTAAGAAATCAGTTTGTAGATCAGGTTTTTGTAAAGAGGGTTCTTGTCGAGGGTCAAATGTATTACTGGTAATATTTTTTTAAATGTATTACTGGTAATATTTTTTTAATGTATTGCTGCTAATATTTTTTTAAATGTATTACTGGTAATATTTTTTAATGTATTGCTGCTAATATTTTTTTAAATATATTACTGGTAATATTTTTTTAATGTATTGCTGCTAATATTTTTTTAAATGTATTACTGGTAATATTTTTTTAATGTATTGCTGGTAATATTTTTTTAATGTATTGCTGGTAATATTTTTTTAAATGTATTACTGGTAATATTTTTTTAATGTATTGCTGGTAATATTTTTTTAATGTATTGCTGCTAATATTTTTTTAAATGTATTACTGGTAATATTTTTTTAATGTATTGCTGGTAATATTTTTTTAATGTATTGCTGGTAATATTTTTTTAAATGTATTACTGGTAATATTTTTTTAATGTATTGCTGGTAATATTTTTTTAATGTATTGCTGCTAATATTTTTTTAAATGTATTACTGGTAATATTTTTTTAAATGTATTACTGGTAATATTTTTTTAATGTATTGCTGGTAATATTTTTTTAATGTATTGCTGGTAATATTTTTTTAAATGTATTGCTGGTAATATTTTTTAATGTATTACTGGTAATATTTTTTTAATGCATTACTGGTAATATTTTTTTAAATGTATTACTGGTAATATTTTTTTAATGTATTACTGGTAATATTTTTTTAAATGTATTACTAGTAATATTTTTTTAATGTATTACTGGTAATATTTTTTTAATGTATTACTGGTAATATTTTTTTAATGTATTACTGGTAATATTTTTTTAATGTATTGCTGGTAATATTTTTTCAGATATGTATTGCTGGTATATTTACGATAAAAATCTATTTTTATATCTTCACGGTGTCTTGACCCCAGTTTAGGAGTTCACTATTTTCCCATAGCTGCCCCCCCGCCACTTAACAGGTGCCCCATCTTGGAAACAACAGCAATTAAAAGGTGGTTCCACACTCCTCAAATCTCCCAATCAGAGACCTTGCTGCCGGATGTAGTTTATCGTTGTTTTCTGTTGTTCTAAAGTTGTTGTTTTTTTATGATGAAATGCATTCTTGTGGTTTCTGTATCGGTACATAAACAGTTGATTGATTTATTGATTGGTTGTTTTTTACGGTTTATCAACCTTTTGCAGGTTATATAAAGCTAGGAAATATTTTTTAGATTATAAGAATTTTATAAGATCCATTAAGTAACAACATGACAATAAAGATGAGGACAACAGTTCGAACAATATAAATAGTTCGACATTTATCACTAAAAAATTACTGTTGGGAAATCATTTTTTTTTATTTACTTTGCTCATCCGTCTTATAGGTGTAGATAATTTCGCCTCTCGCCCGGTTGGCACACCTCTCCGTTTATTGAACAGGAGTAGAGGATTATCTCTTGTTCCCTGTTTTTGATTAAATTTCTGGTATCTTGTAAAATTCTTCTATTAGGTTGGTGCAAAAATAATGACGTAATAATGTCGTTTTTGATGTTAAAAAATACGTTAAAAAAAGACATTATTACGTCATTATCTTTGCACCAACCTAATAATTCTCTTTCACTCCCAGTAGCTCCTTACACCTCAGTGGTATAATCGCCTTGCTTCGGTGAATTGATTTAAAAAAACAAAATCAATTCAAATTATGGAGTTCAGCATAATTTTTTCACTTAATTTTAGTGCTATGACATTCAATATTAATTCATGTTATTGATGATCAAAAGAGAATTGGTCAATTTTGATATCTTAATGTTTAATGTCTGCAATGATGGGTAAATCATGGCAGACTAAAAAATACCTCGTGTTTCAAAATTGATACGTTATTGACTGACTGGACGACATTCGTCTGAAACTGTTCTCTTAAAGAAAGGGAAAGTGTTCATTGCTTGGGAAGATTTAAGTGGGACAAGAATAATAAACTAAAAGTTTAAGAGCGAATTTCAAGGACGATGAATAGCAAACAAATACATAGTTCCTGTTTTTGCTGTAGACGGCGCTTGGAAACAGAAGTTAGTCCTTTCTTCTCGTTTTCTTTTACTACCTTCTATAGAAGAACTTGCTGTGTTCTTTCCGTGTCTGCCAAAAAAACATTGCCATCTGCATTGCGATTGTGTCCACCAATAATAAATCGCGGCAGAAACTCCAAATCTCTTGAGTTCGCCCCACTATAAAGGTTAAATAAATCCGGTGAGACGATGCATCCTTGTCTTACGCTCTTTTTTTTTATTTTTGTGTATTTGTCCAATTCATTTTTATCTGCATGCTGGCTCCTAGTAAATTGCCTGGATTATACAACTATCTTTCACAAATAAATCAAATTTTCGCTAGCAAAAGGGCCAGTCCAAGACTTGAACTACGAATTGGAGACGTCATAATAAAACAAATACAGAAATTTAACTACCCTGGAAAAATTATTAAGCTGCTCGAAAAATAAGGCCCGATTTTAGAGTAAACCTTTTGTGTTCTAATATATTATTGAAATCATCTTTTTCAATGTCCGTTCATGACGTTGGCGATCATGACTCTCCACAATTTCTTGTACTTTGTAGCTCTTGATAACTTTTGTGTTTTTGCCATCTCTGCCAAACCCTACTCCGACATCTATTCACTTCAGTTCGCTAGATCGGTTGCTTTTCTCTGTCTCTCTTACCGTCAATCTGTCCTATGAGTATCAAATTTTCCAAGCCCTCTTTCCTCATTATGTATCCCAGAAATGTATCTAGAAACGACCCATCACCGATACTGAACACTGAACCCTCATAGATATATAGCAAATTTTAAATAATATCTATCTATCTATCTATCTATCTATCTATCTATCTATCTATCTATCTATCTCAGTCTATTCTTATCTATTTATCTCAGTCTATTCATTTTCTATCAAGCTATCTATCAAGCAATTAAAAACCAGAATACCTTATTCTTCTATGTGCCATGTCCCTTCATGACGTTGGTGATCATGGCTCTCCACAATTTCTTGTCCTCTGTTGCTCTTAACAACCTTTGACATTTTGCCATCTCTCCCAATATCCTATTCCTCCATCCATTCACTCAAGTTCGCCAGGTCGGTTATGCGTTGATATTGTCTGTCTCTCTCTCTCTCTCTCTCTCTCTCTCATTCTCTCTCTCTCACACACACACACACAATCACATACACACACGCACACTCTCTTTATGAGTATCAAATTTTCCAAGCCCTCTTTCCTCAGTATGTGGCCCAGAAATTTCAACTTTCTATTTCTGATGCTAAGTATAAATGTCCTTTTTGTTTCTATTTTCTCAAGAAATTCGTCGTTGCTCGCATGTTCAGCCCATTGTATTCTCAGTAGCCTTCTGTAGAACCCCATTTCCATTGCTTCAAGTCTCTTCTTCATCTGTGAGGAGATTGTCTATCATTCACTGCCATAGAGGAGAGCTGATATCACATAACAATTCAGTACTCTTTTCTTTGTTTCTCACGAAATTTTTCTAATTCTTAATACGTTGATATTATCTCTCTCTCTCTCTCTCTCTCTCTCTCTCAAACACACACACAACCACATACACACACGCACACTCTCTTTATGAGTATCAAATTTTCCAAGCCCTCTTTCCTCAGTAGGTGGCCCAGAAATTTCAACTTTCTATTTCTGATGCTAAGTATAAAGTTGCTTAGTTGCACAAAAATGTATACCGCATTCTTAATGATTAAAGTGTACTCTTTGTTAATTTTATATCAATGTCTTTCAAAATTTAACTTCAAACATTATATGACGCGTTCGCCGGAGTGGGGGGGGCGTATTCATCATTTGATAATTTTGCGGCAATACGCACTTAAAGATTTAGGCAGTTTTGATCAACATTTCTTTTTAAGGTTACCTGTAAGGAATAGTAAATGTAGGACTTCCTCAAATTTAAATAAAATAATAACAATAATAATATTTATTACAAGAAATATCAAGTTTTACGGAAACATTGTTGACAGTTATATATTTAATTAGATAACAAATAAATAAAAATAATATTAATTTTGATTCTGTATTTGATTTTTTGTTAGGTATTTTTTCATTTTCTCCTTTGTTATTGGCAACACTTTAGAATTCTTTGGCTACAATGATAATTTCCCGAAGTTGAACAAACTAGATTCTGAAATTTAGAATGATCTCATTCCATTTAAAAAATAAAGCCTGTAAAAAGGAATATTTTAAATTCATATACGACCAAAAATAAAATGCTTCTGACAAAGCACCTTAAGGATTTCACTATAATTATGTAAGAATAATGTAATGATATTCTGCAGACAAATCTACGGTTTATGTTGCCTCATCTCATTGTATGGTTACAAACTATAAACCTAAATGGAGATTGAAATATTGTGTAATCGGCTCTAATATTTTGTAAAATACTTGGATATAAGGAATAATTTGAAGTGAATAAGGCAATTTTCGATTATTTTTTATTTTATTTATTTATTTATTTTATTTTATTTATTTATTTTTTGAATACGCCCCTCCTCCGCCGTACGCGTCATGTACCCCCTCATGAAAAGAAAAGGTGCGTTTACTTTTTTTGATTGAATTCAAGCCTGGTCATACTTAAACTACTGTCAGCATTAACAAAGCGTGGGGTGAATGATCCACTTGGAATCGGATAGTACGGCGCTGGTTTCTGAAGTTCCGCAGTGGGGATACGAGTCTTGAAGACGAAAGGTGGTAGTGAACGTTCATCTGCAATTGACAACCAACATCTGAAAATTCTTGTCGAAAAAAAAATCAGCGTCAAAGTGTCAGAGAAATGTCTCAGAAAATGGGTGTCTGTATTTCACCAATATCGGGCCATCTCAAGAAAATTAGCAAAATGAATATACTCGATATGCAAGTTTATTTTGTTGAATAGAAAAATATATGGACTCTACTAGTGCAACAAATGGGGGAGGGCTGTTTAAAACAGGTTGTGAAGAAAAAACTGACACCCCAAATAATATTTCCTTGTATTTTTTTTTTAAATTTAATACTGATTATCTATGAACAGGAGACTGAACTAATTGGGTTACATTTGAAAACCCAATGCGTGTAAATTTTGAATTTATTTTTTTTCTATTAGTAGCACAAGCTAGGTTTGTTTTGTTCATTTTATGGCATATCAACGCCTCAGTGGGTTATTTAATGCCGACAAGATTTTTATTGCTGGTAATATTTTTTTTCAAAAAGTATTTCTGGTAATATTTTTACAAATATGTATTGCTGGTATTAAAACCTATTTTTACACGTTTTGACCCCAGTTTTTTTTTGGGGGGGGGGCGGGTAACTATTTGCCCATAGCAGGGACTCTAACAGATGCTACCAGCAATTAAAAGTTGGTTCCACGCTCTTCAAAACCTTCTAATCGAAGACTTTGCTGTCGTTATGTAGTTTATCGTCTTACCCAGGACGCGGATGTAGTTTGTTGTCTTACCCAGGACGCAGATATAGTTTGTCGTCTTAGCCAGGACGCGGATGTAATTTGTCGTATTACTCAGGACAGGCACAAGTTAGTCCAGGTTATTTCTAAAACTAGCCGCCAAATACAACTAGCCGCAAATACAACTGCAATTCAAAAGTAAACTTCATCTGGCGGCATTCGTTCGGACTCGAGAAAGAAGCAATGTTAATGACGTGCAAATGAACACTAGAGGGAGTAGAAGGAATTGGGCTACTCAGGAAAGTTTGGGAACGCTGAACGAAAAAGAGAACAACAAATATCTAGAAATACAGAAAGCGGATTCAAAAAGAAGAAAAAATGATTCCTGACTATAAAGAATTATTGAAAAGAGTGTAGTAATTGTTGAAGAAGCAGGCGTAAAATATTGATAGCTAGCAGCATGGCCCGGCGTTGACCGTGCTTGATTCAAAAATCGTACGACTCATACAGCAATCGCTATCACTTGACTTAAAATATTTTTGCCCTTCCTTGCCTTTAAAGGAGTGCCCTTTGCCGTGCTGATGTTGCTACATGCCTTACTTCTTGCCTATCTCACACTGCGAATTTTTTCTAAGCTCTATACTAAACATTAAATCAGTTACGAAAAAAGAACTAAACAAAATGAACACAAAACGATCAGCTTTAAAAAAAGGACTCGTAACTGGAAAAACCGAATGAAAAAAGAATGTTAACAATAAATACTTTTTCACTCCAAACCCAGTTCTGCGGAATCAAAATCAACGTTGAGTTTAAGCAAGCAAATGAGCCAATTGGTTTAAAGTGCCATGCAGATTTAAATTTTTCCCACTTGTGACGAATGCAATTATCGATTTTTTTTTTTTTTTGCATGCTAGCATGCTAGTTAACATTCGTGTCAGTCAGCTGTTGGCTCTCATGCTGGCCAATAGAATCTTCCTGCCTATTCGTGGCAGCCAGCTATAGGCTCTCACTCTGGCCAGTAGAAAATGGCCGCAAACAACATGAAAACTGCCGTAGAAGCATGAAAAAATCGACTATTTCCAATATCGATGGGAGTTGGGAAATGCAACGTCGGTCTTGGCCTTCCCGCTTACTTGGAGCATGTGCATGTAAATTTTGGTGCAAATCCGTCGAAAATTGCGGCCATCCATCGTTACACACACACACACATCCTGCCTTTTATAGATAGAGATAATTAATTGTATTTCATTTTGTAAATATTCTAAATAAAGTTCTGTGGATCCCAGATGAAGTTCTTGTGTTTTGAGGTTTGTTTTTTTTAATTTCCCCTTAGACAATACTATGCAACACTGTACATCTTATTTTTCATAAAATGTATTCATGTATTGTTTCTTTTATTAGGAAAATATCAGTTCCGTTATGTGCCATGCATGATACACGCTTAGGCGATCATATATCTTTCAGTACATGTCTGACGAGGCAGATTTTTTCCGCAGTAGGTTGCGATTTCTTACTGCGGGAGACCAAGGCTGTAGAACCCGGTCTACTCTGTCCTGCTAATTACCCATAGAGAAGAAGAAGAGGGTTCATACATTTCCCAAGAGTATTAGTAAGTGAATATAATGGATTTGACTGGAATTCGAACTTGGCTCTCCGATTCCGCAATCAGAGTCGTTATCCATTACTCCACCTTATAACGACGTGTGCGTTACTGAACACTTTAAAAGAGAACAGTTAATTTGATATGGCAATCCTATCAGTTCAGCTAATTGATTCGTGTCATGTAATTCAAGTTTTAAAACTGAATATCTGCAAGTTTTGATTTAACTCACTGTTTGATATAAAAGATGGTTGTAATATCTTTGTTTTTTTATTTTCTTGTTGAGTTTTTTTTTTTTTTTTTTTTTTTTTAAAGAGACAGTTGCTTTTTCCTTCGGGGAAATAAATCACAAATGAAACTGACAGAAGCGATTTGGCATTCAATAATTCTACGCGCTGATATTTCAGCCGATGTGTGATTATTTTCAAAGCTGTCAAATTGACATGAATGATTCCTGACAATTTGTGATTCTTCAGCATTTCTAGGATTCTTTGACAAAGGAATTATTTTGTTACCTCACTAGAGCAAAAGATCGGTAGAAAACGTAACAGGCAAAATAGTCGATGGATATTTGTTAATTGAAATTCACCAAACCACTTGAGATCGTTCTAATGATTTCATTTCAGCTTTTAACAATTTGCTTATATTACGAATAGAACATTTAAAAAAAGACTACAATAACTCCTACAGAAGGTAGTTAAAGAAATTACAAATTGGGAATATGAAGGAACTCATACAGAAGGTGGCAATGGAAAAAGAAAGAAAGGACTAAACATCAATTATAAGAAGACAGAATGTATGGTTGTCAGCAAAAGGGACAGCCCAACATGCAAATTACAAATTGGGAATATGAAGGAACACATACAGAAGGTGGCAATGGAAAAAGGAAGAAAGGACTAAACATCAATTATAAGAAGACAGAATGTATGGTTGTAAGCAAAAGGGACAGCCCAACATGCAAATTACAAATTGGGAATATGAAGGAACACATACAGAAGGTGGCAATGGAAAAAGGAAGAAAGGACTAAACATCAATTATAAGAAGACAGAATGTATGGTTGTCAGCAAAAGGGACAGACCAATATGCAAATTACAAATTGGGAATATGAAGGAACTCATACAGAAGGTGGCAATGGAAAAAGGAAGAAAGGACTAAACATCAATTATAAGAAGACAGAATGTATGGTTGTCAGCAAAAGGGACAGCCCAATATGCAAATTACAAATTGGGAATATGAAGGAACTCATACAGAAGGTGGCAATGGAAAAAGGAAGAAAGGACTAAACATCAATTATAAGAAGACAGAATGTATGGTTGTAAGCAAAACGGACAGTCCAACATGCAAATTACAAATAGGGAATATGAAGGAACTCATACAGAAGGTGGCAATGGAAAAAGGAAGAAAGGACTAAACATCAATTATAAGAAGACAGAATGTATGGTTGTCAGCAAAAGGGAGAGCCCAACATGCAAATTACAAATTGGGAATATGAAGGAACTCATACAGAAGGTGGCAATGGAAAAAGGAAGAAAGGACTAAACATCAATTATAAGAAGACAGAATGTATGGTTGTCAGCAAAAGGGAGAGCCCAAAATGCAAATTACAAATTGGGAATATGAAGGAACTCATACAGAAGGTGGCAATGGAAAAAGGAAGAAAGGACTAAACATCAATTATAAGAAGACAGAATGTATGGTTGTCAGCAAAATGGACAGCCCAACATGCAAATTACAAATTGGGAATATGAAGGAACTCATACAGAAGGTGGCAATGGAAAAAGGAAGAAAAGACTAAAGATCAATTATAAGAAGACAGAATGAAGGGGTGTCAGCAAAAGGGAGAGCCCAACATACAAATTACAAATTGGGAATATGAAGGAACTTATAAAGAAGGTGGCAATGGAAAAAGGAAGAAAGGACTAAACATCAATTATAAGAAGACAGAATGTATGGTTGTAAGCAAAAGGGACAGCCCAACATGCAAATTACAAATTGGGAATATGAAGGAACGCATACAGAAGGTGGCAATGGAAAAAGGAAGAAAGGACTAAACATCAATTATAAGAAGACAGAATGAAGGGTTGTCAGCAAAAGGGAGAGCCCAACATACAAATTACAAATTGGGAATATGAAGGAACTCATACAGAAGGTGGCAATGGAAAAAGGAAGAAAGGACTAAACATCAATTATAAGAAGACAGAATGTATGGTTGTCAGCAAAAGGGAGAGACCCACATGCAAATTACAAATTGGGAATATGAAGGAACTCATACAGAAGGTGGCAATGGAAAAAGGAAGAAAGGACTAAACATCAATTATAAGAAGACAGAATGTATGGTTGTCAGCAAAAGGGAGAGCCCAACATGCAAATTACAAATTGGGAATATGAAGGAACTCATACAGAAGGTGGCAATGGAAAAAGGAAGAAAGGACTAAACATCAATTATAAGAAGACAGAATGTATGGTTGTCAGCAAAAGGGAGAGCCCAACATGCAAATTACAAATTGGGAATATGAAGGAACTCATACAGAAGGTGGCAATGGAAAAAGGAAGAAAGGACTAAACATCAATTATAAGAAGACAGAATGTATGTTTGTCAGCAAAAGAGACAGCCCAACATGCAAATTACAAATTGGGAATATGAAGGAACTCATACAGAAGGTGGCAATGGAAAAAGAAAGAAAGGATTAAACATCAATTATAAGAAGACAGAATGTATGGTTGTTAGCAAAAGGGACAGCCCAAAATGCAAATTACAAATTGGGAATATGAAGGAAATCATACAGAAGGTGCCAATGGAAAAAGGAAGAAAGAACTAAACATCAATTATAAGAAGACAGAATGTATGGTTGTCAGCAAAAGGGAGAGCCCAACATGCAAATTACAAATTGGGAATATGAAGGAACTCATACAGAAGGTGGCAATGGAAAAAGGAAGAAAGAACTAAACATCAATTATAAGAAGACAGAATGTATGGTTGTCAGCAAAAGGGAGAGCCCAACAAGCAAATTACAAATTGGGAATATGAAGGAACTCATACAGAAGGTGGCAATGGAAAAAGGAAGAAAGGACTAAACATCAATTATAAGAAGACAGAATGTATGGTTGTAAGCAAAAGGGACAGCCCAACATGCAAATTACAAATTGGGAATATGAAGGAACTCATACAGAAGATGGCAATGGAAAAAGGAAGAAAGGACTAAACATCAATTATAAAAAGACAGAATGTATGGTTGTCAGCAAAAGGGAGAGCCGAACATGCAAATTACAAATTGGGAATATGAAGGAACTCATACAGAAGGTGGCAATGGAAAAAGGAAGAAAGGACTAAACATCAATTATAAGAAGACAGAATGTATGGTTGTCAGCAAAAGGGAGAGCCGAACATGCAAATTACAAATTGGGAATATGAAGGAACTCATACAGAAGGTGGCAATGGAAAAAGGAAGAAAGGACTAAACATCAATTATAAGAAAACAGAATGTATGGTTGTCAGCAAAAGGGAGAGCCCAACATGCAAATTACAAATTGGGAATATGAAGGAACTCATACAGAAGGTGGCAATGGAAAAAGGAAGAAAGGACTAAACATCAATTATAAGAAGACAGAATGTATGGTTGTCAGCAAAAGGGACAGCCCAACATGCAAATTACAAATTGGGAATATGAAGGAACTCATACAGAAGGTGGCAATGGAAAAAGGAAGAAAGGACTAAACATAAATTATAAGAAGACAGAATGTATGGTTGTCAGCAAAAGGGACAGCCCAACATGCAAATTACAAATTGGGAATATGAAGGAACTCATACAGAAGGTGGCAATGGAAAAAGGAAGAAAGGACTAAACATCAATTATAAGAAGACAGAATGTATGGTTGTCAGCAAAAGGGACAGCCCAACATGCAAATTACAAATTGGGAATATGAAGGAACTTATACAGAAGGTGGCAATGGAAAAAGGAAGAAAGGACTAAACATCAATTATAAGAAGACAGAATGTATGGTTGTCAGCAAAAGGGAGAGCCCAACATGCAAATTACAAATTGGGAATATGAAGGAACTCATACAGAAGGTGGCAATGGAAAAAGGAAGAAAGGACTAAACATCAATTATAAGAAGACAGAATGAAGGGTTATCAGCAAAAGGGAGAGCCCAACATACAAATTACAAATTGGGAATATGAAGGAACTCATACAGAAGGTGGCAATGGAAAAAGGAAGAAAGGACTAAACATCAATTATAAGAAGACAGAATGTATGGTTGTCAGCAAAAGGGACAGCCCAATATGCAAATTACAAATTGGGAATATGAAGGAAATCATACAGAAGGTGGCAATGGAAAAAGGAAGAAAGGACTAAACATCAATTATAAGAAGACAGAATGTATGGTTGTAAGCAAAATGGACAGCCCAATATGCAAATTACAAATTGGGAATATGAAGGAACTCATACAGAAGGTGGCAATGGAAAAAGGAAGAAAGGACTAAACATCAATTATAAGAAGACAGAATGTATGGTTGTAAGCAAAATGGAGAGCCCAACATGCAAATTACAAATTGGGAATATGAAGGAACTCATACAGAAGGTGGCAATGGAAAAAGGAAGAAAGGACTAAACATCAATTATAAGAAGACAGAATATATGGTTGTCAGCAAAAGGGAGAGCCCAACATGCAAATTACAAATTGGGAATATGAAGGAACTCATACAGAAGGTGGCAATGGAAAAAGGAAGAAAGGACTAAACATCAATTATAAGAAGACAGAATGTATGGTTGTCAGCAAAAGGGAGAGCCCAACATGCAAATTACAAATTGGGAATATGAAGGAACTCATACAGAAGGTGGCAAAGGAAAAAGGAAGAAAGGACTAAACATCAATTATAAGAAGACAGAATGTATGGTTGTCAGCAAAATGGACAGCCCAACATGCAAATTACAAATTGGGAATATGAAGGATCTCATACAGAAGGTGGGAATGGAAAAAGGAAGAAAAGACTAAAGATCAATTATAAGAAGACAGAATGAAGGGGTGTCAGCAAAAGGGAGAGCCCAACATACAAATTACAAATTGGGAATATGAAGGAACTCATACAGAAGGTGGCAATGGAAAAAGGAAGAAAGGACTAAACATCAATTATAAGAAGACAGAATGTATGGTTGTAAGCAAAAGGGACAGCCCAACATGCAAATTACAAATTGGGAATATGAAGGAACTCATACAGAAGGTGGCAATGGAAAAAGGAAGAAAGGACTAAACATCAATTATAAGAAGACAGAATGTATGGTTGTCAGCAAAAGGGACAGCCCAACATGCAAATTACAAATTGGGAATATGAAGGAACTCATACAGAAGGTGGCAATGGAAAAAGGAAGAAAGGACTAAACATCAATTATAAGAAGACAGAATGTATGGTTGTCAGCAAAAGGGACAGCCCAACATGCAAATTACAAATTGGGAATATGAAGGAACTCATACAGAAGGTGGCAATGGAAAAAGGAAGAAAGGACTAAACATCAATTATAAAAAGACAGAATGTATGGTTGTCAGCAAAAGGGAGAGCCGAACATGCAAATTACAAATTGGGAATATGAAGGAACTCATACAGAAGGTGGCAATGGAAAAAGGAAGAAAGGACTAAACATCAATTATAAGAAGACAGAATGTATGGTTGTCAGCAAAAGGGAGAGCCGAACATGCAAATTACAAATTGGGAATATGAAGGAACTCATACAGAAGGTGGCAATGGAAAAAGGAAGAAAGGACTAAACATCAATTATAAGAAAACAGAATGTATGGTTGTCAGCAAAAGGGAGAGCCCAACATGCAAATTACAAATTGGGAATATGAAGGAACTCATACAGAAGGTGGCAATGGAAAAAGGAAGAAAGGACTAAACATCAATTATAAGAAGACAGAATGTATGTTTGTCAGCAAAAGGGACAGCCCAACATGCAAATTACAAATTGGGAATATGAAGGAACTCATACAGAAGGTGGCAATGGAAAAAGGAAGAAAGGACTAAACATCAATTATAAGAAGACAGAATGTATGGTTGTCAGCAAAAGGGACAGCCCAACATGCAAATTACAAATTGGGAATATGAAGGAACTCATACAGAAGGTGGCAATGGAAAAAGCAAGAAAGGACTAAACATCAATTATAAGAAGACAGAATGTATGGTTGTCAGCAAAAGGGACAGCCCAACATGCAAATTACAAATTGGGAATATGAAGGAACTTATACAGAAGGTGGCAATGGAAAAAGGAAGAAAGGACTAAACATCAATTATAAGAAGACAGAATGTATGGTTGTCAGCAAAAGGGAGAGCCCAACATGCAAATTACAAATTGGGAATATGAAGGAACTCATACAGAAGGTGGCAATGGAAAAAGGAAGAAAGGACTAAACATCAATTATAAGAAGACAGAATGAAGGGTTATCAGCAAAAGGGAGAGCCCAACATACAAATTACAAATTGGGAATATGAAGGAACTCATACAGAAGGTGGCAATGGAAAAAGGAAGAAAGGACTAAACATCAATTATAAGAAGACAGAATGTATGGTTGTCAGCAAAATGGACAGCCCAATATGCAAATTACAAATTGGGAATATGAAGGAAATCATACAGAAGGTGGCAATGGAAAAAGGAAGAAAGGACTAAACATCAATTATAAGAAGACAGAATGTATGGTTGTAAGCAAAATGGACAGCCCAATATGCAAATTACAAATTGGGAATATGAAGGAACTCATACAGAAGGTGGCAATGGAAAAAGGAAGAAAGGACTAAACATCAATTATAAGAAGACAGAATGTATGGTTGTAAGCAAAATGGAGAGCCCAACATGCAAATTACAAATTGGGAATATGAAGGAACTCATACAGAAGGTGGCAATGGAAAAAGGAAGAAAGGACTAAACATCAATTATAAGAAGACAGAATATATGGTTGTCAGCAAAAGGGAGAGCCCAACATGCAAATTACAAATTGGGAATATGAAGGAACTCATAAAGAAGGTGGCAATGGAAAAAGGAAGAAAGGACTAAACATCAATTATAAGAAGACAGAATGTATGGTTGTCAGCAAAAGGGAGAGCCCAACATGCAAATTACAAATTGGGAATATGAAGGAACTCATACAGAAGGTGGCAAAGGAAAAAGGAAGAAAGGACTAAACATCAATTATAAGAAGACAGAATGTATGGTTGTCAGCAAAATGGACAGCCCAACATGCAAATTACAAATTGGGAATATGAAGGATCACATACAGAAGGTGGGAATGGAAAAAGGAAGAAAAGACTAAAGATCAATTATAAGAAGACAGAATGAAGGGGTGTCAGCAAAAGGGAGAGCCCAACATACAAATTACAAATTGGGAATATGAAGGAACTCATACAGAAGGTGGCAATGGAAAAAGGAAGAAAGGACTAAACATCAATTATAAGAAGACAGAATGTATGGTTGTAAGCAAAAGGGACAGCCCAACATGCAAATTACAAATTGGGAATATGAAGGAACTCATACAGAAGGTGGCAATGGAAAAAGGAAGAAAGGACTAAACATCAATTATAAGAAGACAGAATGTATGGTTGTCAGCAAAAGGGACAGCCCAACATGCAAATTACAAATTGGGAATATGAAGGAACTCATACAGAAGGTGGCAATGGAAAAAGGAAGAAAGGACTAAACATCAATTATAAGAAGACAGAATGTATGGTTGTCAGCAAAAGGGACAGCCCAACATGCAAATTACAAATTGGGAATATGAAGGAACTCATACAGAAGGTGGCAATGGAAAAAGGAAGAAAGGACTAAACATCAATTATAAGAAGACAGAATGTATGGTTGTCAGCAAAAGGGACAGCCCAACATGCAAATTACAAATTGGGAATATGAAGGAACTTATACAGAAGGTGGCAATGGAAAAAGGAAGAAAGGACTAAACATCAATTATAAGAAGACAGAATGTATGGTTGTCAGCAAAAGGGAGAGCCCAACATGCAAATTACAAATTGGGAATATGAAGGAACTCATACAGAAGGTGGCAATGGAAAAAGGAAGAAAGGACTAAACATCAATTATAAGAAGACAGAATGAAGGGTTATCAGCAAAAGGGAGAGCCCAACATACAAATTACAAATTGGGAATATGAAGGAACTCATACAGAAGGTGGCAATGGAAAAAGGAAGAAAGGACTAAACATCAATTATAAGAAGACAGAATGTATGGTTGTCAGCAAAAGGGACAGCCCAATATGCAAATTACAAATTGGGAATATGAAGGAACTCATACAGAAGGTGGCAATGGAAAAAGGAAGAAAGGACTAAACATCAATTATAAGAAGACAGAATGTATGGTTGTAAGCAAAATGGACAGCCCAATATGCAAATTACAAATTGGGAATATGAAGGAACTCATACAGAAGGTGGCAATGGAAAAAGGAAGAAAGGACTAAACATCAATTATAAGAAGACAGAATGTATGGTTGTAAGCAAAATGGAGAGCCCAACATGCAAATTACAAATTGGGAATATGAAGGAACTCATACAGAAGGTGGCAATGGAAAAAGGAAGAAAGGACTAAACATCAATTATAAGAAGACAGAATATATGGTTGTCAGCAAAAGGGAGAGCCCAACATGCAAATTACAAATTGGGAATATGAAGGAACTCATACAGAAGGTGGCAATGGAAAAAGGAAGAAAGGACTAAACATCAATTATAAGAAGACAGAATGTATGGTTGTCAGCAAAAGGGAGAGCCCAACATGCAAATTACAAATTGGGAATATGAAGGAACTCATACAGAAGGTGGCAAAGGAAAAAGGAAGAAAGGACTAAACATCAATTATAAGAAGACAGAATGTATGGTTGTCAGCAAAATGGACAGCCCAACATGCAAATTACAAATTGGGAATATGAAGGATCTCATACAGAAGGTGGGAATGGAAAAAGGAAGAAAAGACTAAAGATCAATTATAAGAAGACAGAATGAAGGGGTGTCAGCAAAAGGGAGAGCCCAACATACAATTACAAATTGGGAATATGAAGGAACTCATAGAGAAGGTGGCAATGGAAAAAGGAAGAAAGGACTAAACATCAATTATAAGAAGACAGAATGTATGGTTGTAAGCAAAAGGGACAGCCCAACATGCAAATTACAAATTGGGAATATGAAGGAACTCATACAGAAGGTGGCAATGGAAAAAGAAAGAAAGGACTAAACATCAATTATAAGAAGACAGAATGTATGGTTGTCAGCAAAATGGACAGCCCAACATGCAAATTACAAATTGGGAATATGAAGGAACTCATACAGAAGGTGGCAATGGAAAAGGAAGAAAGGACTAAACATCAATTATAAGAAGACAGAATGAAGGGTTGTCAGCAAAAGGGAGAGCCCAACATACAAATTACAAATTGGGAATATGAAGGAACTCATACAGAAGGTGGCAATGGAAAAAGGAAGAAAGGACTAAACATCAATTATAAGAAGACAGAATGAAGGGTTATCAGCAAAAGGGAGAGCCCAACATACAAATTACAAATTGGGAATATGAAGGAACTCATACAGAAGGTGGCAATGGAAAAAGGAAGAAAGGACTAAACATCAATTATAAGAAGACAGAATGTATGGTTGTAAGCAAAATGGACAGCCCAATATGCAAATTACAAATTGGGAATATGAAGGAACTCATACAGAAGGTGGCAATGGAAAAAGGAAGAAAGGACTAAACATCAATTATAAGAAGACAGAATGTATGGTTGTAAGCAAAATGGAGAGCCCAACATGCAAATTACAAATTGGGAATATGAAAGAACTCATACAGAAGGTGGCAATGGAAAAAGGAAGAAAGGACTAAACATCAATTATAAGAAGACAGAATATATGGTTGTCAGCAAAAGGGAGAGCCCAACATGCAAATTACAAATTGGGAATATGAAGGAACTCATACAGAAGGTGGCAATGGAAAAAGGAAGAAAGGACTAAACATCAATTATAAGAAGACAGAATGTATGGTTGTCAGCAAAAGGGAGAGCCCAACATGCAAATTACAAATTGGGAATATGAAGGAACTCATACAGAAGGTGGCAAAGGAAAAAGGAAGAAAGGACTAAACATCAATTATAAGAAGACAGAATGTATGGTTGTCAGCAAAATGGACAGCCCAACATGCAAATTACAAATTGGGAATATGAAGGATCTCATACAGAAGGTGGGAATGGAAAAAGGAAGAAAAGACTAAAGATCAATTATAAGAAGACAGAATGAAGGGGTGTCAGCAAAAGGGAGAGCCCAACATACAATTACAAATTGGGAATATGAAGGAACTCATAGAGAAGGTGGCAATGGAAAAAGGAAGAAAGGACTAAACATCAATTATAAGAAGACAGAATGTATGGTTGTAAGCAAAAGGGACAGCCCAACATGCAAATTACAAATTGGGAATATGAAGGAACTCATACAGAAGGTGGCAATGGAAAAAGAAAGAAAGGACTAAACATCAATTATAAGAAGACAGAATGTATGGTTGTCAGCAAAATGGACAGCCCAACATGCAAATTACAAATTGGGAATATGAAGGAACTCATACAGAAGGTGGCAATGGAAAAGGAAGAAAGGACTAAACATCAATTATAAGAAGACAGAATGAAGGGTTGTCAGCAAAAGGGAGAGCCCAACATACAAATTACAAATTGGGAATATGAAGGAACTCATACAGAAGGTGGCAATGGAAAAAGGAAGAAAGGACTAAACATCAATTATAAGAAGACAGAATGAAGGGTTATCAGCAAAAGGGAGAGCCCAACATACAAATTACAAATTGGGAATATGAAGGAACTCATACAGAAGGTGGCAATGGAAAAAGGAAGAAAGGACTAAACATCAATTATAAGAAGACAGAATGTATGGTTGTCAGCAAAAGGGACAGCCCAATATGCAAATTACAAATTGGGAATATGAAGGAACTCATACAGAAGGTGGCAATGGAAAAAGGAAGAAAGGACTAAACATCAATTATAAGAAGACAGAATGTATGGTTGTAAGCAAAATGGACAGCCCAATATGCAAATTACAAATTGGGAATATGAAGGAACTCATACAGAAGGTGGCAATGGAAAAAGGAAGAAAGGACTAAACATCAATTATAAGAAGACAGAATGTATGGTTGTAAGCAAAATGGACAGCCCAACATGCAAATTACAAATTGGGAATATGAAGGAACTCATACAGAAGGTGGCAATGGAAAAAGGAAGAAAGGACTAAACATCAATTATAAGAAGACAGAATGTATGGTTGTCAGCAAAAGGGAGAGCCCAACATGCAAATTACAAATTGGGAATATGAAGGAACTCATACAGAAGGTGGCAATGGAAAAAGGAAGAAAGGACTAAACATCAATTATAAGAAGACAGAATATATGGTTGTCAGCAAAATGGACAGCCCAACATGCAAATTACAAATTGAGAATATGAAGGAACTCATACAGAAGGTGGCAATGGAAAAAGGAAGAAAGGACTAAACATCAATTATAAGAAGACAGAATGTATGGTTGTCAGCAAAAGGGACAGCCCAACATGCAAATTACAAATTGGGAATATGAAGGAACTTATACAGTAGGTGGCAATGGAAAAAGGAAGAAATGACTAAACATCAATTATAAGAAGACAGAATGTATGGTTGTCAGCAAAAGGGAGAGCCCAACATGCAAATTACAAATTGGGAATATGAAGGAACTCATACAGAAGGTGGCAATGGAAAAAGGAAGAAAGGACTAAACATCAATTATAAGAAGACAGAATGTATGGTTGTCAGCAAAAGGGACAGCCCAATATGCAAATTACAAATTGGGAATATGAAGGAACTCATACAGAAGGTGGCAATGGAAAAAGGAAGAAAGGACTAAACATCAATTATAAGAAGACAGAATGTATGGTTGTAAGCAAAATGGACAGCCCAATATGCAAATTACAAATTGGGAATATGAAGGAACTCATACAGAAGGTGGCAATGGAAAAAGGAAGAAAGGACTAAACATCAATTATAAGAAGACAGAATGTATGGTTGTAAGCAAAATGGAGAGCCCAACATGCAAATTACAAATTGGGAATATGAAGGAACTCATACAGAAGGTGGCAATGGAAAAAGGAAGAAAGGACTAAACATCAATTATAAGAAGACAGAATATATGGTTGTCAGCAAAAGGGAGAGCCCAACATGCAAATTACAAATTGGGAATATGAAGGAACTCATACAGAAGGTGGCAATGGAAAAAGGAAGAAAGGACTAAACATCAATTATAAGAAGACAGAATGTATGGTTGTCAGCAAAAGGGAGAGCCCAACATGCAAATTACAAATTGGGAATATGAAGGAACTCATACAGAAGGTGGCAAAGGAAAAAGGAAGAAAGGACTAAACATCAATTATAAGAAGACAGAATGTATGGTTGTAAGCAAAAGGGACAGCCCAACATGCAAATTACAAATTGGGAATATGAAGGAACTCATACAGAAGATGGCAATGGAAAAAGGAAGAAAGGACTAAACATCAATTATAAAAAGACAGAATGTATGGTTGTCAGCAAAAGGGAGAGCCGAACATGCAAATTACAAATTGGGAATATGAAGGAACTCATACAGAAGGTGGCAATGGAAAAAGGAAGAAAGGACTAAACATCAATTATAAGAAGACAGAATGTATGGTTGTCAGCAAAAGGGAGAGCCGAACATGCAAATTACAAATTGGGAATATGAAGGAACTCATACAGAAGGTGGCAATGGAAAAAGGAAGAAAGGACTAAACATCAATTATAAGAAAACAGAATGTATGGTTGTCAGCAAAAGGGAGAGCCCAACATGCAAATTACAAATTGGGAATATGAAGGAACTCATACAGAAGGTGGCAATGGAAAAAGGAAGAAAGGACTAAACATCAATTATAAGAAGACAGAATGTATGGTTGTCAGCAAAAGGGACAGCCCAACATGCAAATTACAAATTGGGAATATGAAGGAACTCATACAGAAGGTGGCAATGGAAAAAGGAAGAAAGGACTAAACATAAATTATAAGAAGACAGAATGTATGGTTGTCAGCAAAAGGGACAGCCCAACATGCAAATTACAAATTGGGAATATGAAGGAACTCATACAGAAGGTGGCAATGGAAAAAGGAAGAAAGGACTAAACATCAATTATAAGAAGACAGAATGTATGGTTGTCAGCAAAAGGGACAGCCCAACATGCAAATTACAAATTGGGAATATGAAGGAACTTATACAGAAGGTGGCAATGGAAAAAGGAAGAAAGGACTAAACATCAATTATAAGAAGACAGAATGTATGGTTGTCAGCAAAAGGGAGAGCCCAACATGCAAATTACAAATTGGGAATATGAAGGAACTCATACAGAAGGTGGCAATGGAAAAAGGAAGAAAGGACTAAACATCAATTATAAGAAGACAGAATGAAGGGTTATCAGCAAAAGGGAGAGCCCAACATACAAATTACAAATTGGGAATATGAAGGAACTCATACAGAAGGTGGCAATGGAAAAAGGAAGAAAGGACTAAACATCAATTATAAGAAGACAGAATGTATGGTTGTCAGCAAAAGGGACAGCCCAATATGCAAATTACAAATTGGGAATATGAAGGAAATCATACAGAAGGTGGCAATGGAAAAAGGAAGAAAGGACTAAACATCAATTATAAGAAGACAGAATGTATGGTTGTAAGCAAAATGGACAGCCCAATATGCAAATTACAAATTGGGAATATGAAGGAACTCATACAGAAGGTGGCAATGGAAAAAGGAAGAAAGGACTAAACATCAATTATAAGAAGACAGAATGTATGGTTGTAAGCAAAATGGAGAGCCCAACATGCAAATTACAAATTGGGAATATGAAGGAACTCATACAGAAGGTGGCAATGGAAAAAGGAAGAAAGGACTAAACATCAATTATAAGAAGACAGAATATATGGTTGTCAGCAAAAGGGAGAGCCCAACATGCAAATTACAAATTGGGAATATGAAGGAACTCATACAGAAGGTGGCAATGGAAAAAGGAAGAAAGGACTAAACATCAATTATAAGAAGACAGAATGTATGGTTGTCAGCAAAAGGGAGAGCCCAACATGCAAATTACAAATTGGGAATATGAAGGAACTCATACAGAAGGTGGCAAAGGAAAAAGGAAGAAAGGACTAAACATCAATTATAAGAAGACAGAATGTATGGTTGTCAGCAAAATGGACAGCCCAACATGCAAATTACAAATTGGGAATATGAAGGATCTCATACAGAAGGTGGGAATGGAAAAAGGAAGAAAAGACTAAAGATCAATTATAAGAAGACAGAATGAAGGGGTGTCAGCAAAAGGGAGAGCCCAACATACAAATTACAAATTGGGAATATGAAGGAACTCATACAGAAGGTGGCAATGGAAAAAGGAAGAAAGGACTAAACATCAATTATAAGAAGACAGAATGTATGGTTGTAAGCAAAAGGGACAGCCCAACATGCAAATTACAAATTGGGAATATGAAGGAACTCATACAGAAGGTGGCAATGGAAAAAGGAAGAAAGGACTAAACATCAATTATAAGAAGACAGAATGTATGGTTGTCAGCAAAAGGGACAGCCCAACATGCAAATTACAAATTGGGAATATGAAGGAACTCATACAGAAGGTGGCAATGGAAAAAGGAAGAAAGGACTAAACATCAATTATAAGAAGACAGAATGTATGGTTGTCAGCAAAAGGGACAGCCCAACATGCAAATTACAAATTGGGAATATGAAGGAACTCATACAGAAGGTGGCAATGGAAAAAGGAAGAAAGGACTAAACATCAATTATAAAAAGACAGAATGTATGGTTGTCAGCAAAAGGGAGAGCCGAACATGCAAATTACAAATTGGGAATATGAAGGAACTCATACAGAAGGTGGCAATGGAAAAAGGAAGAAAGGACTAAACATCAATTATAAGAAGACAGAATGTATGGTTGTCAGCAAAAGGGAGAGCCGAACATGCAAATTACAAATTGGGAATATGAAGGAACTCATACAGAAGGTGGCAATGGAAAAAGGAAGAAAGGACTAAACATCAATTATAAGAAAACAGAATGTATGGTTGTCAGCAAAAGGGAGAGCCCAACATGCAAATTACAAATTGGGAATATGAAGGAACTCATACAGAAGGTGGCAATGGAAAAAGGAAGAAAGGACTAAACATCAATTATAAGAAGACAGAATGTATGTTTGTCAGCAAAAGGGACAGCCCAACATGCAAATTACAAATTGGGAATATGAAGGAACTCATACAGAAGGTGGCAATGGAAAAAGGAAGAAAGGACTAAACATCAATTATAAGAAGACAGAATGTATGGTTGTCAGCAAAAGGGACAGCCCAACATGCAAATTACAAATTGGGAATATGAAGGAACTCATACAGAAGGTGGCAATGGAAAAAGCAAGAAAGGACTAAACATCAATTATAAGAAGACAGAATGTATGGTTGTCAGCAAAAGGGACAGCCCAACATGCAAATTACAAATTGGGAATATGAAGGAACTTATACAGAAGGTGGCAATGGAAAAAGGAAGAAAGGACTAAACATCAATTATAAGAAGACAGAATGTATGGTTGTCAGCAAAAGGGAGAGCCCAACATGCAAATTACAAATTGGGAATATGAAGGAACTCATACAGAAGGTGGCAATGGAAAAAGGAAGAAAGGACTAAACATCAATTATAAGAAGACAGAATGAAGGGTTATCAGCAAAAGGGAGAGCCCAACATACAAATTACAAATTGGGAATATGAAGGAACTCATACAGAAGGTGGCAATGGAAAAAGGAAGAAAGGACTAAACATCAATTATAAGAAGACAGAATGTATGGTTGTCAGCAAAATGGACAGCCCAATATGCAAATTACAAATTGGGAATATGAAGGAAATCATACAGAAGGTGGCAATGGAAAAAGGAAGAAAGGACTAAACATCAATTATAAGAAGACAGAATGTATGGTTGTAAGCAAAATGGACAGCCCAATATGCAAATTACAAATTGGGAATATGAAGGAACTCATACAGAAGGTGGCAATGGAAAAAGGAAGAAAGGACTAAACATCAATTATAAGAAGACAGAATGTATGGTTGTAAGCAAAATGGAGAGCCCAACATGCAAATTACAAATTGGGAATATGAAGGAACTCATACAGAAGGTGGCAATGGAAAAAGGAAGAAAGGACTAAACATCAATTATAAGAAGACAGAATATATGGTTGTCAGCAAAAGGGAGAGCCCAACATGCAAATTACAAATTGGGAATATGAAGGAACTCATAAAGAAGGTGGCAATGGAAAAAGGAAGAAAGGACTAAACATCAATTATAAGAAGACAGAATGTATGGTTGTCAGCAAAAGGGAGAGCCCAACATGCAAATTACAAATTGGGAATATGAAGGAACTCATACAGAAGGTGGCAAAGGAAAAAGGAAGAAAGGACTAAACATCAATTATAAGAAGACAGAATGTATGGTTGTCAGCAAAATGGACAGCCCAACATGCAAATTACAAATTGGGAATATGAAGGATCACATACAGAAGGTGGGAATGGAAAAAGGAAGAAAAGACTAAAGATCAATTATAAGAAGACAGAATGAAGGGGTGTCAGCAAAAGGGAGAGCCCAACATACAAATTACAAATTGGGAATATGAAGGAACTCATACAGAAGGTGGCAATGGAAAAAGGAAGAAAGGACTAAACATCAATTATAAGAAGACAGAATGTATGGTTGTAAGCAAAAGGGACAGCCCAACATGCAAATTACAAATTGGGAATATGAAGGAACTCATACAGAAGGTGGCAATGGAAAAAGGAAGAAAGGACTAAACATCAATTATAAGAAGACAGAATGTATGGTTGTCAGCAAAAGGGACAGCCCAACATGCAAATTACAAATTGGGAATATGAAGGAACTCATACAGAAGGTGGCAATGGAAAAAGGAAGAAAGGACTAAACATCAATTATAAGAAGACAGAATGTATGGTTGTCAGCAAAAGGGACAGCCCAACATGCAAATTACAAATTGGGAATATGAAGGAACTCATACAGAAGGTGGCAATGGAAAAAGGAAGAAAGGACTAAACATCAATTATAAGAAGACAGAATGTATGGTTGTCAGCAAAAGGGACAGCCCAACATGCAAATTACAAATTGGGAATATGAAGGAACTTATACAGAAGGTGGCAATGGAAAAAGGAAGAAAGGACTAAACATCAATTATAAGAAGACAGAATGTATGGTTG
Organism: Acanthosepion lycidas; assembly: GCA_963932145.1. Classification (NCBI taxonomy): domain Eukaryota; kingdom Metazoa; phylum Mollusca; class Cephalopoda; order Sepiida; family Sepiidae; genus Acanthosepion; species Acanthosepion lycidas. The sequence goes on along the minus strand of OZ010587.1, from coordinate 22,845,661 downwards.
TCAGCAAAAGGGAGAGCCCAACATGCAAATTACAAATTGGGAATATGAAGGAACTCATACAGAAGGTGGCAATGGAAAAAGGAAGAAAGGACTAAACATCAATTATAAGAAGACAGAATGAAGGGTTATCAGCAAAAGGGAGAGCCCAACATACAAATTACAAATTGGGAATATGAAGGAACTCATACAGAAGGTGGCAATGGAAAAAGGAAGAAAGGACTAAACATCAATTATAAGAAGACAGAATGTATGGTTGTCAGCAAAAGGGACAGCCCAATATGCAAATTACAAATTGGGAATATGAAGGAACTCATACAGAAGGTGGCAATGGAAAAAGGAAGAAAGGACTAAACATCAATTATAAGAAGACAGAATGTATGGTTGTAAGCAAAATGGACAGCCCAATATGCAAATTACAAATTGGGAATATGAAGGAACTCATACAGAAGGTGGCAATGGAAAAAGGAAGAAAGGACTAAACATCAATTATAAGAAGACAGAATGTATGGTTGTAAGCAAAATGGAGAGCCCAACATGCAAATTACAAATTGGGAATATGAAGGAACTCATACAGAAGGTGGCAATGGAAAAAGGAAGAAAGGACTAAACATCAATTATAAGAAGACAGAATATATGGTTGTCAGCAAAAGGGAGAGCCCAACATGCAAATTACAAATTGGGAATATGAAGGAACTCATACAGAAGGTGGCAATGGAAAAAGGAAGAAAGGACTAAACATCAATTATAAGAAGACAGAATGTATGGTTGTCAGCAAAAGGGAGAGCCCAACATGCAAATTACAAATTGGGAATATGAAGGAACTCATACAGAAGGTGGCAAAGGAAAAAGGAAGAAAGGACTAAACATCAATTATAAGAAGACAGAATGTATGGTTGTCAGCAAAATGGACAGCCCAACATGCAAATTACAAATTGGGAATATGAAGGATCTCATACAGAAGGTGGGAATGGAAAAAGGAAGAAAAGACTAAAGATCAATTATAAGAAGACAGAATGAAGGGGTGTCAGCAAAAGGGAGAGCCCAACATACAATTACAAATTGGGAATATGAAGGAACTCATAGAGAAGGTGGCAATGGAAAAAGGAAGAAAGGACTAAACATCAATTATAAGAAGACAGAATGTATGGTTGTAAGCAAAAGGGACAGCCCAACATGCAAATTACAAATTGGGAATATGAAGGAACTCATACAGAAGGTGGCAATGGAAAAAGAAAGAAAGGACTAAACATCAATTATAAGAAGACAGAATGTATGGTTGTCAGCAAAATGGACAGCCCAACATGCAAATTACAAATTGGGAATATGAAGGAACTCATACAGAAGGTGGCAATGGAAAAGGAAGAAAGGACTAAACATCAATTATAAGAAGACAGAATGAAGGGTTGTCAGCAAAAGGGAGAGCCCAACATACAAATTACAAATTGGGAATATGAAGGAACTCATACAGAAGGTGGCAATGGAAAAAGGAAGAAAGGACTAAACATCAATTATAAGAAGACAGAATGAAGGGTTATCAGCAAAAGGGAGAGCCCAACATACAAATTACAAATTGGGAATATGAAGGAACTCATACAGAAGGTGGCAATGGAAAAAGGAAGAAAGGACTAAACATCAATTATAAGAAGACAGAATGTATGGTTGTAAGCAAAATGGACAGCCCAATATGCAAATTACAAATTGGGAATATGAAGGAACTCATACAGAAGGTGGCAATGGAAAAAGGAAGAAAGGACTAAACATCAATTATAAGAAGACAGAATGTATGGTTGTAAGCAAAATGGAGAGCCCAACATGCAAATTACAAATTGGGAATATGAAAGAACTCATACAGAAGGTGGCAATGGAAAAAGGAAGAAAGGACTAAACATCAATTATAAGAAGACAGAATATATGGTTGTCAGCAAAAGGGAGAGCCCAACATGCAAATTACAAATTGGGAATATGAAGGAACTCATACAGAAGGTGGCAATGGAAAAAGGAAGAAAGGACTAAACATCAATTATAAGAAGACAGAATGTATGGTTGTCAGCAAAAGGGAGAGCCCAACATGCAAATTACAAATTGGGAATATGAAGGAACTCATACAGAAGGTGGCAAAGGAAAAAGGAAGAAAGGACTAAACATCAATTATAAGAAGACAGAATGTATGGTTGTCAGCAAAATGGACAGCCCAACATGCAAATTACAAATTGGGAATATGAAGGATCTCATACAGAAGGTGGGAATGGAAAAAGGAAGAAAAGACTAAAGATCAATTATAAGAAGACAGAATGAAGGGGTGTCAGCAAAAGGGAGAGCCCAACATACAATTACAAATTGGGAATATGAAGGAACTCATAGAGAAGGTGGCAATGGAAAAAGGAAGAAAGGACTAAACATCAATTATAAGAAGACAGAATGTATGGTTGTAAGCAAAAGGGACAGCCCAACATGCAAATTACAAATTGGGAATATGAAGGAACTCATACAGAAGGTGGCAATGGAAAAAGAAAGAAAGGACTAAACATCAATTATAAGAAGACAGAATGTATGGTTGTCAGCAAAATGGACAGCCCAACATGCAAATTACAAATTGGGAATATGAAGGAACTCATACAGAAGGTGGCAATGGAAAAAGGAAGAAAGGACTAAACATCAATTATAAGAAGACAGAATGTATGGTTGTCAGCAAAAGGGACAGCCCAACATGCAAATTACAAATTGGGAATATGAAGGAACTTATACAGTAGGTGGCAATGGAAAAAGGAAGAAATGACTAAACATCAATTATAAGAAGACAGAATGTATGGTTGTCAGCAAAAGGGAGAGCCCAACATGCAAATTACAAATTGGGAATATGAAGGAACTCATACAGAAGGTGGCAATGGAAAAAGGAAGAAAGGACTAAACATCAATTATAAGAAGACAGAATGTATGGTTGTCAGCAAAAGGGACAGCCCAATATGCAAATTACAAATTGGGAATATGAAGGAACTCATACAGAAGGTGGCAATGGAAAAAGGAAGAAAGGACTAAACATCAATTATAAGAAGACAGAATGTATGGTTGTAAGCAAAATGGACAGCCCAATATGCAAATTACAAATTGGGAATATGAAGGAACTCATACAGAAGGTGGCAATGGAAAAAGGAAGAAAGGACTAAACATCAATTATAAGAAGACAGAATGTATGGTTGTAAGCAAAATGGAGAGCCCAACATGCAAATTACAAATTGGGAATATGAAGGAACTCATACAGAAGGTGGCAATGGAAAAAGGAAGAAAGGACTAAACATCAATTATAAGAAGACAGAATATATGGTTGTCAGCAAAAGGGAGAGCCCAACATGCAAATTACAAATTGGGAATATGAAGGAACTCATACAGAAGGTGGCAATGGAAAAAGGAAGAAAGGACTAAACATCAATTATAAGAAGACAGAATGTATGGTTGTCAGCAAAAGGGAGAGCCCAACATGCAAATTACAAATTGGGAATATGAAGGAACTCATACAGAAGGTGGCAAAGGAAAAAGGAAGAAAGGACTAAACATCAATTATAAGAAGACAGAATGTATGGTTGTCAGCAAAAGGGACAGCCCAACATGCAAATTACAAATTGGGAATATGAAGGAACTTATACAGTAGGTGGCAATGGAAAAAGGAAGAAATGACTAAACATCAATTATAAGAAGACAGAATGTATGGTTGTCAGCAAAAGGGAGAGCCCAACATGCAAATTACAAATTGGGAATATGAAGGAACTCATACAGAAGGTGGCAATGGAAAAAGGAAGAAAGGACTAAACATCAATTATAAGAAGACAGAATGTATGGTTGTCAGCAAAAGGGACAGCCCAATATGCAAATTACAAATTGGGAATATGAAGGAACTCATACAGAAGGTGGCAATGGAAAAAGGAAGAAAGGACTAAACATCAATTATAAGAAGACAGAATGTATGGTTGTAAGCAAAATGGACAGCCCAATATGCAAATTACAAATTGGGAATATGAAGGAACTCATACAGAAGGTGGCAATGGAAAAAGGAAGAAAGGACTAAACATCAATTATAAGAAGACAGAATGTATGGTTGTAAGCAAAATGGAGAGCCCAACATGCAAATTACAAATTGGGAATATGAAGGAACTCATACAGAAGGTGGCAATGGAAAAAGGAAGAAAGGACTAAACATCAATTATAAGAAGACAGAATATATGGTTGTCAGCAAAAGGGAGAGCCCAACATGCAAATTACAAATTGGGAATATGAAGGAACTCATACAGAAGGTGGCAATGGAAAAAGGAAGAAAGGACTAAACATCAATTATAAGAAGACAGAATGTATGGTTGTCAGCAAAAGGGAGAGCCCAACATGCAAATTACAAATTGGGAATATGAAGGAACTCATACAGAAGGTGGCAAAGGAAAAAGGAAGAAAGGACTAAACATCAATTATAAGAAGACAGAATGTATGGTTGTCAGCAAAATGGACAGCCCAACATGCAAATTACAAATTGGGAATATGAAGGATCTCATACAGAAGGTGGGAATGGAAAAAGGAAGAAAAGACTAAAGATCAATTATAAGAAGACAGAATGAAGGGGTGTCAGCAAAAGGGAGAGCCCAACATACAAATTACAAATTGGGAATATGAAGGAACTCATAGAGAAGGTGGCAATGGAAAAAGGAAGAAAGGACTAAACATCAATTATAAGAAGACAGAATGTATGGTTGTAAGCAAAAGGGACAGCCCAATATGCAAATTACAAATTGGGAATATGAAGGAACTCATACAGAAGGTGGCAATGGAAAAAGGAAGAAAGGACTAAACATCAATTATAAGAAGACAGAATGTATGGTTGTAAGCAAAATGGACAGCCCAATATGCAAATTACAAATTGGGAATATGAAGGAACTCATACAGAAGGTGGCAATGGAAAAAGGAAGAAAGGACTAAACATCAATTATAAGAAGACAGAATGTATGGTTGTAAGCAAAATGGACAGCCCAACATGCAAATTACAAATTGGGAATATGAAGGAACTCATACAGAAGGTGGCAATGGAAAAGGAAGAAACGACTAAACATCAATTATAAGAAGACAGAATGAAGGGTTGTCAGCAAAAGGGAGAGCCCAACATACAAATTACAAATTGGGAATATGAAGGAACTCATACAGAAGGTGGCAATGGAAAAAGGAAGAAAGGACTAAACATCAATTATAAGAAGACAGAATGAAGGGTTATCAGCAAAAGGAAGAGCCCAACATACAAATTACAAATTGGGAATATGAAGGAACTCATACAGAAGGTGGCAATGGAAAAAGGAAGAAAGGACTAAACATCAATTATAAGAAGACAGAATGTATGGTTGTCAGCAAAGGTACAGCCCAATATGCAAATTACAAATTGGGAATATGAAGGAACTCATACAGAAGGTGGCAATGGAAAAAGGAAGAAAGGACTAAACATCAATTATAAGAAGACAGAATGTATGGTTGTAAGCAAAATGGACAGCCCAATATGCAAATTACAAATTGGGAATATGAAGGAACTCATACAGAAGGTGGCAATGGAAAAAGGAAGAAAGGACTAAACATCAATTATAAGAAGACAGAATGTATGGTTGTAAGCAAAATGGACAGCCCAACATGCAAATTACAAATTGGGAATATGAAGGAACTCATACAGAAGGTGGCAATGGAAAAAGGAAGAAAGGACTAAACATCAATTATAAGAAGACAGAATGTATGGCTGTCAGCAAAAGGGAGAGCCCAACATGCAAATTACAAATTGGGAATATGAAGGAACTCATACAGAAGGTGGCAATGGAAAAAGGAAGAAAGGACTAAACATCAATTATAAGAAGACAGAATATATGGTTGTCAGCAAAATGGACAGCCCAACATGCAAATTACAAATTGGGAATATGAAGGAACTCATACAGAAGGTGGCAATGGAAAAAGGAAGAAAGGACTAAACATCAATTATAAGAAGACAGAATGTATGGTTGTCAGCAAAAGGGACAGCCCAACATGCAAATTACAAATTGGGAATATGAAGGAACTTATACAGTAGGTGGCAATGGAAAAAGGAAGAAATGACTAAACATCAATTATAAGAAGACAGAATGTATGGTTGTCAGCAAAAGGGAGAGCCCAACATGCAAATTACAAATTGGGAATATGAAGGAACTCATACAGAAGGTGGCAATGGAAAAAGGAAGAAAGGACTAAACATCAATTATAAGAAGACAGAATGAAGGGTTATCAGCAAAAGGGAGAGCCCAACATACAAATTACAAATTGGGAATATGAAGGAACTCATACAGAAGGTGGCAATGGAAAAAGGAAGAAAGGACTAAACATCAATTATAAGAAGACAGAATGTATGGTTGTCAGCAAAACGGACAGCCCAACATGCAAATTACAAATTGGGAATATGAAGGAACTCATACAGAAGGTGGCAATGGAAAAAGGAAGAAAGGACTAAACATCAATTATAAGAAGACAGAATGTATGGTTGTAAGCAAAATGGACAGCCCAACATGCAAATTACAAATTGGGAATATGAAGGAACTCATACAGAAGGTGGCAATGGAAAAAGGAAGAAAGGACTAAACATCAATTATAAGAAGACAGAATGTATGATTGTCAGCAAAAGGGACAGCCCAACATGCAAATTACAAATTGGGAATATGAAGGAACTCATACAGAAGGTGGCAATGGAAAAAGGAAGAAAGGACTAAACATCAATTATAAGAAGACAGAATGTATGGTTGTCAGCAAAAGGTACAGCCCAACATGCAAATTACAAATTGGGAATATGAAGGAACTCATACAGAAGGTGGCAATGGAAAAAGGAAGAAAGGACTAAACATCAATTATAAGAAGACAGAATGTATGGTTGTCAGCAAAAGGGACAGCCCAACATGCAAATTACAAATTGGGAATATGAAAGAACTTATACAGTAGGTGGCAATGGAAAAAGGAAGAAATGACTAAACATCAATTATAAGAAGACAGAATGTATGGTTGTCAGCAAAAGGGAGAGCCCAACATGCAAATTACAAATTGGGAATATGAAGGAACTCATACAGAAGGTGGCAATGGAAAAAGGAAGAAAGGACTAAACATCAATTATAAGAAGACAGAATGAAGGGTTATCAGCAAAAGGGAGAGCCCAACATACAAATTACAAATTGGGAATATGAAGGAACTCATACAGAAGGTGGCAATGGAAAAAGGAAGAAAGGACTAAACATCAATTATAAGAAGACAGAATGTATGGTTGTCAGCAAAAGGGACAGCCCAATATGCAAATTACAAATTGGGAATATGAAGGAATTCATACAGAAGGTGGCAATGGAAAAAGGAAGAAAGGACTAAACATCAATTATAAGAAGACAGAATGAAGGGTTATCAGCAAAAGGGAGAGCCCAACATACAAATTACAAATTGGGAATATGAAGGAACTCATACAGAAGGTGGCAATGGAAAAAGGAAGAAAGGACTAAACATCAATTATAAGAAGACAGAATGTATGGTTGTCAGCAAAACGGAGAGCCCAACATGCAAATTACAAATTGGGAATATGAAGGAACTCATACAGAAGGTGGCAATGGAAAAAGGAAGAAAGGACTAAACATCAATTATAAGAAGACAGAATGTATGGTTGTAAGCAAAATGGACAGCCCAACATGCAAATTACAAATTGGGAATATGAAGGAACTCATACAGAAGGTGGCAATGGAAAAAGGAAGAAAGGACTAAACATCAATTATAAGAAGACAGAATGTATGATTGTCAGCAAAACGGACAGCCCAACATGCAAATTACAAATTGGGAATATGAAGGAACTCATACAGAAGGTGGCAATGGAAAAAGGAAGAAAGGACTAAACATCAATTATAAGAAGACAGAATGTATGGTTGTCAGCAAAAGGGACAGCCCAACATGCAAATTACAAATTGGGAATATGAAGGAACTTATACAGAAGGTGGCAATGGAAAAAGGAAGAAAGGACTAAACATCAATTATAAGAAGACAGAATGTATGGTTGTCAGCAAAAGGGAGAGCCCAACATGCAAATTACAAATTGGGAATATGAAGGAACTCATACAGAAGGTGGCAATGGAAAAAGGAAGAAAGGACTAAACATCAATTATAAGAAGACAGAATGAAGGGTTATCAGCAAAAGGGAGAGCCCAACATACAAATTACAAATTGGGAATATGAAGGAACTCATACAGAAGGTGGCAATGGAAAAAGGAAGAAAGGACTAAACATCAATTATAAGAAGACAGAATGTATGGTTGTAAGCAAAATGGACAGCCCAATATGCAAATTGCAAATTGGGAATATGAAGGAACTCATACAGAAGGTGGCAATGGAAAAAGGAAGAAAGGACTAAACATCAATTATAAGAAGACAGAATGTATGGTTGTAAGCAAAATGGACAGCCCAACATGCAAATTACAAATTGGGAATATGAAGGAACTCATACAGAAGGTGGCAATGGAAAAAGGAAGAAAGGACTAAACATCAATTATAAGAAGACAGAATGTATGGTTGTCAGCAAAAGGGAGAGCCCAACATGCAAATTACAAATTGGGAATATGAAGGAACTCATAGAGAAGGTGGCAATGGAAAAAGGAAGAAAGGACTAAACATCAATTATAAGAAGACAGAATGTATGGTTGTAAGCAAAATGGACAGCCCAATATGCAAATTACAAATTGGGAATATGAAGGAACTCATACAGAAGGTGGCAATGGAAAAAGGAAGAAAGGACTAAACATCAATTATAAGAAGACAGAATGTATGGTTGTAAGCAAAATGGACAGCCCAATATGCAAATTACAAATTGGGAATATGAAGGAACTCATACAGAAGGTGGCAATGGAAAAAGGAAGAAAGGACTAAACATCAATTATAAGAAGACAGAATGTATGGTTGTAAGCAAAATGGACAGCCCAACATGCAAATTACAAATTGGGAATATGAAGGAACTCATACAGAAGGTGGCAATGGAAAAAGGAAGAAAGGACTAAACATCAATTATAAGAAGACAGAATGTATGGTTGTCAGCAAAAGGGAGAGCCCAACATGCAAATTACAAATTGGGAATATGAAGGAACTCATACAGAAGGTGGCAATGGAAAAAGGAAGAAAGGACTAAACATCAATTATAAGAAGACAGAATGTATGGTTGTAAGCAAAATGGACAGCCCAATATGCAAATTACAAATTGGGAATATGAAGTAACTCATACAGAAGGTGGCAATGGAAAAAGGAAGAAAGGACTAAACATCAATTATAAGAAGACAGAATGTATGGTTGTAAGCAAAATGGACAGCCCAACATGCAAATTACAAATTGGGAATATGAAGGAACTCATACAGAAGGTGGCAATGGAAAAAGGAAGAAAGGACTAAACATCAATTATAAGAAGACAGAATGTATGGTTGTCAGCAAAAGGCACAGCCCAACATGCAAATTACAAATTGGTTATATGAAGGAACTCATACAGAAGGTGGCAATGGAAAAAGGAAGAAAGGACTAAACATCAATTATAAGAAGACAGAATGTATGGTTGTCAGCAAAATGGACAGCCCAACATGCAAATTACAAATTGGGAATATGAAGGAACTCATACAGAAGGTGGCAATGGAAAAAGGAAGAATGGACTAAACATCAATTATAAGAAGACAGAATGTATGGTTGTCAGCAAAAGGGAGAGCCCAACATGCAAATTACAAATTGGGAATATGAAGGAACTCATACAGAAGGTGGCAATGGAAAAAGGAAGAAAGGACTAAACATCAATTATAAGAAGACAGAATGTATGTTTCTCAGCAAAAGGGAGAGCCCAACAAGCAAATTACAAATTGGGAATATGAAGGAACTCATACAGAAGGTGGCAATGGAAAAAGGAAGAAAGGACTAAACATCAATTATAAGAAGACAGAATGTATGATTGTCAGCAAAATGGACAGACCAACATGCAAATTACAAATTGGGAATATGAAGGAACTCATACAGAAGGTGGCAATGGAAAAAGGAAGAAAGGACTAAACATCAATTATAAGAAAACAGAATGTATGGTTGTCAGCAAAAGGGAGAGCCCAACATGCAAATTACAAATTGGGAATATGAAGGAACTCATACAGAAGGTGGCAATGGAAAAAGGAAGAAAGGACTAAACATCAATTATAAGAAGACAGAATGTATGGTTGTCAGCAAAATGGACAGCCCAACATGCAAATTACAAATTGGGAATATGAAGGAACTCATAGAGAAGGTGGCAATGGAAAAAGGAAGAAAGGACTAAACATCAATTATAAGAAGACAGAATGTATGATTGTCAGCAAAAGGGACAGCCCAATATGCAAATTACAAATTGGGAATATGAAGGAACTCATACAGAAGGTGGCAATGGAAAAAGGAAGAAAGGACTAAACATCAATTATAAGAAGACAGAATATATGGTTGTCAGCAAAATGGACAGCCCAACATGCAAATTACAAATTGGGAATATGAAGGAACTCATACAGAAGTTGGCAATGGAAAAAGGAAGAAAGGACTAAACATCAATTATAAGAAGACAGAATGTATGGTTGTCAGCAAAAGGGACAGCCCAACATGCAAATTACAAATTGGGAATATGAAGGAACTTATACAGAAGGTGGCAATGGAAAAATGAAGAAAGGACTAAACATCAATTATAAGAAGACAGAATGTATGGTTGTCAGCAAAAGGGAGAGCCCAACATGCAAATTACAAATTGGGAATATGAAGGAACTCATACAGAAGGTGGCAATGGAAAAAGGAAGAAAGGACTAAACATCAATTATAAGAAGACAGAATGTATGGTTGTCAGCAAAATGGACAGCCCACCATGCAAATTACAAATTGGGAATATGAAGGAACTCATACAGTGGGTGGCAATGGAAAAAGGAAGAAAGGACTAAACATCAATTATAAGAAGACAAAATGTATGGTTGTCAGCAAAAGGGAGAGCCCAACTTGCAAATTACAAATTGGGAATATGAAGGAACTCATACAGAAGGTGGCAATGGAAAAAGGAAGAAAGGACTAAACATCAATTATAAGAAGACAGAATGTATGGTTGTCAGCAAAAGGGACAGCCCAACATTCAAATTACAAATTGGGAATATGAAGGAACTTATACAGAAGGTGGCAATGGAAAAAGGAAGAAAGGACTAAACATCAATTATAAGAAGACAGAATGTATGGTTGTCAGCAAAATGGACAGCCCAACATGCAAATTACAAATTGGGAATATGAAGGAACTCATACAGAAGGTAGCAATGGAAAAAGGAAGAAAGGACTAAACATCAATTATAAGAAGACAGAATGTATGGTTGTCAGCAAAAGGGACAGCCCAACATGCAAATTACAAATTGAGAATATGAAGGAACTCATACAGAAGGTAGCAATGGAAAAAGGAAGAAAGGACTAAACATCAATTATAAGAAGACAGAATGTATGGTTGTCAGCAAAAGGGGCAACCCAATATGCAAATTACAAATTGGGAATATGAAGGAACTCATACAGAAGGTGGCAATGGAAAAAGGAAGAAAGGACTAAACATCAATTATAAGAAGACAGAATGTATGGTTGTCAGCAAAAGGGACAACCCAACATGCAAATTACAAATTGGGAATATGAAGGAACTCATACAGAAGGTGGCAATGGAAAAAGGAAGAAAGGATTAAACATCAATTATAAGAAGACAGAATGTATGGTTGTCAGCAAAAGGGGCAACCCAATATGCAAATTACAAATTGGGAATATGAAGGAACTCATACAGAAGGTGGCAATGGAAAAAGGAAGAAAGAACTAAACATCAATTATAAGAAGACAGAATGTATGGTTGTCAGCAAAAGGGAGAGCCCAACATTCAAATTACAAATTGGGAATATGAAGGAACTCATACAGAAGGTGGCAATGGAAAAAGGAAGAAAGAACTAAACATCAATTATAAGAAGACAGAATGTATGGTTGTCAGCAAAAGGGAGAGCCCAACAAGCAAATTACAAATTGGGAATATGAAGGAACTCATACAGAAGGTGGCAATGGAAAAAGGAAGAAAGGACTAAACATCAATTATAAGAAGACAGAATGTATGGTTGTAAGCAAAAGGGAGAGCCCAACATTCAAATTACAAATTGGGAATATGAAGGAACTCATACAGAAGGTGGCAATGGAAAAAGGAAGAAAGAACTAAACATCAATTATAAGAAGACAGAATGTATGGTTGTCAGCAAAAGGGAGAGCCCAACAAGCAAATTACAAATTGGGAATATGAAGGAACTCATACAGAAGGTGGCAATGGAAAAAGGAAGAAAGGACTAAACATCAATTATAAGAAGACAGAATGTATGGTTGTAAGCAAAAGGGACAGCCCAACATGCAAATTACAAATTGGGAATATGAAGGAACTCATACAGAAGGTGGCAATGGAAAAAGGAAGAAAGGACTAAACATCAATTATAAGAAGACAAAATGTATGGTTGTCAGCAAAATGGACAGCCCAACATGCAAATTACAAATTGGGAATATGAAGGAACTCATACAGAAGGTGGCAATGGAAAAAGGAAGAAAGGACTAAACATCAATTATAAGAAGACAGAATGTATGGTTGTCAGCAAAAGGGACAGCCCAACATGCAAATTACAAATTGGGAATATGAAGGAACTCATACAGAAGGTGGCAATGGAAAAAGGAAGAAAGGACTAAACATCAATTATAAGAAGACAGAATGTATGATTGTCAGCAAAAGGGACAGCCCAACATGCAAATTACAAATTGGGAATATGAAGGAACTCATACAGAAGGTGGCAATGGAAAAAGGAAGAAAGGACTAAACATCAATTATAAGAAGACAGAATGTATGTTTGTCAGCAAAAGGGACAGCCCAACATGCAAATTACAAATTGGGAATATGAAGGAACTTATACAGAAGGTGGCAATGGAAAAAGGAAGAAAGGACTAAACATCAATTATAAGAAGACAGAATGTATGGTTGTCAGAAAATGGACAGCCCAACATGCAAATTACAAATTGGGAATATGAAGGAACTCATACAGAAGGTGGCAATGGAAAAAGGAAGAAAGGACTAAACATCAATTATAAGAAGACAAAATGTATGGTTGTCAGCAAAAGGGAGAGCCCAACTTGCAAATTACAAATTGGGAATATGAAGGAACTCATACAGAAGGTGGCAATGGAAAAAGGAAGAAAGGACTAAACATCAATTATAAGAAGACAGAATGTATCGTTGTCAGCAAAATGGACAGCCCAACATGCAAATTACAAATTGGGAATATGAAGGAACTTATACAGAAGGTGGCAATGGAAAAAGGAAGAAAGGACTAAACATCAATTATAAGAAGACAGAATGTATGGTTGTCAGCAAAAGGGACAGCCCAACATGCAAATTACAAATTGGGAATATGAAGGAACTCATACAGAAGGTGGCAATGGAAAAAGGAAGAAAGGACTAAACATCAATTATAAGAAGACAGAATGTATGGTTGTCAGCAAAAGGGACAACCCAACATGCAAATTACAAATTGGGAATATGAAGGAACTCATACAGAAGGTGGCAATGGAAAAAGGAAGAAAGGATTAAACATCAATTATAAGAAGACAGAATGTATGGTTGTCAGCAAAAGGGAGAGCCCAACATGCAAATTACAAATTGGGAATATGAAGGAACTCATACAGAAGGTGGCAATGGAAAAAGGAAGAAAGGACTAAACATCAATTATAAGAAGACAGAATGTATGGTTGTCAGCAAAAGGGACAGCCCAACATGCAAATTACAAATTGGGAATATGAAGGAACTCATACAGAAGGTGGCAATGGAAAAAGGAAGAAAGGACTAAACATCAATTATAAGAAGACAGAATGTATGATTGTCAGCAAAAGGGACAGCCCAACATGCAAATTACAAATTGGGAATATGAAGGAACTCATACAGAAGGTGGCAATGGAAAAAGGAAGAAAGGACTAAACATCAATTATAAGAAGACAAAATGTATGGTTGTCAGCAAAAGGGAGAGCCCAACTTGCAAATTACAAATTGGGAATATGAATGAACTCATACAGAAGGTGGCAATGGAAAAAGGAAGAAAGGACTAAACATCAATTTTAAGAAGACAGAATGTATGGTTGTCAGCAAAATGGACAGCCCAACATGCAAATTACAAATTGGGAATATGAAGGAACTTATACAGAAGGTGGCAATGGAAAAAGGAAGAAAGGACTAAACATCAATTATAAGAAGACAGAATGTATGGTTGTCAGCAAAAGGGACAGCCCAACATGCAAATTACAAATTGGGAATATGAAGGAACTCATACAGAAGGTAGCAATGGAAAAAGGAAGAAAGGACTAAACATCAATTATAAGAAGACAGAATATATGGTTGTCAGCAAAAGGGGCAACCCAATATGCAAATTACAAATTGGGAATATGAAGGAACTCATACAGAAGGTGGCAATGGAAAAAGGAAGAAAGGACTAAACATCAATTATAAGAAGACAGAATGTATGGTTGTCAGCAAAAGGGACAACCCAACATGCAAATTACAAATTGGGAATATGAAGGAACTCATACAGAAGGTGGCAATGGAAAAAGGAAGAAAGGACTAAACATCAATTATAAGAAGACAGAATGTATGGTTGTCAGCAAAAGGGACAACCCAACATGCAAATTACAAATTGGGAATATGAAGGAACTCATACAGAAGGTGGCAATGGAAAAAGGAAGAAAGGATTAAACATCAATTATAAGAAGACAGAATGTATGGTTGTCAGCAAAATGGAAAGCCTTTAATGCAAATTACAAAATGTGGCTGCCGAAATTAAACAAATGCGAAAATTTACATATCTGGGAAGTGTTTTGACCGACAACGGAAATTGCGACGCCGAAATCCGAAGGTATATTAGGATAAGGAAAATTGCGTCTCAAAAGCTAAGCAAAGTATTAAGAAACAGGAAAATGTGGTTAGAATCAAAGAAAGAAAGACAGGAAAGTTACATAATACTATTCCTCTTATGTGACATTGAAAGCTGGACAATCTCAACGCAGATGTAGAAGAGACTTGGACAACAGAATTCTCGTTCTACTGAAGGATACAGAAAGGACATTTATAATTAACATCGAAAACAGACGACTGAACTTTCAAGGGCATATAGCGAGGAAAGAGTACATGGAATATTTAACACTCTCAGTACGTCGTGAAGGCAAAAATGACAATGATCAGAGCATGACCCCTGCCTAAGGAGGAGGCTTAAATAGATGGGAGAACAGCGTTTAGGGGAGAGAGCAAAAAGACAAAATTTACTAAGAGCTACAAAGGACAGGAAATTGTGGAGAGCCATGATCGACCACGTTCTGAAGGGACACGGTGCAAAAAAGAACGAGCTTGTGTAAATTGAATAGAAGAACAGGATTTCGGAGAGATAGGAAAAAAGACAAAATTCACCAAGTGCTCCAAAGGATAAGGAATTGTGGAGGCAATCTCCTCAAAGATGAAGAAGAGACTTGAAGCCACAGAAAGTGGTTCTACAGAAAGATGCTGAGGATATCATGGACCGAATATTTGAGCAATGACGACGTTTTGGAGAAAATGAAAACAAAAAGGAAACTTATACTTAACATCAGGAAGTGTCCATTGAAATTTCTAGGGCACATAATGAAGAAAGACGGCTTGGAAAATCTAATACTCACAGGACAGATTGAAGGCAAGCGGGACAGATGAAAAAGAACACATTACCTACCTAGAGAGCTTGTGTAAATAGATGGCAGAACATGGTTTAAGAAACATAGTAGACAGACAACATTTACTAAGAGCTACAAACGACAAGAAATTGTGGAGAGCCATGATCGCCAACGTCCTAACATTAATGTTATCAAAATATGAGAGACCTCGGGTGTTTCGTTTATTAATTCCAGAGTGTCGCCGCTCGGAATTGACCTTTTATATTTACAGATGCTCTATCAATTATATTGAGCACTTTTATCCATAAATATGCAATATATATATATATATATATATATATATATATATATATATATATATATATATTATCTCAAATCCTCCTAATTTCTATCAATTGTATATCCTTGCTTGAACCGGCTTCTAATGCTCTGGATGGAGTGGCTTTGGGATAATAGTTGTGGCTCGTGAGGGTACAGTCGTATGGGTAAAAGGGAAACTCAGATGAGTTCCACCTCGGAATATGTAATCGAGCGGCGCTATATCGAGTCTAATTCGCTACCTCTCTGTCACCGAGGCCCATTGGTACAGTTGGTATGACGTTTGCCTGATAACGTAACTGTCCGTGTTTCAATTCTCGGTAGTGGATGCACCCTGCTGATGGGTCCCAAATATAGGACGAAACGTCCGTCCAGTGCTTTCTGAATTCTGTTGAGGTTTCTTCTAGACTCGATGAATTAATTAAATACATATGTATATATATACATAGGGTGTCCCGAAAAATTTGACATCATTTTAAAGGAAATTATCTTGAAAACTACCAAGTCTAGCCCAATGAAATTGAACAGTTTAGGGGTTGAACATCATAAGTTTATTATGGGACCAATTTCATAAGTGTTTAATATGTTCATCACGGCACACGTCACGTCGGTAGTTAAGCTCTTGCCAAACACGCTGTAGCATGCCTCTGGTAACATTATCCAATGCAGACGTGATTCTCTGCTTGAGTTTATCAATTCTAGCAGAAAGAGGGTAGACATAGACCAGTGTCTTCACATATCTCCATAAAAAGAAATCAGACGGGTCCGGTCACCGTGTCGGGCATTTCATCATTTGAGGTCATTCAACAAGAATTACCAAAATTATTGGCCGGCGAAATTATGTCAATTTTGGGGGTACACCATATATATATATATATATATATATATATATTTTACGACATTTTTATGTTTATACATTCTTTTTATAGATACAAATATTTAAGTAAATGCTCTGTTTTATAATAAACAATATTTATAACATTTACCGGACTGAATGTCCTAGAAATTTTCATAGAAAATATTCGTCCTCCGACAGGAATCGAACCTGTATCCTATACGGAACCGTCATTTAGCCTGTCGGAGGACGAATATTTTCTATGAAAATTTCTCGGATATTCAGGCCGGTAAATGTTATTAACTTATGTTATTTTACTCATAGTATGGGCAGAAAATTATTAACACATCCTATTGTCTGTAGAACTCCGTCGTTACTCACGTATGAATGGAATGAATTCGACTATTAATATATATATATTGAAACAGGATGCGATGAGTAAACGGTCGACATTTTATATTTTTAAGTTCGCGCATGCGCTTTGTTTGCCTTTCATTTTCTCAACTACACAGAATAGTAGAGTCATTTGAACACCATCTGTGAGAAAAAGAGCACCATGACGTAATTCAGTCCGCTATAAAATTGGAAACGGCATGCTGTACTGCTTGGCATTCGTGCTGGAAGCTCGAATACGATTATTTCAGGATGTTTGTGCGTCAAGCTGAGGACAGTGCAGAGGATTCGAAAAGAGTTGAATGAGTCTAATGGTGATTACGAAGGTGGTTGGTGTGATAACTAGTAATGGCGACGTTATGCCTCCATTCATCTTCCCACAAGGCCCAGGACAACACAGGGGCCTCCTTCAAGTGTCTTGAGGAGGTAGTGCTGCCCTGAGTCAAGAGGGTGCCAACAGGTGTCTGCACCATACCACACAAGCAGGAGTATCCAGTGATAGCTATCAGACAATTTCTGCGACAATCACCTCTTACATCTGACCACCTAACACCTAGACTACAACCGCTTGAGTCCGTGGTTGAAGCCAATGGCGATTTTATTGAATAAATTGACTCTTTACTATTTCGAGATATTTTTGTGTAATTTTGGTAAATATCTCTGTTAAAATTATATATATATATATATATATATATATATATATATATATATATATATATATATTATAATTATTTTTAATTTTTTTTTTTATCAAGCCCTGTTACATCCTCAACCGAAAATTTAGGAAGCGAAAATTTTCGCTTGAGGATGAAACAGGGCTTGATACTTTAATTCAATTTAATTTTAATAATTATACTGAGGTTTACTGCTCTTGTTTTTGAAACATGAGAACTCTTATGTAGCGAAGGAATCATATTTAAAAAAAAATAATTATAATTTAAGCTCTACTTCTGTATGGAGCACTATTTTTTTTTTTGAATAAATATACTAAAGAACTCCGGATTATTTACCTAACGCATTCTTTCCTATTTTTCTACATATTTGCACACACATATATATATATATATATATATATATATATATATATATATATATATATATATATATATATGGATATAGTTTTAAATCGTGGTATTTCAGCAGTGGTAGTCTTTGAATAAAAGTATTTGCTCTTTGATTAAAGTACTCTTAAGTATGAATAACCATGTAAAGATTCCACTTTATTGGTAGAATTTATAGCTGCATTGAAAAATCAATTTGTAATAATTCCTTTTGATATTTCGATAGATATGACTATGAACTTAGAGAAATGGGAAAAAAATGGAGTGTGTGGCTGTAATACGGCCTTTTTTTGGCTAATGTTGGAAAAATAAGAAATTTAATGTTATTGCTAGGGACGGCAAGGTTAGTGTTTTCGAAGAAGCATAGGCAGAGGTTGGACAAAAATCAATGTTTGTCTATTTATTGAAAAGAATTGATTGGCGAGAATTATAGGGATTCAAAGAATGAAAAGAGAGAAAAAAAACGAAAGAAAGAACACATTAAGGGAAAGGAAGAAGGTACAAAGGAAAGAGAACGAAAAAACAAAAACAAAGAAAGAACAAAAAGAATAAACGAAAGAAAGAGTAAACGAAAGAAAGAACAAACGAAAGAAAGAAAGAAAGAAAGAAAGAAAGAAAGAAAGAAAGAAAGAAAGAAAGAAAGAAAAATTTGTAAAAAAACGAAAAATGGGTGAGAATCTCTGACTAGTGTAATATCGGTCGGGTTTCGATCCTGGCTTGAAGCAATCGCATGTCTAGCCACACTGATTAGCTGCGAAACAGTCTGTCTGTGAATGACTATATAAAAATGTGTATTTAGGCAGCAATCCTTCTTTTATACATGTTTCGACTGACAAGCTACTTCAATTAAGCTTTTCATTTAATTTTACTTGTATTCGTACAAGTGTTTACTTTTCTGGACAGAAAGTGTTTAAAACTGTTCTGCTGTAAATGTTCTGCTTAAAACTGTACAAATGTTCTGCATATTCGACCGATGTTAGGCTATACTTTTAGACATTATCAAGGAGGATATTATTTTTCTTTTAACTGAATGCATTGGTTATGTCATGTATGTATCTATAGTTATAGGAATGTATTATTTTCCAAACACGGTCAGTACATTGTGGCCGTGTTCATAGTTAATGTTACTGAGTGTTGGCTTTTTTTTTGCATGTACACGAGGTTATTATGCATGTATTAGGTTGGTGCAAAAATATGTTACTATGTGAGAAAACGACATTATTTTTGCACCAACCTAATATTTTCTACTAGCATGTTTCGAATTTTGTCGAGTAAGTTCTTCTGTGTGTTTGAGTCCTAATGGTGCTATGGTCGGATAAGTGCAACGTAAGTCGTCTGGACAGGCATGTAGTAATATGACCATATATATATATATATATATATATATATATATATATATATATATATATATATATATATATATATACATGCACTCACACACACACACACACACACACATATATATATATATATATATATATATCAGGGATAGAGCGTATGTAAATATAAAAGTGGACATTGAAGTCAACACCCACAGTTGACAGCCTGTTTCATGCTAAACACAATATATATATATATATATATACATATATAAATCTATATATATTATATATTTATATATATTAAATTATATATATATATATATATATATATATATATATATATATATATATATATATATATATATATATATAATAATATATAATTTAATATATTTTCTGTTTATACGTTGTTTTATATATAAAATTTATTTAAGTAAATACTCTGTTTTTAATGAAATAGTATTTACATTTACCGGAGTGAATTTTCCAGAAACTTCGCAGAAAATATGTGTTCCCCTGCAGTAATCGTACATGTTTTCCTATACGGAAATCACCATTTGATCTGACGTGCTATACCGTTTAGCTACAGAGAAGTATCTATCTAACAAAGTCCGAAGTACTGCTTTTCAAAACACAATCGTCGACAATTTTGTCTCGATCGATCATATCTGCTAATGAAACGTATCTTAACGTAAACAATAACAACATGTTGTGAAATAGATTAAGCTTGACCATTATTTAATATATTTTCTGTTTATACGTTATTTTTGTAGATACAATCTATTTAAATGCGCTGTTTTTAATTAAACAATATTAATTACATTTACCGACCTGAATATTTGAGAAATTGCGTAGAAAATATGCCTTCTCTGACAGAGACTTTACTAACAAGACGCTTCTCTGCAGCTAAATGGTATAGCATTTCAGATCAAATGAACATTTCTCTATAGGAATACAGGTTCGATTATTGTCGGAGAATGCATATTTTCTACGAAATTTTTCGAACATTCAAGCTGGTAAATGTAATTAATACAGTTTAATTAAAAACAGAGCATTTACTAAAAATACATTTCAGTATCAACAGAAAATGTTTTATATATATATATATATATATATATATATATATATATATATATATATATATATAATCAGTGTTTGTCTATTTATTGAAAAGAATATATATATATATATATATATATATATATATATATATATATATATATATATTATATATATATATATATATATATATATATATATATATATATATATATATATATATGAAGAGATATACTCTTAAGGTGTGCTATATTTATGGGATAAAGTGTTCAATATCAGAGATGGAGCGGGTGTAAATATAAAAATGAACATTCAAGTTAACACTTAGAGGCGACAAGCTGTTTCATGCTAGACGCAATCGTCAGGCCTGACGATTGCGTCTAGCCTGAGACAGACGGTCGCCTCTAAGTGTTGACTTCAATGTACACTTTTCTGTTTATATATGTATATGTGTGTACAAGCGTGTGTGTGTGTGTGTGTGTGTGGAAAGAACTTGTCAGGTTCCTATCTGCGCAGTAAGTCTACGACCACATTCGGTAATGATGATGATGATGATGAAGTTTGTTTTTTGATTTAACGCAATATTATTGTGTTTTATTAATATCCGTAGATTTTTCATGGCAACGCCGACAACTCAGCTTCTGGGTGGAATCAGTGTGTATACGATCTGTTAAAATAGATTTTAAGTCTTTTTACACAGAATCGATAAAAAATGAATATGAAAAAAATGAGAAAACTCCCCCCTCTCACGTCATATGTTTCTTTTTCTACACAATCCAACTGTGAAAGATTTGAGATATTTTTACGGACTAGTTTCATTTTTTTTTTTCTGTTGAGAATCTGAATTGTCTTCTTTTTTGCTTCTATTATAGAAGAACGCACACAGCGAATTTCAATGCAACAAATGCAAAGAAAACCACGAAGAATTCATTCATAATTTTTATCTAATGTTGTGAATTTTTTCCTAACAAATTTCCTATGTATTTATCTAGTCAGTCCATATCTATCTATCTATCTATCTATATATATATATATATATATATATATATATATATATATATATATATATATATATTCATCATCTCTATATCTACCTATCTGCATGAATATCTACAACCTAAAATTGTTCGTATCTATCTATCTATCTATCTATCTATCTATCTATCTATCTATCTAAGACTGTTCATAGCTATCTGTCATGTATGTAAACTGTCTTTTTGCATACGTGTCTGTTTATCTCAAAGCCTATTCATATCTATCTATCTATATACCTATCTGTCTGTCCACAGTATCCAAATGAAAAATAAGTGTAATTTGCTGAGCTCCTGGGGGGTGGAGGCACCCCTCTAGAGAGCACGTATCCCATTGCTCTTAAAACGGGAGGGTCAAAGCAATGTTGTTAATTCCATCTACGCAAGGGTTATCCATTTTAGACCTGGCCTTTTTCCCATTTTTCGTTCGAGTGCGTGTGTACGTAAATAGAGGTTATACTGTATATTAATTGTGCAAATGTGTTCTTGTAAAATCCATTGACTTCAAAAATTGACTTTTTGTTTAAATCGTAATTTTTTTATAAATACATACGACCACATATATATATATGTGTGTGTGTGTGTGTGTGTGATATATATATGCCAATTCAAGAAAGAAATTCGGATTACTAACACAAAAACAGAAAATGTCTCATATGGAGAATATTTAACATTGAAAAACATAAGAAAAAAATTAATTATTTTTAATAATATGTGGAAATCTCCGCTTTTACCTGAAGATGGTCGCGAGACCAGAAACACGTGTAGTAAAATTATGGAAAACAAATCATAATATTTTTTTCTAAATAAATCCACATTAAAAACCACAAACGTTTGCGGCAACTCTCTTCTCTTCTTTTTAATATATATATATATATATATATATATATATATATATATATATATATATATATATATATTTTCAAGAGGATAGAATTCATATAGAGCTCAATGTCCAGGACAGAACAAGAATATAATATAAAAGGCTCAAACACTAATATTCCATGGTTATAATTTATTACATTGGAATCGTAATCATGATCCAATTCATCAGACCTACAAATTTGTAGGTCTGATGAATGGTGATTACCATTCCAATGTAATAAATTATAACCATGGAATATTAGTGTTTAAGCCTTTTATATTATATTTATATGTGTGTGTTCTTAAGTAATGGATTTTTTTTAATTTAGCACTCCCACTTATTTTATCTCTTTAAAGTTATTTTTAGTGGATACTCATTAATATATATATATATATATATATATATATATATATATATATATATATATATATATATATATAATTATCACTTTAAAATTTATTTTTCGTGGATACTCATATTTGAGTAGACGCTCGGCTTAATTATTGAACAGTATATTTATTTATTTTCGTTTACCAGCCTGAATATTCGAGAAGTCTTATTAAAGAAAAATATGCATTCTTCGAACCTTTCGTCCCTCTGGTCGTTAGATCATTTGTGGCTTAACCGACCCTTTAAGCGAAATTTTTCTCGTCATAAAAATTTTCTTCTCTACTCAGATTCGTATCCAAACGTAAACAAAGTAATTTTCTAAAGGTGGTTCGAATCCTGTCGGGGATCGGATATTTTAAATGGGGCGTCTACTCAAATATGAGTATCCACTAAAAATAATGTTTAAAGTGATAAAAATCTGTTGGATTGGTAAATATATATATATATATATATATTTGAGGTCTGATCAAAAAGTATCAAGGCAGTTGCTATGGTAACAGAGCTAAAGTATGTAGAGTGAAGCCGCTAAATTGATATTAAACTATGTCGCCCATGCGCATTAAGTTATAACGTTCTCGCTCACTTCCGTTGTTTATGGAAACAAACCCCGTTTTGAAAGTAACAAGATTTCAAAACGTCGAGGCAATCCAAGAGAATGCGACGAGGCAGCTGCTCTCTCTCTCTCTCAAAAAAAGAATTCCAGGAATGCTTCCATCAATGAAAGCGACGCTGGATAAAGTGTGTGAATTTAGACCGGGACTGCTTCGAAGGAGATTAAATACCGAATTGATATGTATTGTAGTCTTCTTTTTGTAGTACGAGTCCCGATACAGTTTTTATCAGACTTCGTATATACGAAAATAAATATTTATCAAGTGATTTATTTTTTGGTTTCAACCTATTTTACGAGTCAGACAATTAAGTGACATACATGATACACGCTTCGGCGATCATGACTGACGAGGTAGATTTTTCCCCGCAGTAGGTTGCCATTTCTTTCTGCGGTAGACCAGTTGCCATCCAAGGCTATAGAACCCAATCTACCCTGCTATTCAACCCATAGCTGGGATTCATAGCTTTACCAAGGGTATTTGTGCGTAAGTGAGTCTCACGAACTGGACTAGAATTCGAACTCGACTCTCTGAATTCTCACACCACAAGGCGAGAACAAACATGAAATTGCAGTAGAACATTGAATGCATGGTTGCTTTTTTGCAAAACATAAGGTATGCTTAAATCAACAATAATACCAATCTACACTAAAACTAAAATGCCTTATATACAGGGTGAGGTAAAAGTTACGCATCAAAGGGGGTTAGTTTATTAATCATGTTTATAGTTTTGGTTTGTTTTACGGCATATCAACCTCAATGGGTTATTTAATGCCGACAAAATTTTTATTGCTGGTAATATTTTGCTTTGTCAAGACTCTATTTCTGGTAATAATTTTTTTCCTTCAAAAATGTATTGCTGGTAATATTTTTTTTTCAAAAACGTAGCATGGTAATAGTTTTTTTTTTCTTCAAAAATTTATTGCCGGTAATAATTTTTTACAAGGTATTTCTGTTATTAAAACCTATTTTTACACTTTCATAGTGTTTTTACCCTGTTCCGGGGTTAACTATTTGCCCAGTGCTAGGTCTCTAACAGGTGCTACCATCCCGAGTCAGGGTGGACCTGGGAACACCAGCAATTAAGAGGTGGGTCCAGGTTCCTCAAAACATCCTGATTAGAGGCCTTGCTGCTGCATGTAGTTTATCGTCTTACCCAGGACGAAATCATGTTTATATGTCTAATTTGTTTTGATATTTTCTTATTTTGCAGAAACAATTGCTTTTTTATCTGTGTGGCCATTTTGAAATCAGTTAGACGCGTTCCATAAATATTGAGGAACTTAGAGTAATATAAATGCAGTCAAATAATAGAGGAAAATCTCTGATGTGTTAATGAATCAAGCAGGCACAAAATTGAAATGTGTTTTGGAAAAGAAGGAGGCCATTATGAAAATCACATGTAACAATAAAATAACTAGTAAATTATATTTTCATGTATAATTTAACTTAAATATAATGCACCACATACACACACATTATATATATATATATATATATACATAAAAATGGTGGTACTCGTTTGGGACGCAGGTTCGAACTCTTGCAGGAGAACAAATCGGTACCCGAGGAAAAGTGGGGAATAAAAGAACAAAGAACATTAAAACAAGGCAAAAAGAATCGTCAAGTTTTTCCAGGGTAAAGCTGGCTTTACCTTGAAGATCCGTTTAGGTTTGCCTAGCCTGGCTCCTCAGGATTATACATATATATATATATATATATATATATATATATATATATATATATATATATATATATATATATATATATATATATATATATATATATATATATATATTTAAAGGGGTTAGGTCAATGGTGAAATAATTTATTACATGGAACCTTAACGTGGTCTGTTTTTATTCAAACATATCTGCTCTGAATTTTACATTGAGCTCTCCGGATATCACCCTCCTCGGGTCTACCCATACGGATTACCTAAGTTTGCATAAACTATATATATATATATATATATATATATATATATATATATATATATATATATATATATATATATAAGTTTTTTGTGTGTAACAATTGAGGCGCAGTGTGCAAAATTTTGACATGAGATGCACAGAATTCAAGACCCCATTCCCGTCCACCTCGCTGAAAACTACAAAGAGACCACCCCAAACAATGGCGACACAGTAAGAAATACGTTCTATCTCTTATCCTCCATTATTACTAAGAAACAGGCCCACACGGACTGACCTTTTCCCACAAACGCTGCCCCACCCACCCAGATTCAAGCTATATTTGTTTTTGAAAGAGAAAAAAGAACTTTAGTTAAATTATGAGAGAACACGAGTTACGGGCAACATTGTCTTTATATATTTCTTTTACAGATTTAACTGCATTAAAAAGGAAATATAATGCAGTTAAATCTGTAAAAGAAATATTTAACACGACAAATGTTGCCCGTAACTCGTGTCTCTCTCATAATTTAACTAAAGTTCCTTTTTTCTCTTCAAAAACAAATATAACTCATCATTATTTTCTACACTTCCCCTCAATTGTTACACAGAAAAAATTGTACTTGGATTAAACGAAAATAACTTACAATATAATACATATTATTTACAATACATTCCTTCTTGCGGTCAATTTTAACAGCACGGGTACACTTGTACTTTTAATGTATTGTCCCTATGGTGCGCAATGTTTGCCCTGTCCTGTATACTCTTCCAGTTATTTTGTGCAACATGGACTCAAAGGCTTTCAGTTGAAATTGAAAATATTCCTGATGCTTATTATTACTGATAGACAAAACGAAAATAACCAATTTAAGAAATGCGACTAATTTGCCTCTATTCTTCAATACAATTCGTAGGAAATCTATGACATATTAAAAGATCTAGCGCAGGGTACGCTAAATTCTATCTTGAAGGTATAGTGTCAAAAAAGAAAAGCAGAGGAAAACCAAAACTGAATGGCAAACAAGTCAGTAATATTGATTTTCTATGTATAGCTTAGCTGTGGCACAAGGCCGAAAGTATGGGGTATCCAGTGAGGATCGAACTCACTATTCTGTCATAGTGAGACAAGCTTGCTAACCATTACACCACGCCTAGGTGTAAGTATGCGATAAATGGCGTGAAAAAATTATGTCAGTCGGAAACCTACTGTAAACGAAAGCAGCTCCGATTTCATTTTTTCCAATAATGTTCATCCTGTACTATTTCCTGGAGACTCCATGTAGAGCTTTAGATCCCAAACTCATAGGCAAATTGAAAATAACTACTGTTAGAAAAATAACCAATTTGCCTTCTCTTTTCGATATTGTCGGTAGTAAAACTTTGAAGCTATCAGGACATATTAACGGATCCTCAGCATTTTCCTTTGGCCACCATATTTTCTTGTTACCGAGTTTATTCTTCATGCCGTAGTTAAAGATGTTATTATTCTACAATTACTGCACAGAGCCATTGCATTGTTCTCGTGTCACTCTCCCGAATCTACGATACGCCCCCGAATCTATGATCCGGAGAGGAGGGAGCCCGCACAATACTACATCTCAATTTTCATAAGGTAGTATTCATATAAAATATACATTTTATTGTAACCTAAATTATATACACTATTGGATCATATGCAATATAGGTGAACAATTCAACTAGAAAAATTGAAAATAAATACAATGTATCTAAATACAAACTAGAGACGTGTCATAATAGATAATTTCATCTTAAATAAATCAACAATGTTTTATGAGAATTTTTAACATCAATGTGAGATTTTTCTTCTTAAGAAATTGAATAATTTAACACAAAAATAGTGAATTTTATATAATGTTTTTTTTTTTTTTTTTTTTCGAGATTTAACCTGAACAAAACAGATTCACGGATTTGGATGAATAACAAAAGACCGCAAAATGACGTCAAAACTCGCGAAAATTTTTCATCTTTTAATAGTCAGTTGCGCTTAGCTTAACCTTTTGAGGCCTGCGTCCCTGAACAATTTTAATCCTTCTGCCTGAGCTTCTGGGTCAAAATTCACAAATAATTGGTATG
Organism: Acanthosepion lycidas; assembly: GCA_963932145.1. Classification (NCBI taxonomy): domain Eukaryota; kingdom Metazoa; phylum Mollusca; class Cephalopoda; order Sepiida; family Sepiidae; genus Acanthosepion; species Acanthosepion lycidas. The sequence continues at coordinate 22,818,013 of OZ010587.1, read as the reverse complement.
TAATGTTTCACGGGAGATATGAAAATAGTTACAAGAGTTTACCCACCGTTCAACCGGTAGCTGGGAATTAAGTCATTTTCTCTACCACCGGTAAAGCAGTGATCAGGGCTCAAAGGGTTAAAAGACATAGTTACAGAGCTCGCTAAATTGTATCTTGAGAGTATGGTGCCTAGTAAGTAAAGTAGAGTAAAGCCAACCGAACGGGGGCAGGTAACATAATTCTACAGCCAGCAACTAATAAGTGGAAGAAAGCTTGCCTAATAATCTTCTTATTTAACAAGAAATCATTTTTCTCTACCACCGTTCAACCGGTGGCTGGGCATTAGGTCGTTTTTCTCTACCACCGTTCAACCAGTGGCTGGGCATTAGGTCGTTTTTCTCTACCACCGTTCAACCGGTGGCTTGACATTACGTCATTTTTCTCTACCACCGTTCAACCGGTGGCTGGGCATTGCGTCATTATTCTCTACCACCGTTCAACCGGTGGCTTGCCATTACACCATTTTTTCTCTACAACCGTTCAACCGGTGGCTGGGCATTACGTCGTTTTTCTCTACCACCGTTCAACTGGTGGCTGGGTATTACGTCGTTTTTCTCTACCACCGTTCAACCGGTGGCTGGGCATTACGTCGATTTTCTCTACCACCGTTCAACCGGTGGCTTGGCATTATGTCATTTTTCTCTACAACCGTTCAACCGGTGGCTGGCCATTACGTCATTTTTCTCTACCACCGTTCAACCGGTAGCTTGGCATTACGTCATTTTTCTCTACTACCAGTAAAGCAGTGTTCAGGTCTCAAAGGCTTAATTTGTAACATATATAAATGAAAGGAGAAAAAGTAAATGCTAATAAGATAGTTAGGGCCACAAAGCACTGCCCGGGGCTGGCAAACAAACTCGGGTCCTCATCCTGTCGTTGGGGTGGAGAGTAGCCCGCGCCGGTTCTGTTCCTGCGTATACATATGATTAACGAACAGAAAAGCAGAAATTTATATATCATGTTAGTATTTGATCTCTACATTTTTTTTTATCGATCTCATGTAAATTTCTCGTTTCATCTACCACAAGACAGTCGTGGATTCTTTGTATGGCGCCATCTCGGCATGGGTGGTTCCATATCGACCAATCTGCGAATCTCGGCAATGCGACTCGCCAGCTCTTGAGGCATGCACAATTTGGAGAAATCTGGAACAGCTGAATAGCGTTAATAACTTCAAGGAATCGTGAAAGAAATCGTTACTTTGCACTGAATCGAAATCCTGGATTCAATGAAACGTTTATGGCATTCATCTGCTCAAAGGAAGACTTATCGTCATGCAATGATTGTTGTCGACTAGTTGAATTACCCATCTACACAGGGTAAAGATTTAAGTTTACCCTGGACTGGCTCGTAAAATTCAGTTGGGCCAAACCCAAACTAGTAACGTTCCATCACCAGCGAGCAGACCCCGAACCTTGACCTATCATAATGGCAGGATTCGATATATATATATATATATATATATATATATATATATATATATATATATATATATATTTGTATGTGTGTGTTTATTTTAAAAAGCAGTGTTCGATACAGAAGTAGACCTTAAAATTATAATTATTTAAAAAAAAATATGATTCATTGGGAAACACAAATGACTATGTTCCGGCATATATATATATATATATATATATATATATAATATAATATAATATATATATGATATATATAATATGTATATATATAATATATATATATATAATGTATTTAATATATATATATATAATATGTATATATAATATGTATATGTATTATATATATAATATATATTATATATATAATATGCATATATAATATATATATATATATATATATATATATATATATATATATACAGTTATGAGATAAGGAAAAATGGAGTATACTTACACTGTTGCATTTAATCTTTTAAAAAGGGCTCAGTACAGAGTAGAGCTTGATATTATTTATTAAAGCAGATTACAACAAAAATATGTTAAAAATCGCTACACAATAGTTTTCATATTTCAGAACTAAGTTGTGCCTCTTCAGGCGATGGTAAGTAAATGATGAGGAAATAATTATTTTTAAATTTCAAAAGCAGAATAAACACTCTTTTTTCGAAAGAGAAGTGAAGACGAGATAACACCAAATCAAAATTAAAATGAGGCTTGTGGGTTTACCCTGATTAACCAATTAGGTGTCAGACCTACGCTAAATTCAAAATTAACGGGAAAAAAATGAAAAAAGGGGGATTTCGATGATTGTAAAAAATCGTTTGAAATTGAATCCTAGACAAGGTCATGAGGAGCAGACATAAAATTAATACAAACTATAAGCGAGTGTCAAACATTTATAATTATGAAACAAATTTAACCTGTTCAATTTTTATAAGAAGTATATATATATATATATATATATATATATATATATATATATATGTATATTAAAAACAATAAGAAGTATATATAAGAATTTAAGTATTTATAAAAAGTATATATATATATATATATATATATATATATATATATATATATGTATATATATATATATATATTAAAAACAAAACGCGCATCGCAAACGCGCATCGCACCAAAAATAGCTTGGAAAATAAGGAAAAGATCGAACCATATTTAACAAAGCTATGAAACGACCCTAAAAGATAGCGGATTCCCAGCAATACTCACATACTCACCTCAGAACCCAAAAAAGGCCAGCAGGAAAAGAAATATCATAGGTTCAACCCACCGTACAGCAAAAACGTAAAAACAAACGTAGGAAAAATATTCTTCAAACTCCTGCACAAACACTTCCCGGAATCAAGCACTATACACAATATATTCAACAAAAAACACAGTAAAATTCAGCTACATTTACACCGAGAACATGCCACAAATAATAAAAAAGCACATCAGGAAAACTATCGACAAACCACACGAACAAATTAAACCCACGTGTAACTGCAGAATAATGAACGAATGTCCTTTAAACGGTAATTGCTTACAAAACAACATAATATACCAAGCCACGATAAAATAACCTGATAATGAAGGAATAGTATACATAGGAGTAAGTGAAGGACCCTGGAAACAAAGAAATTATGCACGCAAAACATCTTTCACAAATAGTAAATACGCGATCTGGGAAATTAAAAACAAAACGCACATCACACCAAAAATATCTTGGAAGATAAGGAAAAAATCATCAGCCTACAACAACCAATCCAAAACGTGCAAACTTTGCTTGGAGGAAAAAATAGCTATCATTACCTTTCCAAACCAAAATAAATTATTGAATAAACGATCCGAGCTCATCTCAAAATGCAGACCTGAAAACAAATTTTTACTACGTTACTTAAAAATCGAAAACTGAGAAAAAAAAAAAAATTAAAAATAAAATAATATAAATAAACAAAATGACAATAAAATAAGTAAAATAAATTAACCCAAACAAATTACCAAATCACACCCGTTAGAATAGACGAAATAGAATAAATAAATAAAAAATAAAAAACAAAATCAATGAACCGAAATTAATAAAGTAAATAATAAATAAATTAAGAAACCAATGTGGTCAAAATATTAGACTGTTAAAATCAAACCAAAAATCGAACGAAAAACATAGCTGTAACTATTATATAACGATAAAAAAAATACTACGTTACTTAAAAATCGAAAACCGAAAAGAGTAAATTAAAATATACAGTTGAGTAAATAAAAATATACAATATAATAAATAAATAATAAAAAAAACAAGTAAAATAAATTAATCTAAATTAATCCAAATAAATAAACAAACAAACCGCTCCCGATAAATTAACCGTTAGAAAAAACAAGTAAAGATAATCAAACCAAATAAATAAAAGAAGTAATACACAAACTAAAAACTGCCCCCGCCAAAATAATAGTTTGAATAAACTACTGCAATCTACCCCAAATTTAATAAATAACTTTAATTATCTTTCCAAACCAAAATAAAACTATTAAATAAGCGATATAAACAAATTTTTACTACGTTAATAAATAATAAATGCAAAAATAATAAAATACCGATTAAAATAGAAATAAAAAGATAAATATATAAGATAAGAAATAAAAAATAAAAATAAATTCAAACAAGCAAAATAAATTAACCCAAATAAATAAACAAATAAACGACTTCCGGCAAAATAACCGCCAAAATAGACTACCCACAATGTACCACTGACCGGCATATATAAATAGCCGAGGAAAAAAAACACGTGGCCTAACGATTGCGTCTAGCATGAAACAGACGGTCGCCTCTAAGTGTTGACTTCAATGTTCATTTTTATATTTACACACACTCTGTATCTGATATTGAGCACTTTATCCCATAAATATAGTACACCTTAAGACGATATTTCTTCATATATATATATATATATATATATATATATATATATATATATATATATATATATATATACTAGCAGTATAATCCGTCTTTGACCGGGTGTTTCATTACTGAGAATTTTTTGCCGTTCAATTGGAGCAGTTTAAGTTTAAACTCAGCCCACCCGAAAATCAATATTAGTAACAATATTTGGGTGCAACTGAGACACATCCCCAAATTGAGTGGAGGGTAACAATTGAATGGGGGTGCTGAAAAAAGACGTTTTTGCGTTCTCAATCTAGCAAGGAAGGAACCTCTTCCATGGACCGTCATAATAATAATATACTATAATTTTTATTAATAATATATATATTTTTTTATAATTCTAATAATCTTTTGCGTTAGATTTCAACTCTAAATTGATTGTACACTGTTTTTTTTTTGTTTTTGTTTTTTTTTTTTTTTGTTGTTTTCTTTTTACCGACATTGGATTTTGTCTTTGATTCTTTTTCAATTTTTCGATTTTTCACCTTCATGGTTGTAACTTTTTTCCAGACAATTTCGACTCAAAACCGGCACTGAAGAATTATCTATCAAACAAAAAAATTTCATTGAAATCGGATGAAAACTGGGGAAACGCATAAACTACATCCAATCACACATTTTGATATATATATATATATATATATATATATATATATATATATATATATATATATATATATATATATATTAGTTTGATAACCGATGCATTTTCATCTAGAATTTTCTGTTCGAAAACCGATTTTTTCGACATGAGAGACGTTCGAGAACCAAGGTTGCAGTGTATTTAAACCGAAATGGTTAATTATTTCTTAAAAGCTTATTCTGAAATTGCGTTCTTTTATTTTTTTATTTTTTTCATCGGACACAAGTTCTTTGTGTTAACTGAACATCTGGACAACACTTGATACCAGTTTTCACTTGTCAGACAGTTTTAACGAGTGGGAAACTTAAAGATTCAAAATTCGCGTGCTGATTATGAATGCGTTTATTGTTTCACTTGACATCTCGAATTCGGTTTAACAACCTCGGGTGAGACGAAATCTGAATTTAAATGAAAGCCTTTGATAAATTCTCTGTCAAATCATTTTCTTAACATTTTTTATTTTATTTTATTTTATTTTTTATTTATTTTTTTTTTGCATGTTTCTTTTTCTGACTGTATAAGAACCTTTCTTATTAAAGGAGATTATATATATATATATATATATATATATATATATATATATATTTGTTGATTAAGTGGAAAATTTAAAAAAAATCAAAACCATACAACAAGCACAATCATATTTGCAACCCCTGACAACAGGAAAAAATAGCGATTATCATTTCCCAAAAGAAGAAAATAAAATAAAATAAATGCATTTAATCCAGAAATCCGAAATCTTAAGCCCTTGCTTACATAAAAGAAAATTTTTCTTAAATGCATATGAGGCTGGGTAAAAATAGCAATTTAAATTTAAACGCTTACCGATACATTTACAATACACTTGCTTTTCTTCTCTTCCTCCTTTTCTTCTTCTTCTTCTTTCTTCACATCTTTCTCCTCCCTTTCTATTATGCACAACGCCGTGCATTTTATTTATTTATTTTTGAAAATAATAATGTAGCGTTCTTTACGGGTTTTTTTAATAATAAAAAAAAGCGTTAAGAGGGCATTTGATAAAAATCGCCTGAGGATACTGCAAGGTTAAAACCATGGTAGCGGATTGAACTGACCTCCTGATTTTGAAAGTATATATATATATATATATATATATATATATATATATATATATATATATATATAAGTTAACATTGACGTCAACATTTAGAGGCGACTGTCAGGCCACATGATGAAACGGTTAGCAAGCCACGTGGACTGACGATTGCGTCTAGCATGAAACAGACGGTCGCCTCTAAGTGTTGACTTCAATGTTCACTTTTATATTTACACACGCTCTATCTCTGATAGTGAGCACTTAAATAAATATAGCACACCTTAAGACTATATTTCTTCATATATATATATATATATATATATATATATATATATATATATATATATATATATACTAGCAGTATAATCCGTCTTTGACCGGGTGTTTCATTACTGAGAATTTTTTGCCGTTCAATTGGAGCAGTTTAAATTTTAGGTCAGCCCACCCGAAAATCAATATTTGTAACAACATTTGGGTGCAACTGAGACACATCCCCAAATTGGGTGGAGGGTAACAATTGAATGGGGGTGCTGAAAAGAGACGTTTTTGCGTTCTCAATCTAGCAAGGAAGGAACCTCTTCCATGGACCGTCCTAATAATAATATACGATCATTTTTATTAATAATATATATATTTTTTATAATTCTAATAATCTTTTGCGTTAGATTTTCTTTATATATATATATATATATATATATATATATATATATATATATATATATATATATATATATAAATCTCGGTTTCAGTCACTAACCAACCGCAGTAAGGTTGCCTCTCTATGTCTTTTCTATAAATACTTTCATGGTAATTGTTTGAATGACTCGTTCGCTATGGGAGCTTTTTGAATTTAAGCGCAGTACTAGACTGGCATCGAGATATCAATTTACAGTTAATCTGGCTAGATGTAGCCGTAAGTTCTATGCTAACAGTTTCTTCTCTCGCACTTCTCGCTTGTGAAGCTCCCTTCTGGCTCCATGCTTACGAGCCAACTTTAATCTGCAAAAAATTAAATGCAATGCCAACCGCTATCTACTGTCCTCCTGATTACTCTTTTCTCTTCTTGATCATAAGTAATATTTCTGTTCCTAATTCTTCCACACCCCTTGTATCTTAGTGGCTTTACTGTCTTGCAAGGGGTGAAACCGCTTTTAAAAAATAATAATTTAAGTGTCTATAAAAAATAAATGAATAAGTAAAATCAATACGCACACATGTCCCACTTCGTCTACGTCACAACACTCTTTATCCACATCACTATACTCACTAGAAACGCAACATTTGTCTCTACAAACCCTGATGATGACTTAAGAAATTCGAAAGGTTAGACTAGATGTCTTCCAAAATTAACTTTGGATAATTTCGGACGGACTTTCTTCCTTACTTGTGAAGGATTATTCGTAATTTTGAAAAATCAGTCAATAAAATTAATCGATACAAAATGTCTGTTGCCTTTAATAACATATGCCTCTTATATACCGGTTGTAACAGCAAAATTGTCCAAATCGTGTAAAAGCAAAATTGTCCATTTGTTAGATTAAGCTTTGAACCGTTGTATCTTAGAAATGATTAAAGATATCTTACTGGAATTCTCTGAGGTTTTTTTAATACTATTGGACTCTACTTTGAGCAATAAAAATGTATAATTACTGCCCATCCTTAACAGAAGAATAGTGATGAAATCGATCATAAACGAAAATGACATGTTCATCATTAATTACACATAGCTAAGGATCGGAAGCTCATAAATATTGAAATAATTATATATATATATATATATATATATATATATATATATATTCCAGGATCATTTTTTAACTTATTCAAGAGGATCTTCACCCTCTCTAACTTTCTAACTTTCTGTCCTAATGTAACAAACTACATCACACATTTCAGGTACGATTTCATTTTCAAGTCTTTTTTTTTCACTGCTCTTTGGATTGTCATTGGTAAAACTCCTCTCTCACATGTAGATTAAGTTGCATCTTTTCTAATTGATCTCTTTAGCTCTAAGTTGATGACTTCTCGTCCTGTTGTGACCTTCTGAGCCAATTTTCCACTCTACTGTTGCCTTTTTTAGACTTATTCATCGTTTTCTTGATGGTTTTTAAATGGATAGAGATCATGAAGAAAATGAGATAGATAGATAGATAGATAGATAGATAGATAGATAGATAGATAGATAGATAGATAGATAGATAGATAATGAACAGACTGCGATAGATAGATAGATAGAGAGAGAGAGAGAGAGAGAGTAGGGGTGAGGAAAAGCACATTCAATAAACAAGTTGATTGACAAAAAAGTGCAATATGACGCAATTCACTCCGCCAGAAATTTAAAAACGGCATGCTGTACTGCTTGGCATTCGTGCCAAAAGCTCCAATATGAACATTTCAGAGTGTTTCGGTGTCAATCTGAGGACAGTGCAGAGGATTCAGAACAAGTTGCATGAGTCTAATGGTGAATACTTTTTTACCTTCCACAGACATGGGAAGGACTGTAAGCCCAAATCCTATACAGCGTCTGGAACGCTCCCATCAAAAATGTTTGCGACAGATACTGAAAATATGATGAAGATTAAGGAATACCCGATGGCGTTAGGCTGAAACTAGCAAGTATTTCGAACATCGAGTTTATGGTTATTAAGGGGATAATGAGAGGACAACCGACTTTCAAAACAAGCACCGCATGGAGAACTGGTCCAAGACAGATGTCCGCAGTGTAATATGTACAAACGCCAAAAGATAGACTGTCTCAAAGATACACAGACATCAGTGTTTTGACAGGCGCTGGAAAGGTCTACTTGGAAGACATTGCTGTCGACTGGCATTGCTATGAGAAAGGCATGGTTGAATGCTCGAAGCTAAAACGGATTGCTTGCAATATGGAGAACGTAAGCGGACCTCCCATTAAAAGGTACTAATAAGACTCACCTGTGCAGAATTTTTCAAAGGCAGGCTTGAATAATTACGTATGTTGTCACAGCGACAACACTGTGATGCCCAGACTTATTTCGCTAGCAATCTATGCAAGAAAATGTGCAAACCAGTGAGTGGACATGCCAGGCATTATATGTCAAAGCACCATGGTAATTCGACATGATGAAACGGTTAGCAAGCTTGTTACGCAAGATCAGTTACGACTGAGTAGTGATTTTGGTCCTCACTGGTTGCTCCATATTTGCGGCCTTGTGCTACACTTTGTAAATCCCTACGAGTCAATGCAAAGACAGAGAAAATACCGACTGAATGTAATATTTCTCTTTTGTCGTAATATGGATAAAAGAATTAATAATGGATAATCTTTGCAAGTTTGCATTTCGGAGCGAGAAGGAAATCAGTGTAAAATATCGAATAATATCAAGTACTTCTTAAACTTATTTTTCAGTTTAGGTCAGTGATCTTTCTCTTTGTTGTTTTTAGCTTTATCTTTACTGCCTTTATTATATGCATCATGCGATAAGCTTGCTTGCAAAACCTGTGACTTAAATTGCCGGACTAACGAGTCACCAGAAACGCTATGGACGACAAAGAAATTAAAAAAACGAAGTCATGGAAATGGTCGTACTCGGACACGGGTTAATTTTTCCCTACATGTGTGCGTGAATAAAAGCAACAATAACATTTTAAAAAAGAAAGACCGCGTTTTGTTCCACAGACTTAAATGATGCAGTCTTCCAGCTGAGAAACTGAAAAAAGAAAACGAAATTTAGATTGCTTTTGGAAAACGTATGCTTTTGGAAAACGTATATATCGGCCGAAAGTCTGGGATAAATACAACAAAGAGAAAGATCACAGACCTAAACCGAAAAATAAGTGTAAGAAGTGCCTGATACTATTCTATTTTTAACTGATTCCATTCACGCTCTAACATCCGAAGCCTGCAAAGATGTTCCATTAGACATCAGTGCTTTTATATATATTACGACAAAAGAGAAATACTTTTTTCAGTCGGTCATTTCTCTGTCTGGGCGCTAATCAGAGCATTTATTTCCTATCAACAATGGCAGTTGTTCAGTTTGTTAACATTTGTCAATAACATATTATCAACTTCAGATGCTAGCTTCATCAATACTGCCGAATTAAAATGACAAGTCAATGAAAATTCGATTAAGATCAGGTTGCAAATATGATTCCGTACATTTCCAACTCTTGACATTTTCGAAGACTGATTTGGAATAAGTAAAGAATTTTTTTCTCTTTGACTTGAGCTGTGAATTGTCAGATTGTTGTAGAGGAAGGGGTATGCTCAAGTGACATTAGCTCACTTTTCCGGACATCTTATCTTTCAAAACAGCGAAAAAATTAACTTTACAAATTTCGAAAAACAAAGATAATCTTTGAATTATTATATACCATATTTCTTATAATTTTACTCTATTCTTATTTATGTATCCATTTCTATTAGTGTCATTTAAGTAATAATGAGTCAAAATCAGACTTTTGATAATGAATCCAATCTAAAATATATATGGTCGTTCCTTGTCATGATAGAGTTCTTGCGTGTCCAAGTGATCCCAAAAGCAAAGATGTCTGAAGATTCAACTCCTGTAGAGCCGTCCATTGATGTAAGGTCGAGGAGACGGGACCAGACGGAATGCGACCAATCCCCGAAGACCACAACAGCGGAATACGCAAAGATCTACGCATAACCAAGACGGACCTTGACAAACCAAAAATCCGATGCAACCATGTTAGCCAGATCTCGCCCATCTCAATCTTCTTTGAACTGAGAGGAGGTCAAGGTGCTTCTGGCGAACTGTGTGGACTTCTCCGTCGCGTAGTTGTCCACACAAAATCAAATTCACGCAAATGGCCTCGTAAAACTCTCTTTGATGTTGGAATATTTGAGAAAAACTCTCTTCATGTTGGAATATTTGAGAAATCATATTAAAGAAAAATATAAACTCACCAGCAAGATTCGAACCTGCGTCGCTCTGGACAGCGGGAAATGTTGTTATGTGCCTAAACTGACTCGGCAGCGAAGACAAAATCCTTCTCGCCAGAGATTGGCGATATTTCTATACAAACGTAACCAAAACAATTTCTAAAAGCAATGGATTCTTTTATTTATTAATCCAACAGATTTTGATAAAGATCTGTCAGATTAATACATGAAAAATTCATTAATTCTTTTGCGTGTGTATATATATATATATATATATATATATATATATATATATATATATATATATATATATATATATATATATATATATATATATATATATATGTATGTATGTATGTATGTATGTATGTATTCTTATCACTTAAACGTTATTTTTAGTGGATACCCATATTTGAGGAGCCGTCACGTTTTTTTCAAAACGGTATATTTCTTATCGTCTTCCTAGTAGAGCATTCTTGAAATATTATTAAAGAAAAATAGCCTCCCTTCGACAGGATTTGAACCTGCGTTTCTTTTGGCAAGAGAAACCGTCGTTAGATCCGACGTGCTTATACTGACTCAAGAAGCCAGGCTGAACAGTGCCTTTAAGTGAAATCCTTCTCGTCATAGATTCCTAGAAATTATCATATCTGCTCAGTTTGAGTATCGAAACGTAAACAAAGTAATTCGCTGAAGAAGTAATGGATTTTTAAAAATTTATTTTTCTTTGACAAGATTTCTAAAATATTCTGCCTGGTAGATGAAAATAAATATCCTATTTAATAAATAAACGGAGCGTCTGCTCAAATATGGGCATCAACTAAAATAACGCTTAAAGTGATAAAAATCTGTTGAATTGATAAATAAATCCATTGCCTTATAATATATATATATATATATATATATATATATATATATATAATGATATTTTTATAAAAAATATTTTACATTGTGATACGGAAGTTTCGACACTTTATTGGCAGTTTTATCTCGTCATCAGGCAATGTTCGGTAACTTTGGTGAAAATGATTTACATTTTCTAACAGAGAAAAATCTGTTCTTTCTCTTCATTTGTATATATATATATATATATATATATATATATATATATATATATATATATATATATATATATATGCTAAGGTTAAGCGCAATCTTCATAAAGGTAATCTTGAAGCGCTACCTTCCACCCTAAACTTACAGCCTGTATGTAGTTCATGCAATAATTTTGCTTTTTCAAAGGCAGGTCTTCAAAGTTACCTTAGGTCTCATCAGGCTCGACCCATTGAAAGAAGCCTGGTAGATTATATATATATATATATATATATATATATATATATATATATATAATTATAAGTGAGCATTAAAGTCAACATTGGTGGCCTGACGATTGCGTCTAGCATGAAACAGACTGTCGCCTCTAAGTGTTGACTTGAATGTTTACTTTTATATTTACACACGCTCCATCTCCCATATTGAGCACCTTATCCCTTCAATATAGCACACCATAAGACTATATTATGATCGGAGAAACATCCCCTTGGGAGTCTGTTCCACAGGGCAGAGGTTCGAGGGAAGAAGCTGTTCTAATGGAACTTCACGACGATGGAATATGGAGGGATTGTGGGTGGTTTGCTACTGTGTAAGTGGCATGGCGGGTCCTAGCCGTGAAGGTCAGAGCTGGCGAAACCAAGTTCGTCCGAGCACTTTCCAAGTTAGCAGTGAGAGACTCGCCACATTCCGCCTATGAGAGGGAGGCTGGAGAATGGAAAATAATTCTTCTCTAAGGAGATGTGTCTGCGTGTGAATGTGTCTGCGTGTGAATGTGTGTGTGTGTGGGTCTGCGTGTGAATGTGTGTGTCTGCGTGTGAATGTGTGTCTGCGTGTGAATGTGTTTGTGTGTCTGCGTGTGAGTGTGTGTGTGTTTGCGTGTGAATGTGTGTGTGTGTATTTGCGTGTGAATGTGTTTGTGTCTGCGTGTGTTTGCCTGTGAATGTGTGTGTGTTCGATTCTTATCGGGGTTTTGTTTGTAAAGTCAGAAATGAGTTCATATTTCTCTCTGCATTACACGTATTTAAGTGTGCTCGTCTTCACCGGATTACAAAGCGGTACTCTTGCCAATTGTATGTGAAAAGGCCAAAAGCCGTCAGTCATGCCAAAACGAACAGGCCCAACATAGAGATCAAAATCACGCCACTTGTCCATCGCAGTCTATTTATCCTAAAATAATTCAATGTAGTGTGTCTTTTCTACTCACCATTCTGTCTATTATGAACAAAAAGAAACCCAGCCAAGTCAGAGAAATCGATAGAGATTACTTGTTACAGGCGCGCCTTCGCTGATTAGGCCACTCAAGTTCAATAATTTACTTAGATATAATTCCAGTCATAAGATTCCAACTACTAACACTTTCATTGAAGTAAGTAATGGAAGAAAATCCGAAAAAAAACCTTTGATCATAAAACAGATATTTGAAATTCACTTGGCAAAAAGAAATTGAAATATCTAGGAAGCGTTTAACAGAGGACGGAAAGCGCGACCCTAAGATCAGTGATAGCGAAATATACCTTCCAAAAGCTAAGCAAAGTATTAAGGGATAGAAAAATTGCGTTAGAAACAGAGAAAAGAGTGTTGAACTTTTACGAAATATCTGTCTTCTTCCATGGAAGCGAATGCTGGACGTTCTCAAATATGAAGAAGAGACTTAGAGCAATAGAAACGCAGTTCTACAGAAAGATGCTGAGGACACCGTACAACGATGAGGTTTTGGAGAAAATGGAAACAAAAAGGAAACTTCTACTTAACATCAGTCAGAGGCATTTGAAATTTCTGGGGCAGGTAATTAGAAAGTAGGACTTGGAAAACCTGATACTCACAGGAGAGATTGAGGGAAAGACAGATAAAGGAAAAACAGCACGTAACATATTTGATGGGCTTGAGTAAATGGATGGTAGAACAATAAACTGCTTATTTCTGGACGCCATCTTTTCTTTAGGTATCCTTTGATCTGCTACTTTATAAATTTTATACATTTTTTACGTTTTCACCAAATAGCCTTTATTATCTAGTTAAAAGAATCCCATATTTTACCAATTCCTGAAGATGTATTTATACCTGGACTACATCACCAACCGCTAGGCGATTTCAGTTGTTGAGTGGGCGATGGCAAAATGAAAAGAAAATGGTAGCTGATTCAAAATTTTGGTAGGCGATAAGTATCTTGGGTATTAAAAAAGTATTTCAATATATGACACCCGAAAAATATATTCAAAGGGAATATCCAAAGAATGTGTATAAAAAAAAAGCAGGAGACAAAATAATGAAAACTGGGAGACATTCTTAAATAAGATATGAATATCCTCACAAACAAGGAATATTTTGGTATTTTCTAAAGCTTTGAGAAGGCTCATTAACATTGAAATAATTCTTCAGATGAAATATTTTTTCGGATATAAATCAGATAAGGGAAGACCCTGAAAAAATAATAAAAATATTTGCTGAATTAGTAGTTTCTAGTAGCGTATATATTTTTAATTTTATAATTATCAACAAAAATTGTTTTTATGTCAATACTTGCTATGTTGACACTAACTGTAGAACTAAATTTTATATATATTAGGTTGGTGCAAAAATAATGACATAATAATGTCGTTTTTTGACGTTAAAAAATACGTCAAAAACGACATTATTACGTCATTATTTTTGCACCAACCTAATATATATGTGTGTGTGTGCGTGTGTGTGTGTGTGCAGGTATGTAGAAAAATAGGAAAGAACATGTTAGGTAAATAATCCGGAGTTCTTTAGTATTTTTGTTTTTATTTTTAAAAAAAACAGTGCTCTATAGAGAAGTAGAGCTTAAATTATTTTTTAAAACATAATTATAATATATATATATATATATATATATATATAGTTTTCAGTGGTCGAGTTTACTTTTGTTTGTTCTTTAATATTGTAGGAGCAGCAACAGCTGTCAGATAAGTCAACACTATTTGTTACCTATCTTTGGCATGTTTTACTACATCATAAACTTAGTTTATGAACCAGTAACAAACTTTTACCAAAGTTTTGCTATGCTTTTTGAATATTTACTATACAGGTGGGCAGTGGAAAATTTTTCCATGTGAATGTCGGCGATGATACAAAAAATGTTGGGATCCCCTGGTCTAGTCCCCTCATATTTTTCTCCTATTTACGATTCAGGTGTTTCTTCATTAAAACCAGTCATTTTAATACTGGGTGCGATGGATAAATTGTCGTCTAAATTACACAAAAATGAAAATAACACCGACATCGCATTTTAACAGATTTTTTTTTTACGAAAATTGCATAAAAATATCTTGCTAAAGAATAGATTTATTCATTAAAATCGCCATTGACTACAAACCATGACCTCCAGACATCTTCGGACATCTTCGGAATTACTTGTAACTCTTCTGGACATTTTCATTGTTTCAATTGGTGAATGCTACCATAATATATAACCCCTCCCTACCAACACCAAAATAAAACAAGAGACTAAATGCGAATAATTGGAACACATTTCTAGATTTTATAATTATGAATAAAAATCGTTTCATTTTTTGTCAACAGTAACCCTAACCTTAAAACTAAATTTTATATATATATATATATATATATATATATATATATATATATAGTTTTAACTGTACAAGTTTGCTTTTGTTTCTTCCTAAATACGGTAGGTATTAACACCAGCAGCCATTGCATAAATCAGCGTCATTTGTTACCAGCCTTTGGTATTGTTTTACTACATCATAAAGACTGTTTATGAACCAGTAACAAACTTTTAACAAACAATTTTTGTATGTTTTTGAATTCCAAACCTGGGAGATATCGCCCACTGGAGAGCGATCAGCAACTGAACAGAAAATGGTGGGCGATTGGAAATTTTGGTGGCAATATAAGATTGTGAGTATTAAAGATATACCCGAAAAAGTATTCAAGGGAGTTAAGCAAAGAAAATATATAACTCCGAGACCAAAATAAAAAAGGCGGCTAAATGTGAATAACTGAAGCTCATTCCTAGATAAGATATAAATATCCCTGCAAACAAGGAATATTTTGGTATTTTCAATAGTTTTCAAAAGTGTCAGTAACATCAAAATAGTTCTGCTCTTCTTTTTTCGGATATAAATCAGATGAGGGAAGACCAAGAATCGCAAAAAATATTCGCTGAAATTTTTGTTATTTGTTAGTAGTGAATATTCTTTTGAATTTTATAATTATGAATAAAAACCGTTTAATTTTTGGTCAATTACTTATGTGCCCTGGAAATTTCCACTGTCTCTCCTTGAGGTTAAAAGTGACTTTTCGTTTCCATTTTCTCTAAAACTTCATCGTTGCTCACATGTTCCGTCGATAGTATTATCAGCATCCTTCTGTAGAACTACATTTCTGTTGCCTCGAGAATTCTCTTCATTCGTGAGGAGATTGTCCAGCATTCACTGCCATATAGGAGGGCTGATATCACGTAACAGTTCAGTACTCTTTTCTTTGTTTCTGTTGCTTCAAGTCTCTTCTTTATCTGTGAGGAAATTATCCAGCATTCACTGCCATATAGGAGGAATGATATTTCATAACAGTTCAGTACACTTTTCTTTGTTTCTGTTGCTTCAAGTCTCTTCTCCATCTGTGAGGAAATTGTTCAACATTCACTGCCATATAGGAGGACTGATATTACATAACAGTTCAGTACTCTTTGTTTCTCTTGCTTCAAGTCTCTTCATCTGCGAGGAGATTGTCTAGCATTCACTGCCATATAGAAGGAATGATATTACAAAACAGTTGAGTAGTCTTTTCTTTGTTTCTCTTGCTTCAAGTCTCTTCTTCATCTGTGAGGAGATTGTCCAGCATTCACTGCCATATAAGGAGGACTGATATTACATAACAGTTCAGTTCTTTTTTCTTTGTTTCTGTTGCTTCAAGTCTCTTCTTCATCTGTGAGGAGATTGTCCAGCATTCTCTGCCATATAGAAGGAATGATATTACATAACAGTTCAGTATTCTTTTCTTTGTTTCTGTTGCTTCAAGTCTCTTCTTCATCTGTGAGAAGATTGTCTAGCATTCACTGCCATATAGGAGGACTGATATTACGTAACAGTTCAGTACTCTTTTCTTTGTTTCTGTTGCTTCAAGTCTCCTCTTCATATGTGAGGAGATTGTCCAGCATTCACTGACATATAGGAGGAATGATATTACAAATCAATTCAGTACTTTTTTCTTTGTTTCTAATGTTTTGTTTCTGTTTCTTAATACTTTGCTTAGTTTTTCGAAGACATCTTTCACTACCCCAATGCGTCTTCGGATACAAGTGTTGGGTTGTTACTTTTGCTAATAACCATGCATTCTGTCTTTTTGCAATTGACGGTTAGTCCTTTCTTCTCGCTTTCCTTCGCTACCTTCTTGTAGAAGTTCGTTTTTTTTTCTGTGTCTGCTATCAACACTGTGTCATCTGCATATCTTATGTTGTTAAGATTGTGGCTGCCATTAATTAGTAGGACTTCTAATTCTCTCAGAATCACCTCAGTGTGAAGGATGAATAGGTCCGGTAAGAAGACTCATCCTTGTCTTACATTCCTTTCTATTGTTGTAGGTTCTAGTCTATTCTAATATCCTTCCCAAATATGTCAAGGTTACCTAGCAGTTCCAACGCACTTTATTAGCAAACGATAATATATGAGACTTAATCTTTAATCTTCATGATATATAACTCTTGATCTTTAATCTTCATAATATATGATCCTTAATCTTTATTTTACATAATATATAACTTTAATCTCTTTTTTTAAAGTAAGACAATCACTATTTTCAAAGTAAATGTCATTGTTAATTGATTTATTCTACTTTCAAATTTGAGTCAAGCGAACGCAACGCTGAAGAGAGCGTATTTCCTGCAAGCATCGGAAACGAGGCTGTCAGAAATCAGATCTCCAACTAAACTGCAATAAAGCCTTTTAACAATCGACAGACTCGCAAATTCTTCACTCGAAGTCGATAAAACGCCATCAACCGAAACAATTTCTTTCCATAGTTTTATTTCTCGTAATTTTCTTTCATTTTAAGGTGATTTCCTCATTAATATAGACATTCTTGATAAATATAATTCCTTAGGAATACGTACCGTGAGCCTTGTGTAAATCGCAGAACAGGGTGTGGAAGGGGTGGTGGAAACACCAACCCCACTAAAAGGTATAAAGAAGGAGGCGGAGGAGAAAGAAGAATAAGGAGGAAGAGGAGGGGACGAAGAAGAAGAATGATAACGAGGAGGAAAAGGAGAAGGAGAGAAGAATGAGGAGGAAGAGGAGACGAAGAAGAAAGGAGAGGAGACGAAGAAAGAATAATAATGATTATTATTATTATTATTATTATTATTATTATTATTGTTATTATTATTATTATTATTGACACTTTTTCCTCCGAAAATATGATCAATGGTCCCCTGGGAGAGCGTCATGTAATCGGCGGGGATAGGAAATTGAAAAGAAGAATCCTATGAATTTACAATTAGGATAGTGGAAATCGACGATAAACTCAGACAATCTACGACCGAATCTCCAGGACGATTGCCCGACTGAATATTGAACATGAATTGCGAATAAACATATCAAATATTAAATCTGATATTGTGAATAAACATCAACCTTCACGTCCAGCTATCAGAAAACAATCATCATACAAACAGTTGTATCAAAGATTCAAACAAAATGTCATCCATTTAAAATAAAAATGATATTTAAAGGTCAACTGTTAGTTATTGTTGTAGATTGTTAATTATTGTCTAATGACTAAATGGGAAAAACAAGAATCTACTAGAATATTGCCTTTTTTAACTAATGTTAATACACGGCCCAAGAGCCACTCAGAGTAGAGGGCTACTGTGGTTTTGTATGAGCGTAAGAAAGGGCAAGAAGTTCTTTAGGGCTATGCAGGAAAGATAAAGGCTAACTCTAGGCTTGAAGGAGTCAAGATTTAGTAAGTGAATAATATTTAAGAGTTCTGACGTTAGTGTAGAAGTAGGCTTTAGAAGGAACCGGAAACCCAATCCTAAACAAGAAAGAAGAGTTAAACCTCTACTCATGTTCAAAAAACCGAGGAGGTATGTGAACCGGGCGATAGACGAACTTATCTAGCCCTTTTGGTGGAGTAGATAAAAAAAAAAACAAATAAATAATTAGTGAATAAAATTTCAAAGTTATGACGGAGACGTTAGAAACACAGAGTTGAAGTTGATGTTAGAAGGAACCGGAAACCTAAAGAGGCAACAAGGGATAAGCATCTACTTCTATTGAAAATACCGGGGATGAGCATGAACCGGACGATAGGCGAAGCTATCTACTCCTATTGGGGGTGGGGGTTGTGGTATGAGTAATACGTAACATCTACATGCTCAATTAAATCCACCAACATAGAATTAAATAAAAATAAAAAACGAAACCCCTCCACGCTGCCCTACTGAAATAGAAATTCTGTTAACGTCTTTATACTAGTTCACGTGTTATGAAACTTCCAGCAGGTGCAGAAGTTCAAATATCTGGGAAACGTTTTAAATAACTGATGCAGCGGAAGTAAGGCCAAAGGTTTTTCCTCAACCGATATCTAACATCTTTACAGCGACGCTATACTAAAGGAACACTAGAGACCCTACCAGGATGTATTATCGACGGACATAATCTTAACAATATGACATACGCAGATGACACTGTGTTGATTGAAATGTTTGATTGTTAATCTTTCCATGGTTGAAATTACCAAAGACTTTAGACGCTTAATCATTAGACACTTAAACTTAATTCATATTTAAAATCGGTCCAAGTTATTGGAACACCCTTTGTAAATGTTATATTCTGTAACATATTTTTCAGCTGTATTATTTACCTTTAGCCCTCCGCATTATTAAAGTGTTAAAGTTTCAAGAGTGCAATCGGAAAAATTGTTCGTAAATTCAAACAAACTTGGTCGGTGGCAGATGTGAAAAAACCATTGCGTGCTCGTTTACGCCGTTCAACTGAAAACATTGCTGCAGTGCACGAGAATATGGCCGAAAATCCAGACCCCTCTATTCGTCATCACTCGCAGGAATTGAACCTTTCTACAACAATGTTACATCGTTTCCAATTGCACTCGGCTGGTCGATTATGCTGACCAAAATAATCGAGAAGTACGTGAAATGCATTTCTGTTTGAACGTCCATTTTCGTAATAGGCTTCGATAACTTTAACACGTTGTTTGATTGTTAATCTATCCAGGGTTGAAATTGCCAAAGACTTAAGTTGTTAAATCTGAAAGAAAACGAAAAAAAATTCATTAGACGCTTAAACTTAATTTTCTCGCACTTCTTGCCTGTCGAGCCTTTTTCCTTTTAGACTATTTCATTCTAAAATAAGTAATGACAATACTGAACATACAGATAAAAACAATAATATTGACATCTTCTATAAAAGACAAATACTTGTTAATTATAAGCTAGAAAAATCTTTTTCGTTGAAATATCGTAAAGAAAGACACAACCCGAGTCGACCAGAACAAAAAGTTAAATTAATTATCTACTACATCAAATTTAAAACAACAAACCTTATCATCAACAGTAACAACACATCTGCAAATTCAAAATTACAGAGAACCAATATTATTTACCAGTTCAAATGTCCCTTAAAGAATTGCGTTCCTAATCAAAGCAAACTCATAAATAATTATATTGGTCATACCACTACATGCCTATCTAGACGACTCACATTACCCCCTACCAGATCTTAGCTGAATTAGGAATGAATTTAAACACACAAAAAGACCAACCAAACTCCATCCGCAACATACTAGTAGAAAGTACAAGTGTAACAGCCGTATCTACATGTAAGAAAAAAGTGTTTAAAATAATGGAAGCATTAATAATAAAGAAGGAAAAGCTAACACAGTAACATTAGCTATGAACACGGCCACAATGTGCTGATCGTGTTTGGAAAATAAAACATTCTTACAACTTCAGACACATTCATAAAGACCCACACATTCAGTTAAAAAAAAAAAAAAAAAATACAAATCGTCCTTGATAATGGTTGAAAGAATAGCCAAAAGGGCTTGGATATGCGAAATTTTGCGACAGTTTTTATACATTTTATATCCAGGAAATTGTACAAAAATTGTACCCTTGTAGGAAAACTAGAAGAATTAGATAAAAAGCTTTATCTCATGACCGTGTCAGTGATCTTTAACTAAACTTTAATAAAAGAGAGATTGCTGCACAAATACACAATTATATATATATATACGTCTGTGTGCATGTATATATACATATTTATCTATACGAGTGTGCGTATATATATATCTTTATATTTAGACGTATATTGTTAAATATAACAGATAATACACGTCTATTGTATCTGGTCATGAGCTGTTTTTCTTACGCTTGCTTTAATTTCGGGCGAAAATAAAGACAAAAATTGTTCAACATTTGGATATTTTTTTTATTAAGTTGGTCCTTGATCTAAGCTTTCGTCTCGCATGAGCCATCTTCAGAGTGATTATATGAACAATTAAACAAAGATATTGACCATCAAAGATGATATTCTGTTATGTTTGGCATAGATAACGGTTGCGGAATAGCAGCCGCAGGTCGTAAGTCCATGATGCGGTTCTATGACATCATACCAAGCGAGAAAACGAAATATTAACAACAGAACCATATGTCTAGATGCAATGTATATGGCACATATATATATATATATATATATATATATATATATATATATATATATATATATATATATATATATATATACAGGGTGTCCATAAAGTTCGTGCGCACATTAAAAAATTTATAACTTCATTTGTATTTGCGATAGAAATATTTTTTAAAAACGATTAGAAAGTAAATCTATATTTTTTAAGGTTTAATTGAAATTTTATTTAATTTTCCACATGTCCTCCATCCTTAGCAATACAAAGGGTAATTCGATTTTGCAGTTCACGGAAAACATTTGCCAACTGATTTACAGTAATGCCTGAAATCACATTAGTTATTTTAGCTATACTTATACTAGGTACATTAAACTTTATAACATTTTTTACAGATTATTTCTATCGCAAATACAAATAAAGTTCTAAATTTTTTAAAGTGCACACGAACTTTATGGACACCCTGTATATATATATATATATATATATATATATATATATATATATATATATATATATATTTTCTGTGAAAATTCCTCGGACATTCAGGCCGGTAAATGTTATTAATACTGTTTATTATAAAACAGAGCATTTACTTAAATATTTGTATCTATAAAAAGAAAGTATAAACATAAAAATGTCGTAAAATAATTGTCGGACTTTCTCCGTTTCATAATGTGTGACGTCATTTGTTTACATTTGATACGCCATGAGCAGATATGAATGTACGTGGGAGATTCATGGAACACTCCTCTGTGGCCAAATCGGTAAAGGCACGTCAAACTGACGGTTCCGTATAGGATACAGGTTCGAATCCTGTCGGAGGACGAATATTTTCTGTGAAAATTTCTCGGACATTCAGGCTGGTAAAAGTTGTTTAATACTGTTTATGATAAAACAGAGCATTTACTTAAATATTTGTATCTATAAAAAGAATGTATAAACATAAAAATGCCTTTATATATATATATATATATATATATATATATATATATATATATATATATACTAGCAGCGTTGCCTGTGCTTGATTAAAAAGACTGCACGACTCATACAGCTATCACTTGACATAAAATATTTTTGCCCTTCCTTGCCTTTAAAGGAGTGCCCTTTGCCGTGCTGATGTTGCTACATGCCGTACTTCTTGCCTATCGCACACTGCGAATTTTTTCTAAGCTCTATACTAAACATTGAATCTGTTACGAAAAAAGAACAAAACAAAATGAACACAAAACGATCAGCTTTATAAAAGGACTCGTAACTGGAAAAACCGAATGAAAAAAAGAATGTTAACAACAAATACTTTTTCACACCCAACCCAGTTCTGCGGAATCAGAATCAACGTTGAGTTTAAGCAAGCTAATGAGCCAATTGGAGTAAAGTGCCACGCAGATTTAAATTTTTCCACTTGTGATGAATGCAGCTATCGATTTTTTTTGCATGCTAGCATGCTAGTTAACATTCGTGTCAGTCAGGTGTTGGCTCTCACGCTGGCCAATAGAATCTTCATGCCTATTCGTGGCAGCCAGCTACAGGCTCTCACTCTGGCCAGTAGAAAATGGCTGCAAACTGCATGAAAACTGCCGTAGAAGCATGAAAAAATCGATTATTTCCACTATCGATGGGAGTTGGAAAATGCAACGTCGGTGTTGGCCTTCCCGCTAACTTGGAGCAAGTGCATATAAATTTTGGTGCAAATCGGTCGAAAATTGCGTCCGTACATTCGTTACACACACTCACATCCTGCCTTTTTTAGATAGAGATATGCAAGTGTGTGTATATATATATTTATCTTTGCGTATACATATATATATATATATATATATATATATATATATATATATATATATATATATATATATATATATATGTTTGTGTGTTCTATCCATGCAGGTACACGTTCTTAATATATTTGCTCTTATTTTTATTGGTGACTTCGTTTAGCAGAAAAGCATATTTAAACCAGAGAGGTTGTCAGGAAGGCGAGACCTTTTGACCTTCAGTCCTTTTCTCTGTCAGGTCCTCCAAGTCACCTGATGAATGAACGCTTCAATTGACACAGGAAAAGAAACAGATAGATCTTTCCAATTGCTCTCCGACAGATCCAACCGGAAGATATTCCAGGAATCAATACCTAGGAGCGTGCAGACGTCGATAGATATAGCGTCTATCGAAATACATTCGCTCAACCGGAAATGCACAGTTGACCGGATATGGTTCCCAATTAGCCAATCTGGCTACCAGCTGTACTCCGGAATAGCTCCTTAAGAAAAAAAAAATTCCCTTCGATGTTTAAGTGTTCGATTACTGTCTGATTTCTTGTTTTTCCATGGGATCGATTGAACGGTAAGTAGACCGACAAATACGTATTTTAGATTCAATAAATCTCGGTTAAAAAAACACTGCATCTGTATTGCCTACAAATCGAAAACTTGAATAGAGTTTCTTTTTTATGCTCAATCAATAACGTCTTCAATAAGCCGTGAAGATGAAGTATATCCCCAATATTTGGAGAGCGTTTTACCAATATTTTTTTCTTTGAGTCAGAAAGTTACATGCGGCTTCAAAGAAGAGGAAAAAAAACTTCTCTTAAAATCTTAGATAATCCTGATCTGGCATCTCGTCTGCAGTCGCTCTCTCACAGACGTGCCGTCGCCACCCCCCTCTGTCTTTTTTACAAATACTTACATGGTAACTGCTCCGAGGAGCTGCTTTTGCTGGTTCCCAAACTTCATGAATTTAAGCGTTCTACTAGGCTGGCATCTCGCTCACACCCGTTCACTGTCGAAATTGTTAAATGTATCCCTCGCTTCTACTCCAATAGCTTCATGTCCTGCACCTCTCGCCTGTGGAACTCCCTCCCCTCTTCCTGTTTCCCTGATAGCTATAATCTCCAACTAGTCAAATGTAATGTCAATCGACGTCTTCAGATGCCTTGATCTATCCCCTATCCTTCTCTTCATCCTTTCCTCTATCACTCCTACCTATCTGAACTCACTCCAATTCTCTGTGGTCCCTTGCGTGCTAGTGGCTTCCCACCTTGCTTGGGGTGAAACGCTTTAAAAAAAAACTGTTTCTGCTCTGGCCTTTGTGACATTATTTTGGTGACATTCACAGCAACTCTTCTGTAAAGGTCAATCTTAAATATACCAAAGATATTTCATATCGGATTTTTAAAAACGTTTGTCAGCTGTCTTCATTTATAAATACGATATCATCTAAAATGATTAAGTGACAAAATAATTTTTTATTAATTCACCCCAAGCAAGGCGATAATGCCACTGAGACGCAAGAGCTACAGGGAGTGGAAGAGATGGAAAAGACTTTAGAAGGAACCAGAAACCCAACGTTTAGAGAGTGCTTTGATCGTAAGATCTTCCACAGTAAATTTTCCCCCTGGCTCTTACATTTCACCATTCCTGGTAGATCTTCGTAGATGTGTGGGATATCTAATAAGAAAAGTGATGTAAACAAAAAGAAAAAGAATCTAGATGAAATCGGCTAGATTATATACCCATAGTACATTTCATAAATATATATATATATATATATATATATATATATGTGTGTGTGTGTGTGTGTGTATGTATGTATGTATGTGTGTGTGTGAAATGTACATTTCATATATATATATATATATATATATATATATATATAGGGTGGTGCAAAAATAATGACGTAATAATGTCGTTTTTTGACGTTAAAAAATACGTCAAAAAACGACATTATTACGTCATTATTTTTGCACCAACCTAATATATATATATATATATATATATATATATATATATGAAGAAAAATATACGGAAAAAAGAAACAAAAATCCTTATATGCAATTATGCTGTTTTAATGTTAATATAATGTCAACATTAAAACAGCATAATTGCATATAAGGATTTTTGTTTGTTTTTTCCGTATATTTTTCTTCATACTGTCGGATCTATATCCATATATTTGCTTACATATATATATATATATATATATATATATATATATATATATATATATATATATATATATATATATATATATATATATATATATATATATATATATATATGAAATGTACTATGGGTATATAATCTAGCCGATTTCATTTTCTGAAAAATTTATTTCAGTTGAGCTCTGGGGAGGAAATGTGGGTTTCTAAACAGTGACTATTACGGCTAATAATGTAAGACCCTTCGGTAAATCGAATCGAGTTCTCTCTGTCACTGTGCTTATCTAAAAAGAAATACACTTAAATTTACTTTCATCTCTGTCGTGCGCCAATGGCTTAGTGGTAGAATCCTGACTGACGCCAATTCATTCGGGTTTCAATTCTACCTAGAGGCAAACGGACGTCTAACCACACTGATGATACAGAGGAACAGTCTCTCTGTGGATGACTATATGTATGTTTTTTTTTTTTTTTGCGGTGAAAAACACATTGATTTGGAAATTCTTGCAAGAATCACGAAATTATTGGATTTTAATGAAACATTCAAGGCTTATTCACTAATTTATACCATCTTTGGAAAAATATATTTTTACATCTGTTAACACCCACTTATTTACATTTTTGAAATTTCGATATTATTTTTTTTTTTTTCTAGGGTTCAATATTTATATTAATTAAGAACAAGTCCTCGGAAAATTTATATCATGAATTTCTCTTTTTTCTTTTTACTCTAAAGCGTAAAATAAAAAAAAAATGTAATAAAAAGTCATTATTTAATTTGGAAAGCTTTTAATTGCTTTTATATATACTCTATATTATGGACACTATTTTCTTAAGAAAACATTTCGTTCAGTAATGAATTTTTACACGAACTGTTTTCATTTTTTTTAAATTTTTAATTAGAATAAATTATAAACTTTTAAATCTTTAAAATTCTTTATTAATTTGTAGCCCATAGCTCACTACAATTCAATGACCACGATATTTTAAAAAGAAGTATGAGTTTATTTTTGCGTATAAACGTCGATTTTTGAAAATACGGATGTCCAAATGCGACACTAAATTTATTTCCTAACAAACGTCTTCGTTAATTTTGTAAAATTCAATAAAATATTCGACTGCTGAGAATATTTACTGGGTAGTAAAAAATTTTATAAAAAAGTGTTCTTGTTATAGCTATCAAGTAATTGTTATGTCCTCCTTAGAAACAAATCCCAAACATAAGTCTAGCGAGAAAATTTTCAGCATCTCATGAAAATACCCAACTCAGCTTTAAAAAAAATGCTTTTCTGCGATATCTAAAAGTAAAAGTAAGTAATATTTTTTTCAAATCAGATTAACTTTAAATCAGCTAATCTTACTCAAATAAAGTTTCAGAAAAGTAGATTTTTGAAAGATTTTCTTAATAAAGAGAAATACACTGTATTGACAGATTTGTCAATATGGACGACTTTAGTATTTGTCCTTATTTTTTTTTAAATCTCAATCAATTTAAATTCAGAACAGTATTTTGCTCGTTGGAAATATTAAATTTAATTTATTAGCTTGAAATTAAAGCTAAAAGCTTCGAGAAACTTTCTTTTTCATTTTGTAAAAATGAATTTTAAACATTACGTGTCGCTTTTCTTTGTAGGTAATTATATATATATATATATATATATATATATATATATATATATATATATATATATATGGGGAGTGTTCTCGGCTTGAAGTTAGTCAATGTTACTCGTTATGAATTTATCTGGAGGAATACGTTCTGAGAGCGTTGATAAACAAAACTAATGGCCATGTTCAACAGCTGTTTAAACAGAGAATTTGTGATCCAAACACGCCATGAAAGATGTTAAAATACTTCACTTTGTAGGAGTCGTGATGAAATGGTATTTTTCTTAGAACAAGAAGGACTGACCCGGCCCGGCCTTGTTGTTCTTCATTACGGGATGTATTCAAAGACATCGTCGCGTGAAATTATTAATGTGACACTTCTAAGACATGTCGGAAAAGGCCTCCTTCTGTGTTGAAACAACAGTTGTCTATCGAGTCTGGAAACAACGAAAAATTTTATGTGAAATATATATATATATATTTTATTAAAGTTCACTAAGAGACATTTGAGGCAGAGAGTTACTGAATGAGATATGTGATATGAACGTAAAAAGTGTATGCAGGAAGTGAAGATTAAGAGCATATAACCGACAAATAACGTCTGATTCATCATTTAGGATCGTAGTGTTCGGGGAAGTACCTAAGCGGAAGTCTGTTCCACAAAATAGCGGTTCTTGGGAAGAATGCGTAAGGAATGAAGGTGATATTATATATATATATATATATATATATATATATATATATATATATATATACACACACACATATATATATATATATATATATATATATATATATAATGAACATTGAAGTCAACACTTAGAGGCGACAATCTGTTTCATGCTAGACGCAATCATCAGGCCACAACAATTGCGTCTAGCATGAAACAACCTGTCGCCTCTAAGTGTTGACTTCAATGTTCACTTTTATATTTACACACGCTCAATCTCTGATACACTGATATATCATTCATATATATATATATATATATATATGAAGATATATACTCTTAAGGTGTGCTATATTTATGGGATAAATCCCATAAATATACCACACCTTAAGAGTATATATATATATATATATATATATATATATATATATATATATATATATACATATATATATATATATATATACCAACCTCCCTACATGGCATTTTTTACAATGATGTTCACCCTATACAAGGCCTAAGAGCCACTCATGCTAGGTGGTTACAGGGTAAAAGGCATTGTTCATGGGGATATGTGGGGAAGATAACGGTTAAACCTAGACCTGAACAGGTTACGGTCGTAATAATCGGGGAAGCATCCCTTTTCTTTTAATTTTTTTTACAATGATGTTCACTCTGTACAAGATCCAAGATCCACTCAAAGTAAAGGGTTACTGAGTAAGAGGACCAGTTTATGGCGATGTATGAGAAAGATAACGGTTAACTCTAGATTTGAATAAGTTAAGATTGTAATGATCGAGGAAACGTTCTCTTAGCAATAGGTTCCACAAACATTTCACCAATGGAGTATGAAGGGAATGAGGGTGGTTCGTTACAATGGGCGTGGCATGGCGGGCCTTAGCCGTGAAGGTTAGAACTGATGGAACTAACGAATGTAGTTTATCTGAGCACTTTCCATGGAAATAGCAATAGAGCAGTGAGAGGATTGTGATGTTTCATCTGTGGGAAAGGGGTTGTAGGGTGAAAAATAATTCATCACCCACAAGGATGCAGAATTGCTTCTGTACTCTATTTAAACTGTAAAGTGAATACTGGGTAGCTCCTGCTCATATATGGCAGCAGTACTCCATTTTAGGCCTGATCTGACTCATGGAATGGTAGCAGATAGCTGGAAGAATCAGCTACTTACCGGAGTGGATTAACTCAGTGATCATAGAACATCACCAGTCAAGGTTAGAACTGGTGGAACTAAGGAGTATAGTCCATCTGAACACATGCCATGGAAATAGCGATAGTGCAGCGAGAGGTTTGTGATGTTTCATCTGTGGGAAAGGGGTTGTAGGGTAAAAAATAATTCATCACCTACAAGGAAGCGAATATGGTTTTGGACTCTATTTAGGCAGTGAAGACCGGATAGCTCCAGCCTATATATGGCAGCGGTACTCCATTTTCAGTCCAATCTGTCTCTTGTAAAGGTAGAGGATAGCAGGAAGAGTTAGGTACTTACTGGAGTGGATCTGCTAAGTGATGATGGAACATCACCAGTCAAGGTTAGGAATGGTGAAACTAAGGAGTGTAGTCCATCTGAACACATGCCATAGAAATAGCGATAGTGTAGCGAGAGGATTGTGACCATTCGTCTGTGGGAAATGGGTTGCAGGGTGGAGAATAATTCATCACCCACTAGGATGCAGATATGCTTCTGGATTCGATTTAGGCAGTAATCTGAAGACTGGGTAGCTCCAGCCCATATATGACAGCAGTACTCCATTTTCGGCCTGATCTTGCTCTTGTAATGGTAGAGGAAAGGTCAGGTACTTACTGAAATGGACCAGCTCATAATGATAGAACATCACCAGTCAAGGTTAGGAATGGTAGAACTAAGGAGCGTAATCCATCTGAACACATGCCATGGAAATAGCGATAGAGTAGCGAGAAACTTGCGACATTCCGTTTATGGCAAAGTTGTAGGTTGGGGAACAATTCATCACCTACATGGGTTCTACTTGAGGTCAGGAATGAAGTTGAGCCTCACCCGGCGTCTAAGGTTAAGAACGTGCTCTATAACCTGCAAAAAAAGAAATCAAATAAATTTAAAACGAACAAATTATGACATTTTCAAACCCTTCAGTTTTTTCAGTGGCCACCCGGTAAATACGTTTGTCTATGTTTGCGTTAGTGCGAGTGTGTTTGTATGTATGTGTGCGCATTTGTGTGTGTGCGCATTTGTGTGTGTGCGTTCATATGTGTGTATGTGTTTGTCTATCACGCGAGATAACACGCTCTTTCCCAGAAACTGTAACTAAGGTCTGTTCAGCATAGTTGCAGTATAAACCACATGTAGGCTCTGTGGGCGTTGAACATATACAAATGTACCTGAGCGAGCGTCTGCAATAGGGATTGGCTAGCCGCCTTACTTGTCAGGTATCCTCGAATAAAAGTGGCCAGCTATTTATGTGATTAGGTGCGTGTGAGAGTGTGTATCTGTGTGTGCGTTTGTAAGCACGTGTTTGAGTGATTGTATGTGTATTTGGATATTACCAACATGCAAGTTAACCTTTTACCTTCACCATAATATTATCTTATTACTTATTTCGAATGTAACGCTTTTCTGAACACGTTATACATGTGTGACAATTGAGTACTACAGAAAGTTGCACTGTGTCCCATTATCACTAGCTCCAGTGGTTAGGGCTTCAGCTCGGGTAAAAGCTAGGATTTTAAACGACATAAAATTCACAGATGGCAATGTGTTGTAGGCAAACTCAGAGGAATAACTTCGAGAGCTCTTAGAAACGGCAGTAATTTCCTAAGCGTAGATGTGGCACAAGGCCGAATGTATAGGACACCCAGTGAGGATCGAACTCACTACTCAAACGCAATTGTTCTAGCGAGACATGTTTGCAAACCATTACACCATATCGAAAGACAATTCAACAGTAGCATTCTGAATCGAATTTATTTTTTTTACGTTCAGAATATGGTGATTCGAATCTGTGGATGTGGGATGGCGTATCCTGGTTTTAAGGGCCTGAACAAATGGAATTGAAGAATGGAACTCACCCGAACATTTGCATGGAAATAGCGATAGGGTACCGATCGGCTTGTGACGTTGCCTCTTTTGGAACGCGGCTGCAGATTGGAAAATATGTCTCCCTCTACAAGACCACGTAAAGGATTTTGAATTCATGATCTGGAAATAAGAATTACGCAGCTCCAGCCCAAATATGGCAACAAAACCACATTTGGGGTCTAAACTGATTTTTGTAAAGATAAAGGATGCCAGGAGTCAGATATTTCTTAAAGAGCTAGAATGAGGCGACTATTTTTTCAGCAACTTTAGATAGATAGATAGATAGATAGATAGATAGAGAGAGAGAGAGAGAGAGAGTTCGAACAAGCTAAGAAAAAAAAGAAAGAAAAAGAAAGAACGAATAAAAGAAAAAGCTAGCTAGCTAGCTAGATAGATAGATAGATAGATAGATAGATAGATAGATAGATAGATACGAACAAGCTAAGAAAGAAAGAAAGAAAGAAAGAAAGAAAGAAAGAAAGAAAGAAAAAAGATAGCTAGCTAGCTACCTAGATAGATAGATAGATAGATAGATAGATAGATAGATAGATTGAAGCTAAAGAAGAAAGAACGAAATAGCTAGCTATAGAAAGAGATTTAAAAACAAATAAATATATTCAATATCTCGATATTACAGTTTCTTAAAACTACCAACAGTATTTGTCACGCTTCCTATACTGACACAACAGTCAGACTGTATCCTATATCCTATTTCTGACAGAGCTTTATTTTTTAAACCTGTCGTGAAAATAAATTATTTAAATCAGGAAAAACAGTACTGTAATACATTAAGAATTTGTGCTCGATCTTTGCCGCCATGATTAGCAATAACGTTTTGAACGCCCTCTTGCATCGATTTCCTAAACTGAGTTACCAGAAACGATTTTTTGTATCAGTTCAGCGTTTGATCACGGCTCATATCTATTAGGTTTTTTGACGTATTTTTTAACGTCAAAAAACGACATTATTACGTCATTATTTTTGCACCAACCTAATACCAAACGCCTGTTCTAATCATTCCCGTTTTCAGTCTGTAACATTAGTTTCTCTTTTCGGAATTTTATCGATGTGTAATAAATTCTTCGCCTATCTTTGATGGTGACGGAGAATCTTGAAGGCATCATTTTTTATTTTTTTTACCCTTCACTTATCGATCTTCACAAATGTGTTTGCATTTGGAAACGAAATTCGGGATCACAAATTATATTTTCGATTTATTTAAGAGATTGAATTTGGATAGGTCAGAGCTAGTCTACCTGGGTTAGGTGGAATAAACTACGGTGACTTCCCTTGTAAATAAATGGTGTTTGTCCTTCGCTATAAAAACGGAGCATCAATGAGGAATTGAAACAATGTAAATTCTACGTTAAAACCGTCAAAGACTTTATCTTCTTTTCTTTCCCTCCCCCTGTAATTTAATACACTTAAATTCCACCACAGCTTAGGTTAGAAGAGAGGTAGGCCGCTATGGTCTGGTCTTCTCGCCTAGACATAAATAAAATCTAATGTTTTCGGTATGAGGTTTCGAGTTAATTATTCTTTTTGGTTTTTGAGACATAACGAAATGAAATTCAGTCAACTCCGTAATAATTCGAAACCGTCTCAAATTTTATATATATATATATATATATATATATATATATATATATATATATATATATATATATATATATATATATATAGTGATTTCCCTAGTCCGGCTTAGATGTGGCACAAGGCCGAATATATATATATATATATATATATATATATATATATATATATATATATATACCAACCTCCCCAAAGGGCATGATGTGGCACAAGGCCAGTTTTTAATGTGGGGCGTTCTGAGCCCGTAGGCTCGGGCAAAAATTCTTCGTAGACCTCGTATACACGGGGTCGGGTTTGTATAATTCCCCAAACGAGACTCTGCCCTTCGGCATAGCCTCATTTGGGTTCCTCTCCGCCCGGAGACACAGGGTTCGACAAGAGAGGAAGAGGAAGAAAAAATTCAAAATAGTAGGCATGGATCTGCTTTATATTCACTTTATATTCATATTATGAGGGTCAATATATGTGAATATAGTTCCGGTTTGTACTTGAACCAAAAGATAAAAACAGGTCTTGTTTACACTCAAATAAAAAAAGTATGTGTTTTTATTTACATTAGAATAAAAAATCTAGACGTCGGTCCAGTTTATACTTGAGTCTAGATTCAGAGAATCTTCACCTGGAAGAACAGCAGGAGATGTAGTTGACGTATTCTAAGCCCCACGAAAACGGCATTTATGCAGGGTGGCCACTGAAAGACTGGATGATATAAAACAAAAATAAATTTTACAAACATATGAATATGTTAGGGTTGTAAAGTTTGAACCATTTGAATCTTGTATGGAAACATTTTTAAATCCAGTTTCAGGCTGGCGAATTATTTTCTCGACCTTCTTTCTACATTATGTCACATAGAAATTTTAATTGTCCAGGGTGGTCACTGAAAGCCTGAATGATATATAACAAAAAATAACGTTTATAAACACGTTTTTTTGTTAAATAGTTGGACCATTTGAATCTTGTATGGAAACATTTTTGAATCCAGTTTCAGAATCTTCTGAAGCGATGTTCTGTCGATGCCGAGTTGAGCACAGCGACGACGGGAAGAAGCTGCTGGAGCCTCAAAGACACTCTACCGTACAGCTACGACGGGTAGAAGCTGATAGAACCTCAAGGACACTCTGCCGTACAGCTACTACGGGTAGAAGCTGATAGAACAAAGACACTCTGCCGTACAGCTACGACGGATAGAAGCTGATAGAACCTCAAAGACACTCTGCCGTACAGCTACGACGGATAGAAACTGATAGAACCTCAAAGACACTCTGCCGTACAGCTACTACGGGTAGAAGCTGATAGAACCTCAAAGACACTCTGCCGTACAGCTACGACAGATAGAAGCTGATAGAACCTCAAAGACACTCTGCCGTACAGCTACGACGGATAGAAGCTGATAGAACCTCAAAGACACTCTGCCGTACAGCGACGACGGGTAGAAGCTGATAGAACCTCAAAGACACTCTGCCGTACAGCTACGACGGGTAGAAGCTGATAGAACCTCAAGGACACTCTGCCGTACAGCGACGACGGATAGAAGCTGATAGAACCTCAAAGACACTCTGCCGTACAGCTACGACGGGTAGAAGCTGATAGAACCTCAAGGACACTCTGCCGTACAGCTACGACGGATAGAAGCTGATAGAACCTCAAAGACACTCTGCCGTACAGCTACGACGGATAGAAGCTGATAGAACCTCAAAGACACTCTGCCGTACAGCTACGACGGGTAGAAGGTGATAGAACCTCAAAGGCACTCTGCCGTACAGCGACGACGGGTATAAGCTGATAGAACCTCAAAGACACTCTACCGTACAGCTACGACGGGTAGAAGCTGATAGAACCTCAAGGACACTCTGCCGTACAGCTACGACGGGTAGAAGCTGATAGAACCTCAAGGACACTCTGCCGTACAGCTACGACGGATAGAAGCTGATAGAACCTCAAAGACACTCTGCCGTACAGCGACGACGGGTAGAAGCTGATAGAACCTCAAAGACACTCTGCCGTACAGCTACGACGGGTAGAAGCTGATAGAACCTCAAGGACACTCTGCCGTACAGCTACGACGGATAGAAGCTGATAGAACCTCAAAGACACTCTGCCGTACAGCTACGACGGATAGAAACTGATAGAACCTCAAAGACACTCTGCCGTACAGCTACGACGGGTAGAAGCTGATAGAACCTCAAAGACACTCTGCCGTACAGCGACGACGGGTAGAAGCTGATAGAACCTCAAAGACACTCTGCCGTACAGCTACGACGGGTAGAAGCTGATAGAACCTCAAGGACACTCTGCCGTACAGCTACGACGGATAGAAGCTGATAGAACCTCAAAGACACTCTGCCGTACAGCTACGACGGGTAGAAGCTGATAGAACCTCAAAGACACTCTGCCGTACAGCGACGACGGATAGAAGCTGATAGAACCTCAAAGACACTCTGCCGTACAGCTTCCACCGCTGTGTCAGTAAGCTTAGGACCTCTTCCCGGAAGATCACCGACTGATCCAGTTCTTTCTTTCGGGTGATTAGGTGTTCCGAATCATGTTATCACTAGGAGATACTCTGGTATCAACATGACATGTTGCAAGCATTTTCTCGGAGTCCTTCATTGGTTACTCGTTGCTGGACATCATACGTAGCCATTTTAATCCCCAAGGGAAGCTCTATAACCTGCCAAAAAAAAAAATTAAAAAGGAACAAGTTATGACTTCTTCAAACCTTTCAGTTTTTCAGTGGCCACCAGATAGATACGTGTCTGTGTGTGCTTGCGTTAGTGTGTGTGTGGTTGTGTGTTTGTGTGTATGTGTGCTAGAGGTTGGCATCTAAGCTCTACTCCAATAGACCTCTCTTTACCAACCTCCCCATGAGGCAAAATGTGACACAAGGCCAGTTTTTAACGTGAGTGTTACGAACCCGTAGGCTCGGACAAAAAAATGACCGTAGAACCCGCATACATGGGTTCAGGTTTGTCTACCTCCCTAAACGAAACACTGTCCTTCAACTTAGCGTCGTCTGGGTTCCTCTCCGCCCGAAGGCAGTGAGTTCGAGAAGAGTGGAAGAAAAAGACAAAGCCTCTTCCTCGTCGTTCTCAGTGGGAACACCCTGGCTGGTTACATTCAGTACCTCGAAAACCAAGCAAGTTACATTCCATCAGACCATGAACTACAAACTGATGGATGTTTCCTCAGAGAGATCCTGTAACATGACTGATTATTGGCCTCTACCTGGTCAAAATAGTCAGCTTTCTGTACCGCTTTGGTAAGTACCTGACTCCTCGTGGTATCTTCTAACTTTACAAGAGCCAGATCAGCCCTATAATTGAGTACCGTTGCCATATTTGGGCGGGAGCTGCCCTTTCCTCTCTCCAATATCGGTAGAGTCCAAAAGTGTCTCCGCGTCTTTGAAGGTGATAAATTATTTTTCCACCTGCAACCCCTTTCCACACAGACAAGACGTTGCAAGCCACTCACTAATCTATCGATACACAGACGATATACACTCCTTAGCTCTTCTATTCACAGCTAGGACACGCCGGACCACGCCCATTGTAGCGAACGAATCTCATTCCCTTCGTCTTCCATTGGTGTGAAGTTCCACTCGAGCAGCTTCTTCTTGCGAATTACTGCTCCGTGGGACTGACTCTCAAGAGGATGTTTCCCCGATCATTACACTCTTAACCTGTTCAAGTCTAAAGTTGACCGTTATCTTCCTCTTCTATCCGTATAAACTACCCCTTAAAGTAACCGCCTACCTCGAGTGGTCCCAGGATTTTGTACAGGTAAGCCTTACTGTAAAAAAAGAAAAGAAAAGATAGATAGATAGATAGATAGATAGATAGATAGATAGATATGCACAGAGAGATGAACAGAAAGATATACATATATTGATAGATATGAACAAAGATAGATAGATAGATAGATAGATATGCACAGAGAGATGAACAGAAAGATATACATATATTGATAGATATGAACAAAGATAGATAGATAGATAGATAGATAGATAGATAGATAGATAGATAGATAGATAGATATGCACAGAGAGATGAACAGAAAGATATACATATATTGATAGATATGAACAAAGATAGATAGATAGATAGATAGATAGATAGATAGATAGATAGATAGATAGATAGATAGATATGCACAGAGAGATGAACAGAAAGATATACATATATTGATAGATATGAACAAAGATAGATAGATAGATAGATAGATAGATAGATAGATAGATAGACTTAAAGTGGGCTAGCTAGATAGATAGCTGGATAAAATAATTAATATAAAGTTTTAAAAGATAGAGAGAGAGATAGAGAGATGAATATATTTAGATAGATAGATAGATAGATAGATAGATAGATATGCACAGAGAGATGAACAGAAAGATATACATATATTGATAGATATGAACAAAGATAGATAGATAGATAGATAGATAGATAGATAGATAGACTTAAAGTGGGCTAGCTAGATAGATAGCTGGATAAAATAATTAATATAAAGTTTTAAAAGATAGAGAGAGACAGAGATAGATAGATAGATAGATAGATAGATAGATAGATAGATATGAATAGACTTAGATCAAGTGGATAAATATGTCTATGTCAGAGAAACCTTAAACTCTGTACTTCATTCTTCATAACCTACGCACAATCATTTGTTTACTTTTTATTCATTTATTTTTAATTATTTTTTTTTTTTTTCTATTTTTAGTTTTAAGTAATTTGCAGTCTAATTGACAGGAAGAATTTTAAGAAAATGCGCAAAAAAAAGCTTTTCTGAAAACAAATTATCCCTTCCCGCCACCCCCTGCCACATACCACCCCACCATTTTAGACGCCCACCTTGGATCACTGAGAGTTAGAGAAAGGTGAAAAAGTATTTTTTATTTTACATAATCACTTCCAGAATCTTCTAAAGCACGAAGGACCTGGAGGCGACATCCAAAACCCTGCTCTCCAAATATGCATGTGTATCTTCATACCAACTGACGTTAATTTGGAAATCATTTTTTTAATGTTCATCTGAAGTAGGTATTTTTGTACACATGTATTCATATATACTTCACAAATGCTAGACACGGACCTGCTTTACATTAGATTCAAAATCGTACACACATGTTCGTTTTATACTAAACTAGCAGCATGGCCCGGCGTTGCCCGTGCTTGATTAAAAAATCGTACGACTCATACAGCAATCGCTATCACTTGGCTTAAAATATTTTTGCCCTTCCTTGCCTTTAAAGGAGTGCCCTTTGCCGTGCTGATGTTGCTACATGCCTTACTTCTTGCCTATATCACACTGCGAATTTTTTCTAAGCTCTATACTAAACATTAAATCTGTTACGAAAAAAGAACTAAACAAAATGAACACAAAACAATCATCTTTAAAAAAGGACTCGTAACTGGAAAAACCGAATGAAAAAATAATGTTAACAACAAATACTTTTTCACACCCAACCCAGTTCTGCGGAATCAGAATCAACGTTGAGTTTAAGCAAGCGAATGAGCCAATTGGAGTAAAGTGCCATGCAGATTTAAATTTTTCCCACTTGTGACGAATGCAGCTATCGATTTTTTTGCATGCCAGCATGCTAGTTAACATTTGTGTCAGTCAGCTGTTGGCTCTCACGCTGGCCAATAGAATCTTCCTGCCTATTCGTGGCAGCTAGCTGTAGGCTCTCACTCTGGCCAGTAGAAAATGGCCGCAAACTACATGAAAACTGCCGTAGAAGCATGAAAAATTCGATTATTTCCACTATCGATAGGAGTTGGGAAATGCAAAGTCGGTGTTGGCCTTCCCGCTAACTTGGAGCATGTGCATGTAAATTTTGTTACAAATCCGTCGAAAATTGCAGCCGTGCATTCGTTACACACACGCGCGCGCGCGCGCACACACACACACACACGCGCGCACACACACACATCCTGACTTTTATAGATAGAGATTCAGAATGGTAGTGGAGTAATGGATAGCGGCTCGGATTGAGGAATCGGAAAACCGAGTTCGAATTCCAGTCGAATCCATTACATTCACTTACGTGCTAATACCCTTGGGAAAGGTATGAATCCTCTTCTTCTACCCCCAGCTACGGGTAAATAGCAGTACAGACCGGGTTCTTTGGATGGCAACTGGTCTACCGCAAAAAGAAATAGCAACTTACTGCTGGAAAAAATCTGCCTCGTCGGTCATGTATCGAAAGGTACATGATCGGTTAAGCGTGTATCTCGCATGGCACATAACTGACTGAGACATAGGTCCGCTTTACACTAGGCTCAAAATGTTATATATAGATCCACTTTATATTACGAGGTTCAGGGGTCGGCGTGGTGTAATGGTTAGAAAGCTTGTCTCGCTACAACAATTACGACTCAGTTGTGGGTTCGATACTCACTGGGTCCCTCATGCTTTCGGCCTACGCTTAGAAAATCACCATATTACGAGGGTCACTATAGGTGAATATAGTTCCGGTTTGTACTTGAACCAACAGGTAAAAATAGGGCCTTGTTTACACTGAAATGAAAAAGGAGTGTGTTGCTATTTGCATCAGAATAAAAAATAAAGCTAGGCATCACACCAGTTTATACTTGAGCCTAGATTCAGAGAATCTTTACGAGGAAGGACAGCAGGAAATGTAGTTGGCTTTTTCTAAGCCCCACCAACACAGCAGTTATAGATACGTGTGTGGCAGGGGTAGGGTGTTTGCGTTAGTGTGTATGTTAATTTCGAAATAATTTTCTCTAGTACTCAAATGAAGTGGGTAATTTTGTATACATGTATTCGTATTATATTCTTCACAGGAGCCCCACCCACCCTTTCCAGCAACTTCCGAGGTAAGATGGTTAAAAGAATTTGCGGGTCGCTTAAGGGTTATCGTTGTGGTAAATGGATTCGTCAAGTCGGGTTCAAATCCCGTGTTTGTTATGTCCACCTAGCACGGATATCTTTGTGAAATACATTAACATGTCGCTTCTAAGCTAAGGAATCAAATAAAAAAGCAGATCAGGCTCCTTAGCCTTGGATAGCAGCCAGTCCCGGGAAAAAATTCGAAATTTAAAAGCGTCGATATAATAATGGTAGTTTACTCCACTGTCTTTCACAGTAAGTCATGAAAATTCATGAAGTTTCATCATTTTACAGTTGAAGTTAGATGCAGCCGTAAGTTCTATGCTAACAGTTTCTTCTATGGCACTCCTCGCTTGTGGAACTCTCTTCTTGATTTTTGCTTTCCAGTCAACTTTAATCTTCAAAAATTTAAATGTAATGTCTATCGTTATCTTCTGTCTTCTCAATCCCTGTTCTTTCATTGTTCTCTGTCCTTAATAATATGTTTTCATACTCCCTAACATGCAGTAACCCCTTGTGTTTTAGTGGCTGTGTTGCCTTGCTGGGGGTGAAATGATTAAACAAAAGTATTAAAGAAATTTGTGGAAAACCAAGATTATGCCCTTAAAGGATATGGCTTTTAAATCAAAAGAAAAATACTTCTAAATGATTAACGTAAGTGATCAAGACTCTCCATAGCTTCCGTTTCCTTTTAATCGCTATAAACAATGCTTTGAGAAATATATAATAGAGCGGATACCTACTACCTTCTCCATGGTTTTTGCCTTCAGAATTTTTCTTCTCCTAAACTGGTTGGCAAGCAAGATTAGAGAATTTTGCTATTTAACCCATAGCTGTGGAAGAGAAAAGACTGATAAAACCCTGTAACCAATGGAAACGAATGCAACAACCTCCAGCAGAATTTGAACTCGCCCCCCCTCCGATTTCATTTTTTATACCGCCAATTTTAAAGGACACTTATACTGAACATCAGGAAGAGAGAATTGAAAAATTTAGCGCACATGAGGAAAGGGGGCTCGAAAATTTTGATACTCACAAGACAGACGGAAGGCAAGCGGGACAAAGAGAAGCAAGGCGAGCCTGAGTAAGTTGATGGTGGAACAGGTTTTGCTAGAAATAGCTAAAAGACAAAATTTATTACGATTTACAAAGAAAGTTTTGGAGAGCCATGATCTCCAACGTCCTTAAGGGACACTACATCATAGAAGATTTCCTATATATGAAGTAGAAAAAAATTGCTCACAGGTTTAGTCTATTTAATTCTCACCATCCTTCTGTAGAACAATATTTTGGTTGCCTGAAGTCGCTTCTTCGTTTTTGAAAAGATTGTTCAGCCATATAGGAAGACTGATATTACATTACATATTATTTTCTTTGTTTCTGATTAGATTTTCCTGTTTCTGAATACTTTGCTTAGCTTTTGGAAGGCATCTTTCGCTATCCCAATGCACCTTCGGATTTCGGTGTCGCAGTTCCCATACCCCGTTAATATTTTTGTACTTGCTTAGTTTGGGCATTTCCAGTTTGTAATTCACGTTTTAGGCTTTTCTTTTTGCTGACAACCATACATCCTCTCTTCTTACAATTGATGCTTAGTCCTTTCTTCTCGCTATCCTTTACTACCTTCTGTAAGAGTTCCTGTATTTTCCATTCTGTGCCTGCTATCAACATTGTCATCTACATATCTGATGTTATTAAGATTGTGACCGTCAATAATTAATACTGGTAGGACTTCTAATACTCTCAAAATCACTTCACAGTAAAGACTGAATCAGTCCGGTGAGAAAACACATCCTTGTCTTACACCCGTTTCTATTTTTGTATATTTATTGAATTTTTTTTTTCCATCCGTAGGCGGTTTTCTCCCAGTATGCGATCGGGATTATCAAAACATCCTTCCCAAATTAGCTTATCTGACACTTCCAACAATACTCTGTGACGTAATTTATCAAACGTTTTTGCATAATCTATTAAGCATATATTCATGTCCTTATTAGCTGTGATAAATGCCCCGAATGAAACTAATTGTTTTATAATTTAAATATTTTTTTTAATAGAGTGAAGGATCCACTTGAGGTCGGACAGTATGGGTTCGGTTTCTGAAGTTCCGCAGTGGAGATACAAGTCTTGAAGATCAAAGTGGTAGAGGATGTCCAGCAGCTATTGACAATCAACATTTTAAAGCACTAGTCGAACAAAACCCACATCAAATTATAAGAGAAACGGATCAGATAATGAGTGCCACTATTTCAACAATATTGGATCATCTCAAAAAAATTGGTAATTGAAGAAACTCTATAAATGGGTTCCACATGAAATCAGTGAATGTCGAAGTTCTGAAGTCTGTTCGATGCTACATCTGCGAAATTCGAATGAGCCATTTCTTGATTGAATAGTGAATTGGGATGAAAAATGGTTCTTTTATGACAGCTGATAAGGATCGGCTCAATGACTTGATCTTGACGAAGTATCCAAACACTTTCCAAAACGCAAATTGCACCAACAGAAGATTATGGTGACTGCTGGTCTGGCATTGGCGTTATTCATTACAGCTTTCTGGAATCTAACCAGAATCGTCACTGCCAAAGTTTACTGCCAGCAACAGGATGAAATGAAGGTCCAGTTAAGCGATATGAAACCGGCACTGGTTAATCAACGAGGTCCAATTCTGCTTTATGACAATGTTCGGTCACATATTGCCAGGATAACACTGCAGAAGCTTACCGAATTGGGGTACAAATATTTGCCACATCCACCATATTCTCCTTGCCTACTGACTACAACTTTTACAAGCATCTTGATAATCTTTTAAATCAAAAGACATTCCGTTTCAAGAAAGATGCGGAAACAGGATCTGGTTCCAAAATATTAACTATAGAGTTTTTAACTACAGCAAATGATGAGATGAAGGCTTTACAAAGCGATCTTGTTGGCCCATCCCATAAACGCTTAAATTATGAGGTGTTTGGTACATGTTGTTGTTGGTGGGTTTTGTTTAGTGACATATGAACCGGTATTACATTACAGCTGTCTGGAATCTATCCAGAAGCATCACTACCGAAATTTACTGTCAACAACTGGGTTAAATGCACATTCAGTTCAGTGAAATGCAACCGGCACTGGTAAATCGACGAGGTCCAATTCTGCTTTATGACAATGTTCGGTCACACGTTGCCAGGATAACACCGCAGAAGCTCACTGACTTAGGATAGAAAACTTTGCCATATCCACCATAATCCCCTGATCTCTCGACTACAGACTACCACATTTTCAAGCATCTTGACGTTTTTTTTAACAAAAAGACATTTCGTTGCAAAGATGTAGAATCTGTATTCAAATATTTCTTGACGTCCAAACTTATCGTAAAGCCATAATTTACATTATTTACATTGTTCGAATTGTTGCATTAATCTTTATTGCCATATTTACGGCGTTTCGGCCGTTGGACATTCCGGTCTTTTTCAGGTGAATGGAATTTCGAACTGAACTCTTTCTTTCGTGCAGGTCCAGTGGATAAAAGCTTTGGCTGAATCCACCGATTTGACCCAGAGTTGTGAGTTCAAAACCTGGCTACAGCTGGGGTGAACAAAAGCATGGAGATAATTGATTCTGTGACATCCAGAAGAGGCGTGGCATGTGGAACTAAGACACTCTACCCGGGTGGATAAAATAAAAGGATCCGTTCGAAATTCTAATTACCTGAAGAAGGCCGGAGTGTAAAATTGAACACATTAAAATTGATTCGTTTTCTACGGCTTATCAACCCGTTTCATGTGCATGTCATGCATGCCGTCAAGCCCTTTCAGGAATATCTAAACTGTCAGCTGTAACAATCGCTTTTTTAGATCAATGGTTAAAATTTTTTTCAGCCGAATGAAGCCTATGGATATAGCGAGGACCATTCTTCTTGGAACATCTTAGACTGGCTCTAAATAATCACAAACAAAGAACTGTACCAAATAACAGAAACCACATCGTTTGAGGACTTTCAACAACAGAAACAACTAAAATGGATAGTGGATACATGAATAAAAAAAATAATTATACTATCACTTTATCGTGTTCATAAAAAATAAATCAAAATTAATTATAGTGTCAAAATTAATTAGTGTCAAAAATAATTATAAAATAATTCTAACAATTATAATTATCATTAATTCACCCATTCTAAACCAATGAGAATCTACCCCACTTTTCCCCTTTACATACAAACACATGACATTCTCATTCTCAGACAAGCAGTTCACACGAACAGGTCGCTAACACGTGCATTAATGAAAATTTCACATCCTTTTCCTTTTTCAGGCCATAATAGAAAAATTTATCTCTTAATACTCATCAAAAATTCGGGTTAAGAAAACCCCAATTAAATTATCTGGACACTCATTACACACATCTGTAAAAAAAAAAAAAACACATAGGAGAAAGACTGTATACACTTTGTTTATTCTTTGTCTTGTCCTTCTGGCGGATTCCGATCCATATTTAATCTACATTTGACTCCAAACTCACAATTTCTCAGATCAATTGTTGAAAATGGCTTCGAATGAATGAACGCTTTTCGAGTTCCATCCGTCTACGAACCTGGCGCTACATAATCACAAACAAAGAACTGTAACAAATAACAGAAACTACACCACTTGAGGACTTTCAACAGCGGCAACAACTAAAACGAATTGCATAAGTAACTCGAAGATAAAATAATGACATAATCAAGATGGCGACGTTCTCCACTACCTCAAGTTGGTAAGGAAACTCCCATCAGTACTGGAAAAAGAAATAATCAGTTAGTGAATCTGAGAAACTCATTTTCTTGAAAAACTTTATAAATTTCAACCGGCGGTAACGCTGTTTAGTAAATGAATATCAAATGTTTCCTCATAAGGAGCAACTAATCTCACAAATATTCCGTTTTAACCA
The DNA here is from genome assembly GCA_963932145.1 of Acanthosepion lycidas. NCBI lineage: Eukaryota > Metazoa > Mollusca > Cephalopoda > Sepiida > Sepiidae > Acanthosepion > Acanthosepion lycidas. The sequence continues at coordinate 22,773,675 of OZ010587.1, read as the reverse complement.
ATTTTAACAGGATTCGAACACAGTTTCCTGACTTCATTCCTTAAGCTAATAACTCTTACCACACATCAAACGGCTCATGCTTCAGTATTACCAGAAATAAAAACAAAACTGCTAGTCGCGTGTTGCATGTCAGTAAAAAAAAATGCGTGTCGTGGTTATTGTAATATGCAACAATGGAAATTTAATGCATGAGGATTTTTTGTAGCTTCTCTGTTGAGGGTGGGATCATCAAGGAAATCGTTTTTGTTGCTTCAGCTAAGATTATTGATGGCTGAATAAAGAATTCCTGCGATCTCTACACGACGCGATGATGACGCGTGATAAATCTCGCAAAAGTCATTATTTTGTTTCCTGAAAACAAAAACATTGAAAATCATTATTTACTTTTATTTCATTCGGTTCGTTGTATCGAAAACAGACAGTGTCGAGCGACAGAAAAAGAAAGTGTAATATTTACAGTGGAGAAAGGCAAATCTGTATGCATTATTTATCCTTATCAAATTTGCTACGGTTAATTAGACCTCAAAATGAGCATCGTTCTTTGTTTTCGTTTTTTTTTTTTTCTCTCTTTCAGATATGTGGCGTACACTGTATAGATAAGGACACATTATAATGACAAACGAAGATGACATTGCGGTAACGCATAAACGGCAATTTTGTTCCGACCTCATATCACTTCTGACAAAATGATATAGCGAATTGCAAGCAAAAACAATGTATTTTAATCTATGTAATGGCGTACCTTCAAAAGGATGATAATCTTGACTTTTTTGTTATTCCAAGTGATATCATTTATAAACACGTGAAATAACTTTTTTTTCTTTTGATTTCTATATTTCTGTTCGCTTCGTTTCTTTTCTCTCTTATTTTTCTCTTCTTTTTTTTCCTCTTTCGCTTTTTTCTCTTTTTTTCTCTTGTTTGCTTAACCTATGTTTGTTTGTTTGTCTTTTCTTTGGCCTTTTCTTGTTTCCTTTTGTCTTTTTTCTTTCCTTTTGTCTTTTTTTCTTCTGTTTTTTATTTCTTCGTCAGTCCTTTTTCCATCTTCTGCTTTTTTTCTTTTTTGTTCTTTTTGTTTTGTTTTTTTCTTTGTTTCTATTTTCTCTGGTTTTTCCTTTGTTTTGTTTTGTTGTTTGTTTGTTTTTGTTTCCTTTATTTTTCTCTTTTTTTTCTTTTGTTTGCTTTATCTATGTTTGTTCTATGTTTTTTTCCTTTGGTCTTGTTTACTTTTGTCTTTTTTTATTTTCTTTTGTTTTTTGTTTTCTTTTAGTTTTTTTCGTTTGTCTTTATTGTTTCCTTTTGTCTTTTTTGTTTCTTTCTGATTTTTCCTTCATTTTGTCTTTTTTTATTTTCTTTTGTCTTTTTGTTTCCTTTTGTCTTTTTGTTTCTTTTTGTTTCCTTTTGTTTTGTTTTTTGTTTCCTTTTGTTTTTTCGTTTCCTTTTGTCTTTTTGTTTCCTTTTGTTTTGCTTTTTTGTTTCCTTTTGTCTTTTGCTTTTCATTTCTCTTTGGATTTTTTGATTTTTCTTCCGTCTTTTTTTCTCTTTCGTTTTTATTTTCTTTTTTGTTCTCTTAGTTTGTATTCTCCTTGTTATTTTTTGTTTTTTTTCTTTTGTTTTATTTTCTTTGTTTTTTCTTTTCTTTTTCATATTTTTCTTTGCTTTTCTTTTGTTTTTCTTTTCTTTTTCTGTTATCTTTTTTGTTTCCTTTTCTTTCGTTTTTTCTTTTGTTTTGTTTTTTGTTTCCTTTATTTTAGATTTTTGTTTTCTTTTCACCTTTTTGCTTTGTTTCTTCTTTATCTTTTTCTTTTCTTTTTTGCTGTCATAATTAGACTTAGACTCTTCTGTATCAAGCGGTTAATACATTCTTGTGACATCGAAATGTTTCAAATGTGCAGCGTATGAAATACACAGCAGAGAACCAGCTTCTGCACAGCAAAGCACACACTGATATTTCCAGAAATGGGTTCTTCATCTACAAAATAAAAAAAACACGTTTTTTACTTCGCGTCATATCTATCAGGATGCACCTCCTCCATCGCACTTGAAGAGGAACGGCCAGGTTCAATGCCTGAAGCGTTCCAAAAGAGTGTCAAGCGGCTGAACAATTTCTGTCACCGCCCTAGATGTGACCTTGTGTCAAACATACCATCGTCGGAGGCGTAATAGATAAACAACTTAAACTTAAGTTCAATGACTGGTAGTTATTTAAACGTTTCAATTTGAATTCTTCTTCAGAAACTGGGCGATCGTGGTTCTCCACAACTTCTTTTGAGCTCATAGTAATGTTTGTTTATTTAATCTTAATTCCTACCCACTCCCGTTTTGGCGTTCATTCACACAAGCTCTTCGATATGCCTAGTGAGTTTTAAATTCTCCAAGCCCTCCTTCCTCACCGTACGTCCCAGAAATTTCGGCTGACTTTTTATGATCCTGAGTGTTAGTGCCCTTAAAGTTTTCTTCAATGTTTACACGTTTCACCTTGTAGAACTACATTTCTGTAGCTCTCTTCATCTGTGAAGAAATGGTCCAGCATTCGCTGCCATATTGAAGGATGGTCATTACATAGCAGTTTAACAGTCTTTGCTTTATGTCTAACTAATTTTTCCTGTTTTTTATTACTTTGCTTAGCTTTTAAAATGGATTCTTTTGCTATTGTAGCACGCGTTCGGATTTAGGTGTCACATTCTCAAAAAACACTTCCTAGAAATATTCAGATTTCACCACAGTCAAGGCTATAAAGCCACTAAGACGCAAGGGGTTACTGAGTGTGAAAGAATCTAAGAAAAAAATCAATCTTAAAGAGAGAAGATAATAAAATAACAGCATTTAAGAAGACAAATAACGATTAACACTACATTTAAATTTTTGAAGATCAAAGTTAACTGGAAAGCAAGAGACCTGAAGAGAGTTCCACAAGCTAGAAGTGCGAGAGAAGAAACTATTAGCATAGAACTTACGGTTCCATCTAGCCAATTCAACTGTAAAATGCTAAGACATTGTTGCCAATCTAGTACTGTGCTTAAGTTCATAAGGTCTACGTACCAGAGAGGAAAGCTCATCAGAACAATTACTATGAAAAGTAAATTCTTCCACTAGCGATAAACGTGTTACCTTAGTTTGCACAAGGACACGATTAGTGAGCACTCAGTAAACATCAAACACAGTAGCAAGTCTAAAAGCAAAATACCTCGCTATTCATTATTCAATCCTGAGCTATCCAATAGCAATGAACACATTATTACTTTTACAAAGCGCACCATTTCATGTACCGCTAAAAATATACTGATTGAATTATCTTTTAGAAAATTGTCTTTCTTTTGGCATCATTATGTGATGGCCATTGAATTTGCCCACGCGCATGTCTCCGTTATTAAATTATTGCCCAGGTTAAAAATATTTCCATAGCGTTTGGTCTAAGTTTTTGAAATACGACTAAACTTCGGAAGGACTTCTCTTTTATTCTTATGAAAGTGGGATTAATATGCCAAAATCTACCGGAGCTAATTGTGAATGCTCTTTGGAAAAAGATATAGAATGTGAGAGGGGGATGATCAGATGAGGATCTCTATCAATGTCTCTCTGCTTGTCATCTATCTATGTCAGTCTGTTCAGATCTGTTTGTCTCAGTCTGTTCATATCTATCTATCTATCTATCTATCTATCTATCTATCTATCTATCTATCTGTCTGTCTGTCTCAGTCTGTTCAGCTTATCTATCTATCTATCTATCTATCTGACTGGCTGTCTTTTCAAATCATCTATCTATCTATCTATCTCAGACTGTTCAGATAAATCTATCTATTTATTGCTCACATATATATCTATTAATCTCAGTGCCTCCATTACCTATATATCTATCGATCACTGTCAATATGTTCATATCTATTAATCTAGTTAGCGATCGATTTCGTTGCATTTCTTTCTTTCTTTCTTTCTTTCTTTCTTTCTTTCTTTCTTTCTTTCTATTCATCTCAGTGAGTGCATATTTATCTATTGATATCAGTGAGCCTGTACCTATATCTTTATTGATCTCAGTTTGTCAAAATCTGTCTGTCTGTTTGTCTATCTGTCGATCTATCTATATATCTATCTATCTATCTATCTATCTATCTATCGATCGATCGACAACGGTGTGTCCGTTCCTATTTATTTATCTCTCTATATAACTAACTAGCTATTTTTAAGACTTCATACCAATTAATCTCTTTGTAAATTTTTGAAACTTTATACTAAATATGCTATCTATCTATCTATCTATCTATCTATCTATCTATATATATATATATATATATATATATATATATATATATATATATATATAAAGCTCTCCCACTTTCAGTCGATTTATCTTTTTAAGACATTATACTAATTATTCTATCTATCTATCTATGCCAGTCTGTTCATATCTATCTATCTATCTATCTATCTATCTATCTATGCCAGTCTGTTCATATCTGTCTATCTATCTATCTATCTATCTATCTATGCCAGTCTGTTCATATCTATCTATCTATCTATCTATCTATCTATCTATCTATCTGTCTATCTATGCCAGTCTGTTCATATCTATCTATCTATCTATCTATCTATCTATCTATCTATCTATCTATCTATCTATCTATGCCAGTCTGTTCATATCTATCTATCTATCTATCTATCTATCTATCTATCTATGCCAGTCTGTTCATATCTATCTATCTATCTATCTATCTATCTATCTATGCCAGTCTGTTCATATCTATCTATCTATCTATCTATCTATCTATGCCAGTCTGTTCATATCTATCTATCTATCTATCTATCTATGTCAGTCTGTTCATATCTATCTATCTATCTATCTATCTATCTATCTATCTCAGTCTGTTCATATCTATCAATCTATCTATCTATCTATCTATCTCAGTCTGTTCATATCTATCTATCTATCTATGTATCTGTGCGTTTTAAGTCGTATATAGAAAACCTGACGCATGGAATGTGGAAGGCAAGTGACTCCTGACCTATAATTATGTTTAACATAATAACAGTTCCACGATTATTTACACTAATTGTATCGTCATTGTCTCAGTTTGTTCATATCTATCTATCTATCTATCTATCTCAGTCTTTTCAAATTATTTATCTATGTATCTCTCTAAATATCCGTCTATCTCTATGTGTGTTCAAATTATCTATTGACCTATCAAACGACTGTCTGTCTTTCTCAGTCTATTCAAAGTATCTATCTATATATCAGTGTGTCGATCTATGTATACGTAACTATCTACTGATCACAGTCTGTCCACATCTGTTTATTGATATCAGTGAGTCTATATCTATCTATTTATGGATTATAGTGTCCATCTATCTATCTATCTATCTCACTGTGCCCATATCTATCTATTAACATTGGTGTGTTCATATCTATCTATCTATCTGTCTCAGTCTGTTCAAATTATCAGTCTATCTATCTATATACATATATATGTTTGTCTCTCTATATATACATATGAGTGTGTGTATTTATATATATATATACATATAGGTGTGTGTCTCTAACTGACGTCAAGCCACACTGAAGAGCTACGAAACACACATATATATATATATATGTGTGTGTGTATATATATATATATATATATATATATATATATATATATATATATATATATATATACCGGGAGTAACAGCAAAATTGTCCAAATCGTGTAACAGCATGGGATAATTGTCCACCCACAAAATGTTTAATAACTAACAAAAACACTAAACTAATTGAGTTTATTTTTCCCCGGTTTTCAGATGAGGTGTTTAGGCATGCTTATAGCATTTGTCGTAAGAATCACTGAAAAAAACCTTTGAGTTATTCAGTTAGAAAGAGAACAGGTTAAAAACGTTTGTGTCAGCCACACTATGTCTTCCTGACTGAACAATGGTGAAAGGAAAAAGATCATTCAGGCCTTCAGTAATGTTACCAACATTCATACTCTGGCTTCCATCTTCAAAGTCCATTCAAGAACAATCAAGAGAATGGTGAATAAGTTTTAGAAATGGGAACAGTAGAGAGGAAAATTTGATCAGGAGGTTAAAACAGCAAGAGGGTTCATCATTTCAACTTAAAGCTAAATATATTCTTACTGTTCAAAGTAGCGTCCCGTAGTGTTATAAAAAAACTTGGAGTATTCCAGTAAGATATTTTTGATCATTTCTAAGATACAAGATACGGTTCAACCCTTAATTTAACAATTGGACAATTTCGCTGTGACACGATTCGTACAATTTTGCTGTAACATCTGGCATATATATATATATATATATATATATATATATATATATATATTAAGGAAATTTTGTAAGGAAATCTTTGTGTGGAAATTTAGATGATTTTTTTATTCAATTTTTTAGAACAACAAACCCCTTTAAAATTCGCTAAAGAAGTGTCCGAAAGCGCTCGGGACACTAGACACTACGAACAATTTTTACACTCCCTTAGATTCACCAAACGGAAACATTTAAGAATACTATAAAAAACTAAATAAAAACATTATAAAATTTTCCTTGTCTGTCATATTCAGCAAAACATGTTTGAAAGAAAAATTGTTGCCCAAATATTTATATATATATATATATATATATATATATATATATATATATATAATTATAATTATTTTTTTAAATATGATTCCTTCGCTACATAAGAGTTCTCATGTTTCAAAAACAAGAGCCAAAAGCTCTGTTTCATCCTCAAACGAAATTTTTGGAATAACTAATCCTGACGTTTACGCACCTTTATAAGCATATTTATTCGTAGAAATAATAACTATGCAAACGGCTGAACCAACCAGTCCAATATGGGGCGTAAGGGTTAATAATTTGTATCAACATATCAGTCACTCTCGGAAAGGGGCCAAGCCAAAGCAGGGCCGGGGTCTCCATTTCAAAGCGAATGATGACATTCCTAAACGCACATTGTCTAGTCCCTCTTAGCGACAGAGAGTTATTGGCACCGTTGTACACAGTTAAGTGTCTAAAGATATTTTTTTCTAAAAGGGCTGTTCGTACATGTAGCGATGGAATCATATTTTTTCTTAAATAATTATAATTTAGGCTCTACTTTTGTATTGAGCACTGTTTTTTTAAAAATAAAAACAAAAATACTAAAGAACTTCGAATTATTTAGCTAACGTGTTCTTCCTATTTTTCTATATATTTGCGCACACACACACACACACGCACACACACATATATATATATATATATATATATATATGACGTCATACATGAAATGGACAAAGTCCGACAATTATTTTAGACATTTTGACGGTTCCGTATAGGATATAGGTTCGAATCCTGTTCGAGGACGAATATTTTCTGTGAAAATTTCTCGGACATTCAGGCCAGTAAATGTTGTTTAATACTGTTAATTATAAACAGAGTATTTACATAAATATTTGTATCTATAAAAAGAATGTATAAACATTAAAATGTCTTTTTATATATATATATATATATATATATGTGTGTGTGTGTGTCATAAAATCCTAAATTACCTCATATGAGGAATAGTCTATTTCGGTGAAAATTTGAATTTGTTTTTATATCGACATTTTAAAATGTCGACATAAAATCAAGTTCAAATTTCCTTAATATAGGTTTAACTTATTTAGCTGCTATATTTCAATAATATTAACTAGCCTCTATTAGAATATCGAAAGTATAACTAATTCTAATTTTTGTATTTTATCTATATTTTTATATTCCTCCTTGTCTATAACCTCTTTACACGATATTAATAAGTTATAAGCTTTCCCCTACTTTAATATCTCCCTAACTTTCTTTCCATTAATCCCTTGTATTCTTTTATCTATGTATTTTAAGTTCATTTTAAAACCCCTTTTTATTCCTCTTTTAATTTTGAATTAATATTTCATTCTTCATATAACCCCAAAATAATGTCATAAGGTTAATATTCGGGTTTCATTTTATAAAACTCCTTACCTTTCCCTTTAAGATAAATGTATTCCACCCTCTTCTGACCCCTATCTCGTGTCTTTCGACTGACTGAAATTTTTAGCTTTCACAGTTAATTCTATTTCCGACCCCCACCCTAACTGTCTAGACATGAACTCAGTCCACACCGGGGGTTGATAAGACAGACGGCCGATATCTTCGTCTGTCGAAATAGACTATTTCCCACCTGAGGTACTTTGAGATTGTATTGTTGATTAATTGCTCTGTGTTAATAAATATATTGAGCTCTTTTTGTGGATCAGTTTTAATATTAGGTTGGTGCAAAATTAATGACGTAATAATGTCGTTTTTGACGTTAAAAAATACGTCAAAAAACGACATTATTACGTCATTATTTTTGCACCAACCTAATATTTTATATTAATAGGATTCACTTGGATTATATACCAACGGATTTGTTACCTTTACTATGAACATATATATATATATATATATATATATATATATATATATATATATACCTTTGTCTGTAGAATGTAGAATTAGCAACTACTCCTCTGGCAAAGATGTGTTTGATAAATATAGCGGTGTTTATAATACTGTTGTAAAGAATAGTATTTAAAAGTACGTCGCAAAATAGAAAATATGAGGATAGTGGTCCAAAGAAATGAAATAGAAATAGAAAGATCATTTGCTACGCGCACCCATTTAACTAATTGCTCAGTACAAAGTTAGGCCAGAAATTCCTTCATTTCATTGATAGACATTTCCCTAAGAGTAATCTTCTTAGTAAAATATTTAACAAAAACACATTAAAACTAAGTTATAACTGCACTAATAATCTTGAGAAGATTATAAAATTACACAAAAATAAAATTTTAGATCACCTTAATAATCTGGAGCATAATGCACGTTCCAAGATAAATATTATTAATGATACTAGTCAATGTTATTGCAGGAATTCTTCCCAGTGCCCTTTGCCAAACTAAGTATTATCTCTACAATATAGAATCAGACGGTTGAAAAATTCTATATTGGTAGTACTAAAAATTCTTTTCAGTCTAGGTGATGTCAACATATCTTGTCCTTCACCAATAATACTTATAGAAATAATACATCGCTTTCTAAATATGTTTGAAGATGATTATAAAACTCGTAAGGTGAAATGGGATATTTTTAAAATGGCAAGGACATGTAGATCCTTATATGAAACCTGTTTTCTGTGTTTACATGAAAAATTAGAAATTATCAGGTTTTTTTTATAAAGATTCCTTATTAAATCAATGAACCGAATTAATGGTAAATTGTAAACAGTCTACCTTTTTACCTTGCAATTCAGCTAACTTTGGAATTTGACAATCTTTTTTCTTAGATGTTAGTTGAACTGTGTTGCACCATATATGGCTTATCTTTCTATTTGTATGATTAATTTGGATTTAATATGGTTCCATAATGATCCCCTGGTAGTATTATTAACACATTATACAGATGTATTGGTATTTAGTTAATATTTTTCACATTTTACATTGATTGGTTGGTATTATTAACATCTTATATGGATGATATTTATTTAACGGTCGAATAGTATTTACCAGATAATTCCATGTTTAGATTATTTGCTAGTTTCTTAAAGAAGCCTCTTATCTATAAACGACAAAAAAATTATGTAGGAAATCCACAAAGCATATAACTAGTTTGGCATTCGGTTAAATTACTTCTCTATCCTACCCCGCTTTGGCATGTGTACATTTTATGTAACCATCTGTATCACTCTTTAAGTTAATGTCTGGCTGCTGTTAGATTCCAACTTCTGGTCATGACACATTTCTAAGATAATAATTTCTATTTTTTCTTTTTCACTTAATTTGAATTTAACGTACCTCATATTCGATTGGCTTTTTTTGAAGAAAGAGAATGTATTTTTCCTTTTGAAACCAAATTAATCGCTCTCTCGCCAGTAATTTACAATCGCCTGAGGAAACTCATTGTTATGCATTGAAACATGACTCCAGTTGTGTAGCATTTTTTACATGTTTTTGTTGTAATATTATATATATATATATATATATATATATATATATATATATATATATATATATATATATTATTTCTGAGATGAGAGAAACATATTCAAAAAGTGCATGGGACGTGGAATTAGAACAATCCTTCACTGTGGACACACACTAAAGGTTTCGGTTTGAAATTCCAACGTATAACACTTGAAGAAGATCAGAGCTTACAACGGTCAAAACGTCGTGAATATGCCAATAAAGATGAGGACAACAGTTTGAACGTGAAGAGTGGACGGACAGGTCTGTCTACGAAACTCTGGATTTGGGATGCTGAAAGTAACATAACTCAGTGATAAACCCTTACTTACAATAATCACACACACACACACACACACAAATATATATATATATATATATATATATATATATATATATATATATATATATATTCTAAAGCATGTTTAGCTAAATAATTTATTATGTCTATTTACTTTAGTTTTAATCCTTTCAAGTCCACGAATTAATTTCTTGGCTGTAGAAAACTGATTAAGAAAAAATCCAAAATTTTCTTCCAAATAATTTTTATTTTCTCAAGTACCTTCAATCTCATCTGAGACCATCTTCAAGGTTTGCATCTCTATAGACATGTTACATGTTAACACTGTAAATTCAAAATGTTTTTTACCTCTAATGGGGGGTAACTTATGTGACTTTTTTCAATGATTTTTTTAATTGTTGTATTTTAAGTTAGTATGTTTTTATAACACTTTGCGGCTACAGACATTTAAGAACTTTGTTGCTATACTCGTAGTTGACTATATTTTTGGCCGTAATTCTCTTATATAAATGGCTTCCAGAATAAGTTTTTGCTTATTATTATTTTGATGAAGCACTGATGTATTTTCGACTAATATCTGTCTAAATTGTGAATGTATCTTTAAATGTTCTGCAATTGAACTATAATTGTTTAACTGCAACGTAAGCCTTCCTTTCATCGTCGTTGTTGTAAAACCAACATACGTATTAAGATTTTTAACAGAGATGCGATCTCCCAAAGAACACTTAAATTGATATACGATGTTGGTCTTTTGTAAGACGCTAGTTGACGGAGAAGAATTGTTATGGATGACTAGTTTGGTTGTATTAAATTTAATATATCCACCACTGATCAAAGTAAAAAATTAATTATATGTTATATTAAATTTGATACAAACATGTTTGAATGAAAATATGCTACCTCAATACACATACGCGCACACAGACACACAGACACACACACACACACACATATATATATATATATATATATATATATATATATATATATATATTAAAAAAGAAAAGAGAAACTGCAAACGTTTTTGGTTGTAATGTGTAATTTTTTTTAAAAAATATATGTATTTTCCAAATAAAGCATAATATATATTTTTTTAAATATCCACATTACAACCAGCGTTTGCGGTTTCCTCCTTCTTTTTAATATATACACTTTTCTCTCGCTGGAACAGCTATAACCTCTTCTCTTCTCTTTATATATATATATATATATATATATATATATATATATATATTGTAATTTTCTTTCTTTCTATTTTATATTTGTTTTATATTTATTTTGTATGGTTCTTCAATGGTGAAAATTTTATTTGAGGTATGAACGAGCTTAGTATTTTTTATTTTATTTTTGTTTGTTTGTTTGTTTTTTTTGCGGTGGCGTGGTTTTTTGTTTTGTTTTTTTTTTTTTTTTTTCAAACTAGAAAATCATCGAAAAGACATAAATTAAAAATACTTTTTATAAAAATCGGAATTTTTGATTTAATTTAATTTTTAATTTTATTTAATTTATTCATTTATTTTACTTCCGTACTTGAGGATTTTAAGTCGAAAACCGTCCTTTTCGTTTGAATATAACGAAAGAATTATTGAGATAAGATTCAAATTACCCATCCTCTCGTCATCGATAAAACAGAAAAGATGATCATATTATAAATCAATGCTCTTTGATCCCTGAGATAAAATATAAGTAAATGACCGCGTATCATATTCCTAAATTTAAGGACAAAATTATCTCGACATTTTATCTGCATTTCTCTATTATTTGTATCTTAAACGCAAATAAAATTTAATAAAATCACGCATTAACGTTTGACAACGATGTATTGTTCTGTTTTAACCCGAAGAGAATCACCTTTGCTAATTTAGTACTACAAGTCTATTTACGCCTGCGATTCGGACAATCAAGTGAAATTCTCGACGTGCAAGCGTCACCGCCAGACATTGGTTACAGCAGCAACAAAATTCCAGAGTAGCTGATCGATACGAGACTAAGAATGCAACACTATATAAGCAGAGCTTATATTTTGGACGAAGGGACCATTGAATTATTTCAACAGACCAAAATAGCAGTCGAAGTTATGAGCAACATCGCCTATGCATAAAGGCGGCAACTACCATGGATAATTAGAGATTACAAGTGGTAGGATCTGTTGCTTATTTGATAAACATGTCGGAGCAGTTTGATGTCGTGTAATGGTTAGCAAACTTGTCTTGACGGACCATTTACGAGTGAGTTGGAACCTCCTGGGTGCTCCATACTTTCGACCTTGTGCCACGTCTAAGCTAAGCTTAGTAAATCACAATTTGATATTAGACGTTTATTATTTCGTCAGTCAGAAAGGATGCAATTGAAAATTTGTTAAAATTTTTAGTTAATTTTGTTTAGCGATAATCAACACCTCTATGGGTTATTTAATACCGAAATCAAAATATTTTGAACGCTTTTGTATGCCTTCGACTACAGATAAAATGTATTGTTGGTCATTTTGCTATAAAATGTATCGTTGGCAATTCTACTATAAAATGTATCTTTGGTAATTCTACTATAAAATTTATTGTTGGTAATTCTACTATAAAATTGTATTGTTAGTAATTGTACTATAAAATGTATTCTTGGTAATTCTACTATAAAATATATTGTTGGTAATTCTACTATAAAATGTATTATTGGTAATTGTTCTTAAAGATGTATTATTGGCAATTCTAGTATAAAATATATTGTTAGTAATTCTACTTTAAAATGTATTGTTAGTAATTCTTCTCTAAAATGTATTGTTGGTAATTCTAGTATAAAATGTATTGTTGGTATTAGGTTGGTGCAAAAATAATGACGTAATAATGTCGTTTTCTGACGAAATTTTTTTACGTTAAAAAATACGTCAAAAAACGACATTATTACGTCATTATTTTTGCACCAACCTCATAATTCTACAATAAAATTGTATTGTCGATAATTCTACTATAAAATGTATTGTTGGTAATTCTACTATAAAATGTATTCTTGGTAATTCTACTATAAAATTCTATTGTTGGTAATTCTGCTATATAATGTATTGTTAGTAATTCTAGTATAAGATTGTATTGTTAGAAATTCTATTATAAAATGTATTGTTACTCATTTTATTATAATTATGTATTTTTCATAAATTTTTGTGTGCAAAAAGGTATTGCTGGTATTTTTACAATAAAATCTATTTTTATACTTTCATTGTGTTTTGTTTTTGTTTGGAGGGGTTCAATATTTGCCCATAACTGGAAGCCTGTTATGGTTCCAGCTATGAACAACAGTAATTAAGAGATCGCTCCATGCTCTTCAAAAGCTCCAATCTCCCAATCAGAGGCCCAGCTGCAGGTCATACCCAAGACTCTTTTTTTTTTCAAATAAGGTATTTAAAATAGATCTATTTTTATCTTTTCACCCCGAGCAAGGTGATAATACTACTAAGACGCAAGGAGTTACTGGTAGTAAAAGAAAATGAGAAGTGAATTGAAGTGATTGATTGATTGATTCGTTTTTTACGGTTTATCAGTACTTTGCAAGTTAATTAAAGCCAGAAAATGTTTTTAGATTGTAATAAATTTTTTTCTTTTTCTTTTTTTTTTTGGTGGAGAGATAATAATTTACAAACGTTCTGTCTCTGAATCTCTGTCTCTCTCTCACACACGAACATAGCCTAGTTCTTAGAATATTTCAATACTAGTAATTTAAGAGCAGTACTAGATTAACAGTTAGGACTCATCATTTTGTAGTTGTAATAGCTTGATGTAACTGTAAGTTCTATGCTGACAGTTTCTTCGCTACCTTCTAACTTCTCGCTTAAAATGATTTAAATAAAAATTTTAAAAAATAATTTAAAAGAACATTATGGGATAATAGTGGAAAGATTCATCCTCTTCTTCCATAATTCTAACCCTTGCCTTTGACGTCTCTAGGCCAGTAATTTGGCTGGATAACGGATCAGTCGAAATGTGCTACTCACAACACCAAGTATTTAAAACCTTTACAACTAAACTCTCCCAGGCTACATCTACAGGGTCGCCTCACACTGATTCTCTATTCGTGAGAAGATAATTACACTCAGACAACTTCTTTTTAAGAACGGACACTTATGGAACAGACTCCTGTGTGGATGCTTCCTCAAACACTACAATATTAACCTCTTCAAGTAATTTTTGTCTATCCTCCATATCCTCATAATATTAATTTCTTACTTCCTTCAGTAACCCACCACCTTGAGTGGCTTTTGAGCCTTGTATTGGATGAACAATAGTAATATATATATATATATATCTCGTCTGATAAGCTTAATAACATTATCATTAAACAAAGAAAGAAAATCACCATATTGATCCATATTTTTTAATCCTATCTAAGCTTTCGGCTTACACAAGCCATTATCAAAAATGACAATTACATTACAATATATTAAACAATACACGGACAAAACAATAATGATAGTCTGTTTTTGTTTACATGGAAGATTTCCAAGCAACGACAAACTCGTGTATACACCGCCGGAAGCGAAAATGGCACCACAGCTCATATATATATATATATATATATATATATATAACAGAAGATGCCTATGTGTATGTATGCTATTTATGCACGTTCCTATTTCTCGCCCGATTTCGATAAAATTGTACATATATGTTGCAATTTCATTAATAGGTAAAGACCAACTTTCCAATCTCCAGTTTCTCTGGGTTTGGCAGAAAAATCGATAAAACTAAAGGTCGGTCCGACTTTTTGCAAAAACCAAGCCAAAGTTACAAACGAACAAAATTTTTACTAGATGAGCTGATGTTCTTTGCACTTAATGCAAAACATGTTACGATGTTTATGTAGATTGTTTGATAGTTTTCCTGCGACATTGCAAAAACTGGGAAAAATCTGAGAAAAGTCAGGTTTTTCGTACTACTTAAAATAAAAACTTGAATAACTTCCCCATTTTTTCTCTGATTTTTTCAAACATGCCGCAAAAAAATCTGCCATCATGATAAGATAGTGTATAAAAACGGTTTAAAAAGCCCGTTTTTCTGTCAAAACTCCTTGGTTTTTCATCCGATGCTTTCCAAATTTACCATGTGAATTACATATGACATGCAAATTATCTTGAGTGAATGTTTGATTTAGATTATTTCAGTTAAATCGACGAAATCTGCGATAAACTAGGGTCCAAAATCGGTTTTTGTCATTTAGCCAATATTTTCTTCATGTGATTCCATCCTAAATTGGCATTCGAACAACTTTTGATGCAAAGATTGACTGAGAAGGATTATTGAAGCGTTAAAAGAGAAAAATCCCCGAATAACCTCTTATTAACCCTAGCTTTACAGTAAACGTGCGAAGAAGTGGGGGGCGTTCATGCGATTGCTCTTGCAGTTGAATCAAGCTCTGACGTTTCATCCTTGTTTTTGTTTGATTCGTGAATAATGCCATACTATTTGAAAATTATTACGACCATAGGAAATTTACTGAATATCTAAAACATTGAAACAATTTAATCCCGAGCAACGACCACACGAGAAGGTTTTATCGATGGAATTCCTTTATTAAGAACAATCAAACACTTACGAAGGACATACCGTAAAAAAGATAGCGGGTAGCTCAGTATACCAACAAATGATGCATGCAAGCAGGGACGCAAGGAGACATATCTAGACAGGGGGTGCGGGTATACAGGGAGTGCGATTATACAATTGTTCCCATATACACCCGGGCAATGCCCAGTACTTTGGCTATTATATTAGGTTGGTGCAAAAAATAATGTCGTTTTTGACGTTAAAAAATACGTCAAAAAACGACATCATTTTGCACCAACCAAATATATAGATAGATAGATATTTCATTAAATAGTATACATATAATATGTCTATTTTTATAAATCTACACATACACATACATACACAAATAACTAGTATCTTTAAATAGTTTTTAATAGATATTTCAATCACTTAGTTACTTCCCTTGAGGTTACTGCACGTGTATGTTTACATCATGAAAAATTTTAAATTGTACAGTGCATAAGTTTAACGTTTCTTACTTCACAAATAAAAAATTTAATTTTCAGATAAACAGACCACTTTTGTCTTAGCAAAAACAAGACCCTGAAGATGACATTGTGCTAATGTCGAAAGTACTCTGAAATAAAATAGATGTACATCGACATCGTAATTTTCTTTCTTCCTTTAATAACGATACTAAGAAACTTTGGGAGAGCAACACTTTCTGCCGTCTGGTACTCACGTTTTCCAATGGCATGAAATGGAGCGATTATATGTAACTAGCAGCCATACCCAGCTGGTCGATCAGAAAAACGTTCAATTATATTAGAGCTAAAACAGCATCATGTTTAGATGTGACAGATTCTATCTTCTTCAGTTACTTTAAAGTACTTTCATTAAAAACATTTTGAATTAATGCAGTTACTGATATAACAGAAGTAGTCTCTATTTATTCAATCAAAGTTAGCCAAGGACATGAAGGATTAAAACAGGCAGCATGAAGACCCACTTCAGACCACAATTATTTTGGAGTTTTTGAAATTCAGTTTGTCAGTGTTCTACCAGGGAAATATAAAGAAATTGTTAAGTTTGATGAAAACTGGTTGAAAGATCAACGAAAAATAACAAAGAAACCAGTAAAAATCACCATTTTTCACTATTTACGCAGGTTTTCATTATATGGATGGACTCAGTTATCAAGTTAAATGACTATAAAACAATCAACTTATTGTTGGCTACAATTGAGTAAAGTTTGTATTAGACTGCTTGAAAATTGTGGGAGGTTTTTAGTTTAAAATTCCTGCTGAATTTGATTTGCGTTGAAATCGGTTTTTCGATTTCGAGGTTTTTCGCTAAACGCAGTGGCGTAAAAATTTAAAATGAAGTATCGTTGAGCTCGTCATGATATAAGTACCCGACATACCGAGTTTGAACGAAATTGGAGGAAAAAAGCTGAATTTATCGATTTTTGACCGGCTTTATCGATCATTGATTTCTTTAAAAATTATCGATATTTTACGCTAAGGACCTATCGCTTACATTGTACAATGTATTTCCCAAGTTTAGTCAAAATCGGTTGGATTGGATCGCTAGTGAAAAATGGTATCACACAGGCAGTCAGACACACCGATGTATCGGGTCTAGCTCCGGCTGTACATCTGGAGATTCTTGACAAAATTCGTGACGTGGCTTCTCCCTGCCTTTTCTACAAATATTTTCATGATAACTGTTCTGATGAGCTTTCTTTCTTGGTGCCATAAATTTAAGCGTGATACTTGATTGGCAATTAGGTCTCACCGTTTTATTGCGGAACTAGCTAAATGCAACCGTCTCTTCGTTTCTCCCCTGCGGAACTCCCTTCCGATTGATTGCTTCCCTGCCGCCTACAATCTTCAAAAACTTAAATGAAACGTCAATCTCTATCTTCTGTCTTCCTGAAGCCTGTTCCTTTATTGTCCTTTCCTCATTTCTCCTCACTAAAGTCTTCTCATTCATTCTCTTTCACTCTCTGTAAACCCTTGCGTCCTAGAGGCATTATTGCCTTTTTTTCCAATTTCTTGCTTCCCTGATACCTACAATATTCAAAATTTAAATGCAACGTCAATCGACATCTTCTGTCTTCCTGAAGCATGTTCCTTTATTGTCCTTTCCACAATCTTCTCGTTCTATTTCACTCCCTGTAATCCCTTGCGTCTTCGTGGCATTATCACCTTGATTTCGATTGATTGTTTCCCTGCTACCTACAATCTTCAAAAATTTAAATGCAATGTCAATCACCATCTTCTGTCTTCCTGAAGCCTGTTCCTTTATTGTCCTTTCCTCACTTCTCCTCACTAAAGTCTTCTCTTTCTCTTTCACTCCCTGTAACCCCCTTGCGTCTTAGTGGCCTTATACTCCCCTTTTTTCCGATTTCTTGCCCCCTGTTACTTACAATCTTCAAAAATTTAAATGCAACGTCAATCGCGATCTGTCTTCATGAATCTTTTTTCTTTTATTGTCCTTTCCTCTTCACTAAAGTCCTTTCATTCTCTTTCACTCTCAGTAATCCCTTGCCTTTTAGTGGCATTATCGCCTTGCTTGAGTCGAAATGATCAGAAATATACTAAAAACAAAAACTTTGTAACCACATTACATTTCTTTAAAAAACACCTTAAAATTATATATATTTTGATATATTTTTATTTATAAATGTAAAAAACAATAGGAAAATTAATATTTGCCGACACGTTTTGTCCAATGTGGACTTTCTCAAGGCAAAAAACGAAATGAATTTATTTAAACAAAGTAACTAATAATAACAAAAACAAAATGTCCTTAGCAACTGGAAGAATTTAGAAAACGCTATTTTCATACTGTTAACTGAAAATCACGTCAATTACTTGTTTACTGAAAAAGTTTGAACAAAGTAACTATGAACAATTTTTTTTTTCTATCCTCTGCCAGCCGCAATGATGGAGAAAAGCATTACCTCGAACCATCGCCAGTGAGAGACGGTGCAAGAGCCACTCTGTTTCGCGAGGCTCGTTCCTTAATCGAGACGCAATCGTGCCAATCCTCCGAACGAACGCCATCAAACGAGGGCCAATAACCCCAAAAGTCTCCACTGCCACAGGAGTAAAAAAAAATCTATCAGCAAGAGAAGAATATTTAACTAATTTTTTTTTATCTCTGCGTCCCAGGCGACGGACACTGGCTCAACTGCAGACTTGATCAAATTACCGGCCGAAAATGTATCCGCACAGGTCGCATCCCAAATCAACGACTTCCTCATTTTAAAAGGGAAAATGGTAATGCCATCCGGCCGCTTTCCATCACCACAGGCCTCCTGTCACGTAATTTCAGTTTAAACTATGAAAATAGGGTTTATTATTATTAGTTACTTTTTTAATAAATTCATTTTGATTTTGCCTTGAAAAAGTCCACATAGGACGAAACGCGTCGGCAACTATTACAGTTTTCCTATTGTCTTTTACATTTATAAATATTGTCTTTTTCTACAGGTTAACTCTGAGAAATTTTTCATATACGCTACATAAACGCTACATTTTCAGTAACTACAGTGCATTTGCTTTTATTTTTCAGTCTTTCTCCAGCCTCCTCTTACTACCATAACATTTTGCTAAATGAATATTTTTATGAGAAACACTATATTTTGTTTTCGCCTTTAACTCGCCAGTAGACATTTTGAGATTACCAAAAGGGCTGGAAATTTGATTCAGGTCAAGAGAAGCGTGGAAATAGGACAATATCAGTTTTGCAAAGACAAGCTATACCATCTGGTTTACGCATAATTGGTAAAGAAAGTTCAACTTTCAAAAAGACAACGATCTAAATCACACTTCTAATTTACGTCAAAATTACCCCGAGTCAAAAAAAGAAGGAACAATTTTTCGGAAATTATGCCTTGGTCGCTTAAATCTCCTGACCTCTCTCACGTTGAATTAGTATGGGATAAATTGGATAGAATTCGAAGAGAATACCCAATCAGTGAGCGTGAGACTTTTCAGTGCTTGGAGAATGCTTGGGTAAGTCTGCTACGTTTTTTTCAAAAACTGTTGGAAAGAATGCCAGGAATTTGTAAACCAGTCATTAAAGCAGGTGGTGGTTTTATTGACAAAAGCAAAATATGATACTGTTTTATGGTAGTTTGCTTTATAGTTAAGGGCATATGTTTGTTGGAATAAAATAAGATGCGGTGTAGTTACTGAAATTTTCAAGGTATTTTAAAGAAATGCAGACTGGTCCTAAACCTTTATAGCTTGTAGTATATATATATACATATATATATATATATATATAGAGAGAGAGAGAGAAAGAGGGAGAGAGAGATAAACGGATCCCTGACGATTCGTTTAGGTGAAAACCTGGGTAGGTATGTCTGGCTCACTAGGTGCATCTAGGTCTGCTCTACAGTTGTATTGAGCTCTTTTGTTAGTTAGTTGTTTACTCGTATCGGGGTTTTTTCTTTGGGCTTCAAACCTGAATCTGTGCGATTTTTTTCGACATACTTTCATGTTTCTAGCTCTTTCTTTTTTTAAAACCTTTTCTTCCTTCGAGATTGATTTGATTATTGGCAAATCAAAAATTCGAGGGTTTTTCGAAACGAGTATAGTTATCTATATTTGTATCTATATATATATATATATATATATATATATATATATATATATATATATATTCCAGTCGAATCCATTACATCCACTTACGTGCTAATACCCTTGGGAAAGGTATTAATCGTCTTCTCCCTCAAACACTGGGTAAATAGCAGGACAGACTAGGTTCTATAGCCTTCGATGGCAACTAGTCTAGAAGCACAACTCTGAATTCAAAACCTGTGGAGGGTCGTTTGGGGACCTTGTGGCACATAATGCACCAGGTCTCTGTATTTGGCCCTTCAAAAAATGTGGTTGGTTCTGCACAAAGGCATCACTACTACGTCCTGGGTAAGACGATAAACCACATCCGCGTCATGGGTAAGACGATAAACTGCATCCAACAGCAAGACGTCTGATCAGGTTTTGAGGAGCGTGGAACAACCTCTTAATTGCTGGTGTTCCACGGTCCACTCTCGTCCCGGGGTGGTAGCACCAGTTAGGGTCCCAGCTATGGGCAAATAGTTAACCGGGAAACTGACGTAAAAAGCATTATGAAAGTGTAAAAATAGGTTTTAATACCAGAAATACTTTGTAAAAAAAATTATTACGAGAAATTAATTTTTGAAGAAAAAACTATTACCAGCAATATGTTTTTGAAAAAAAAAAATATTACTAGCAGTTCATTTTTTAAAATAATATTACCAGCTCTACATTTTTGAGGAAGAAAATATTACCAGAAATAGATTTTTGACAAAACAAAATATTACCAGGAAAAAAAAGTTGTCGGCATTAAATAAGCCATTGAGGTTGATGTGCCTTAAAACAAACCAAACCAAACCAAACCACTATAATCAAATCCTATGTGCTGGTGTCTGGGCAGTCGGTTCATAGGAACTGAGCTGCTTGACCCTCATGCGTTGAATCCGACGGGAGAGTCCACCATATATATGTGTGTGTGTGCGTGTGTGTGTGTGTCTGGGGTGAGCTTGAGTCCCAATAGGCGTTCAAGGAAAGACGCCTCCTTGAAAGAAGATCCACTCATCACGACATGTAAAAGTGCGGGTTTCGTTCGGCACTACTCTAAGATTAATATATATCAACAATGAACCCTCTTGCAAATCCTTTTCTTGCGTAGTGGATATACGAGATGTGAACTTCAAGATTTGCAAAATTAAACCCCAAAAGTTCACGGTAAAAAAAGAATATATGAGAAAATTAGGGTCGTTTTCAGTATGAACACAACATGAAAATGTTAAGGAAATGGGAACAGAAAAGACACTTACGCTTAGGATCAGAAAGAGACAGTTGACATTTATGGGACACGTCTTGAGGAAAGACGGCTTGCAGAATTTCACACTGTCTTGAAGGCAAGAGGGACAGAGTAAAACAGCAAGTAACATAAAGTTTTTTTTAATTGTTTCGCCACAAGCAAGGCAATAAACCACTACGACACAAAGAGTGATTGTTGCAGAATAAAAAAGAGAAAATCATTATAAAGGAGGAAGAAAAAAAAAGAAGAGGAATCAAGAAGACAGTAGATAACGATTGACATTGCATTTAAATTTGTTTTCTAATCATTTCACCCCATGCAAGGCAGTAAAGCCACTAAGACACATGGGGTTACTCAGTGTGAAATAATAAGAAAAAAGAGAAATATTATTAAGGAGCGAGAACAAAAGAAGAGTAATCAAGAAGACAGTAGATAATGATTAACAATGCATTTAAATTTTTAAAGATCAAAGTTCGTTGGAAAGCAAGAAGCCGGAACAGAGTTCCGCAAGCGAGAAGTACGAGAAACGAAACTTTTAGCTTCTACGGTTACATCTAGCCATTTCAACTGAAAAATGGTGAGACCCTGCTGCCAATCTAGTACTGCGCTCAAACTCATAGTGTCTAGGCACCATAGAGCAACGCTCATCAGAACAATTACCAATAAAATTATTTATAGAAAAGACACAAGGAAGCAAAGTTACTGCGGTGGAAATGTGATTGAAGCCGAGATGCCAGATAAAACGTGATTGAAGCCGAGATGCCAGATAAAAACCAATATCATTGCAGATTATTCTCTGGATTTTATCAAGAATCTCTAAAAATACATAGCAGAGGCACGAGGCCATATGAGGCAGTAATATTCAAAGCAAGGATGAATGATTGTCTTATAAATATGTAAGATAGACTCTGGCTAGAAATAGTGTCTAGCACGACACAGTGAATCAACTTTTCTAGAAAAGGCACAGGGAAGCTACATTATATCGGTCGGAATGTAACAGGCCATATTCTTCTTTGAAATTCTAGCAGGTTTGTGTAGATAAATATCAACAGGGACTGAAAGGGCTAATAAGAGGACAAACATTTCTCAGAACTACAAAGGATAGGAAAGAGTGGTGAGCTATGATAACCCACGTCTTGAAGGGACACAACAGAATAATTTTAGTGGCATGATGTCGAGGAGGTACGGTAAAGTAATGGATAGCCACTCGGGTTGGGGAATCGGAGAGCCGAGTTCGTATTCGCATTCCCAAGGGTATCAGCACTTGCTAATATCCTTGGGAAAGGTATGATTGCTCTTCTTCTTCCCCTAGATATGGGTAAATAGCAGGACGAACCGGGTTTTTGAGCCTTGGATGGCAACTGGTCTACCGCAGAAAGAAATGGCAACCTACTGCCTGTAACGAAAGATACATGATCGCCTACGCGAGTACACGCATGGCACATAACTAACTGACTGATATCGATTGATATGTGAAATATCCGACGAGACACGGAAAATCCCGGTTAAACTGATAGATAGTGACATTAAACAGGTTGTTTTAACTGATCGGTTTATTTAATTCCCTTAATTTTTAGGTCATGCTTCGTATTTCTATCATTAGTTTAGCAAGCGACCATTTAAACTTTATTTTTAGGGTGTCAACGCACTGGTGACATTGATGGATTCCAGATGAGTTAGTCAGCCTCTCTCTTTCTTTTTTTTTTTTTTTTTTTTTTTTTTTTTTTTTTTTTGCCTTTTTCAATTCATTTCTCGCCTTTGACTCATTTCATAGTCAAAGCGTGAAATCTGCCGGATAAAAGACAGGTCAAAGTGCAGATAGTTTTATTTTTTTAATAGCAAGCATATTTCATTTGGATAAGTCGCTTGTCGAGCTTCCTGTAACCGCGAGTTCATTTAGGACAGTTTAAAATGTACAACTTAATCATTTAGCTATTGCCATGTCATGTGCATACCTCGTTTCCAATAAGCTCTAATGCGCATGTCCGACAAAAATGACAAATGGTTATTACATTAATAAAAAATGAATTAAATAAAATTTATTGAAATAAAAATACGTGAAAACGTTACAAACGTTTATATCATTATCAGAATTAATAGCTAACCAGTAACTGTAAAATATATCGGTTTACATTTTTATTTTTTTATATGGTTATGCTATTTAATGAAATCCCACATTATGAAATGGACAAAGTCCGACAATTACTTTAAGACATTTTTATGTTCATACATTCTTTTTATAGATACAAATATTTAAGGTTCCGTATAGGATACAGGTTCAATTCCTGTCAGAGGACGCATATTTTCTATGAAAATTTCTCGGACATTCAGACCGGTAAATGTCGTTAATACTGTTTATTATAAACAGAGCATTTACTTAAATATTTTATCTATAAAAAAGAATGTATAAACATAAAAAATGACTTAAAATATTTAATGAAAACCTACATTAATTACCTCAACAAAAACGATGATTGATTTAAGTGAAAAATTATCGTTAATATACGCTGATTTATTCGGACTAGTGTCCCCATCTTTGTTTGTATAAATAAAATATCTGAATTTCGGAGATCAGGAATTATCATTATTATACACTGATTTATTCGGACTAGTGTCCTCATCTTTGTTGTTTTAGGCAAGTCTGATTGAATAAATTACAAACATTATGTCTGCTTATTTTGATCACAATCCTTTCATATTTACGAATATTTTTTCGTATGTCACAATTAAATAAGTCAAGAAATCCACTGTAACAGTGAAAACCACTTTTATTTCCCAAATATTTTCGATCTCCTTCTGAGATCATCATCAGGGGTGCAACTGGTAAGGCAAAAAACTATGGATATCTATCCATTACTGAATTGCTTTTCTTTTGCCTCATTATTTTCAGTAATAACTTCTCATCCCAGAAATTCAGACAGAAGGCAATAATAACAACAAAGATGAGGACAATAGTCCACATGTAAATAATGATGATGATGATTCCCAAAATCCAAGCAGAATATATATATATATATATATATATATATATATATATACATATATTTATATATATATATATATATATACATATATTTTTTGTTTTTATGTCGATCGTCTTTGTCATGTTGAACTGATTATGTTAATTGTATTTTAATGAATATTGTCCTGAAGAAGGTTTATTAAACCGAAACGTCAGACGTTGACATTTCATTCATATTAAAACAACATAATTGCTTTTAAGGATTTTTGTTTGTTTTTTCCAAATATTTTTCTCCATATATATATATATATATGTATTTTATATATATATATATATATTCACCCCTGCCGTGCGCCAACGGCTTAGGGGTAGAATACCCCGACTGACGCCAATTCAGCCGGGTTTCGATCCTAGCTAGAGGCAACAGGACGTCTAGCGACACTGATGAGCTGCGAAACACTGTGACTGACAATATATTTACTCCTGATAAATTTGTTTTGGTTGAGCTCTCTGGGAAGGAAGTGTGGGTTTGTAAACAATGACTATTACGGCTAATAATGCATGACTCTTCGGTAAATCGAATCGAGTTCTCTCAGTCACTATGTGTTTATCTAAAAATACGCTTAAAATCACCTTCTTCCCTGTCGTGCGCCAACGCCAAGAATCCCCGACTAACGCCAATTCAGTCGAGTTTCGATCCGAGCTAGAGGCAAATATGCACTATATATATATATATATATATATATATATATATATATATATATATATTGCAATTCGCACACATATAGATGACAATATGATAAATAAGTGAAATGCTATTAACATAGAAGAAATAGTAGTAAATGACACTTAAGTTTTATGTAGGACACAGTTGCAAAGAAAGACTTCAAATTCTGGAGGCTGTTGTAATAAAAAAGAAGCAGCTAACATTAAATAAGGTATCCCCCGCCATAGAGGGCCGTATACTGAATTGCGTTTAAAAAAAAAACGCACACACATAAAAAAAATTCAGTATCACCGTTTATGCGACGTCCCTTTGAGTGACTTGAAATCGGTTACATCAAACGTGAGAATGACGGAATTAAAAAAAAAAAAAAACAGTTGCATAACTACACACGGAACAATATTTGAAAACGAATGGAGAAAGATCTGAGAGGAATCAGGTAAAAAATAATATAAAATGAAAATAAATATGAACTTTGCTAAATTTACCTATAACATGAAACACCTAATTCAGAAATTTAAAAAATTAAACAAAAAATTGATAGACAGAACATGTCCATATTATTTAACCAAGCATGTTTGAGAGAATTACTGCTGCCGAAATTCATCTTATTTAATATATATATATATATATATATATATATATATATATATATATATATATATATATATATATTGTGTGTGTGTGTATTTAGGGAGCAATTTTTCATTGATGCATGTTTCATTAAATAATATAGACTAGTTTTGTCTATTTATTTTAACTATGGTCCTTTCATATTGTCTGATAAGCTCAATAACATTATCATTGAAACCTAACCTGAACAAAATAAACTACGAAATCTCCACAAATATTCTTAAATGCCTATAATTGATAACAGAAGCCATTGGTTTATACCAACGGCGTCCCATATTTAATACTTCTCGTTTTCACTCTCACGTGTTTATGTGTGACGTCATGAACTGCGATGCGATTTTCGCTTCCGCGTCTCGTATACACGAGTTTGTCGTTGCCTTGAAATTTTTCATTCAACAAAAACAGACTATTATTATTGTTGTGTCCGTGTATTGTTTAATATATTGAAATGTAATTGTCATCTTTGACAATGGTTTATGCAAGCCGAAAGCTTAGATAGGATTAAAACATGTATCAATATGGTGATTTCCGTTCGTCCTTCAATGATAATGTTATTAAGCTTATCAGACAATATGAAAGGAACTTACTTAAATCGACAAAACTTCTCTATATTATTTAATGAAACATACATCAATATATATATATATATATATATATATATATATATATATATATATATATATATTAGGCTGTCCGTTATTGCTGACGATGACGCTGTCCTTCCATCTCCGTCTGTCTTCTGTGGTCTGCCAAATGAGATAGCAGCCCGATCAGCGAACAAGTTCTCGGGCACAGGTTGCAGGGAAACATGCCCGGTGCGGAATTGGCAGGTTGCAGATGACGCTGGCGTCGTTAGCCCTCGTGCGCTCCTCGTCTCTCCTCCTCGAAGTGCTCCACTCCGGCGACGCAGCGAGACCGCCAGCCGATCCGGTCCCTTGCAAGGCTCTCCAATTGTGTTGTTATTGTGTTATCATCATCGACTGTCCGTCGTATTCAACGAGATTCGTCTAGGTCAGGGCCTTTGAAAGACATGGCGGAGATTTCTCCTGGTTGATGCTCGCTGGTATCTGGACAGCTTCGATGCTTCAGTTGTTACTACTCCAATTTGAAGCATTCGGTGACATGCAGGGTGGTTCGCACCCGCCTGTTCCTAATTATTTACATCGATCTGCATCGCTTTCAGGTACCCCTCTAGATGCAATCTTTACAGCGTAGACTCTGGCCGCCACGTCGTCGCTTCCCGCAATTTAGTTCACTACACAGGACGAATCGTCCAAACGATAGACGTGCCCAGCCCATCGTCGTTTCGCTGCTGCTAGCATGGCTTCTACACCTGGCATGTTTGCTCTAAAAAGCATAGACGGTGCGAACGTCCCATGTTCTCATGGTCGTACCTTGTGTTGGTAGTTAGATTGTGCTAGTCGCGCCAGTCACCCAATTGTCCCGCCCATCCTGGATGGGACGCGCGGCCGTTGTTAATCCGGGCCTTGTCGCACTGATTCTTCTTCTTCATGATCTTTTCAATCTGCTTTCAGATAGCTTGTATAGTATAGTTGTTATATAGGAATAAAGTGTCACTACCGACACTTGAGTTTGAACATAGATCGCCAGTGAGCAAACACAGGCGATTCCATAATTGAATTAAGTAGGCCACGTGACCATAGAGGAAACGCATACATGTAGGAAGTAGCTGACAACTAATGATCTGCATTTCTAGTCTATCCTCTATTACTATTCGGATCACTATTTTTAATCTAGGAGGCGCGATGGAGTAATGGATATTGATTCAAATTGAGGAATCGGAGAGCCGAGTTCGAATTCCAGTTGAATCAATTACAGTTACTTACGTGCTAATACACTATGTATGAATCCTCTTCTCTCCACCACCCCTCAGCTATGGATAAGTAGCAGGACAGACAGGATTTTATAGCTCTGGTCTACTGCAGAAAGACATGGCAACCTACTGCGGGAAAAATCTGCCTCGTCAGTTATGTATCGAAAGATACATGATCGCCTAAGCGTTTATCACGCATGACACATAACTGACTGATTTCTAGTCTATCCTCTATTACTATAAGGACCGCTATTCTCTACACTATTCACTATACTATTTCTCTGTTCGGATCACTACTGCGATTACAAAGTCTCTACTACAATGAGCATTACGAAACTGACAACGAGTATTGGTTGACATCAAAAAAGTGGCAACGAGTGTTCGCTGACATCACAAAAGAAACTTACCTAAGAGTTCTTTAAGTTTTCTTCCTATGTCTCCCATAAACACAATGTCATTCGTGTATCTTAAGTTAAGTTTATGATCACAGATAATAAATCCTGGTAGGACTTCTACTTCGCTTCTGATTGTCTCGCTGTAGAGGTTAAATAAATCCGATGAGTCTTTTACTGGCTGTTTTTTTTTACAGTTTTAAAGCGGAATTACTAACAATAAATTTTATAGCAAAATGAACAATACATTTTACCTGTAGTTGAAGCTATAAAGCTGCGTTCAAATTTTTCATATAGGAATAAAACGTCTCTGCCGACACTTCAGTTTGAACATAGATCGCCAGTAAGCAAACACAAGCGATCCCATTATTGAATTAAGTAGACCATGTGACCATAGAGGAAACGCATATATGTGAGGTAGCATGTGTCTAAGTGATCGCCATTTCTAGTCTATCCTCTATTAATATACGGACCGCTAGTCTCTATACTATTCACTATACTATTTCTCTATTCGGATCACTATACGGTTTACTATTCGAGCGAGTATTATCGAGCAAGTACTATTAGTGCCAATGATATTCGAAGGCGTCTGACACCAGTATTGTTCAACGGCGTTACTATAGTTGTATCTGCAATTACAAAGTCTCTACTACAATGAGCATTACGAAACTGACAACGAGTATTAGTTGGCATCACAAAAGTGGCGACGAGTGTTCGTTAGGATCACAAAAATAGTATATATGAATTTTTGTTTTAGGCTTTTTTTAACCTTAGTATTTCATGAAAATTTATCTATAAAGTTTCCTAAAAAAAAAAAAAAACTTCGCCAGAAACACAGAAAAGAGTGCTAATCATAGCGTTGTTTGGTAGTTGGGTATTCAAACGGTGGACAAGACTATGAGGAAGGCGGGAGGGTACAACAGCCGAAACGTTGTGATAAAAATATTATCCTCAAAGATGAGGATAATAGTCCAAATATAACTAATGTAAATAATGATAACTTCTCACCCCAGAATTTCAAATAGAATATATATAAATAGATCACCTTCAAGCATTAAACAGACTGTCTCGACTCGGTGTTGTTCACTGTATATTTACACTTCCATGAATATAGCATACCTTAAAACTATATTTTTATCACACACACACACACACACACACACACACACACACACAATATATATATATATATATATATATATATATATATATATATATAATTTAAAAATATATTGTTAAATATAACAGACAATGAATGTCTATTATGTCTGATCATAAGCCGTTCTAATATTCGTATGATTGCTTTAATTTCGGATGAAAATAAAGACAAAAATTGACCAACATTTGTATATATATATATATATATATATATATATATATAAGAACCATAAGATCATCGTCTCTATATAGCCCAGTCGCCTGATGAGATGTGTTGATTCGCATCGAAACGCGTCTGCAATTGCGTAACGTAAGCAGCTGGCAAAACTATCTTCACATAGGGTTGTTTTTAGATGTGGAATTTGGTAGTTGGGTATTCAAACGGTGGACCAGACCATGAGGAAGGCGGGAGGGTACAACAGCCGAAACGTTGTGATAACAACAACAAAGATGAGGATAATAGTCCAAATATAACTAATGTAAATAATGGTAGCTGGTTAAAGAGGTCAGGCTGTATTGTATTTCTTTCCTAAGGTGGAGAAGTGTCTTTCTTAAGGTCATAAATCGAAAGGCGTGGAGAGTCATAATCGCCTACGTCCTGAAAGGACACGGTCTCAGCGGTAGTAGATTAACGTGTTTTTATTAAGCTTATTAATTTGCTCTTATAGTTTTCCACTCTGAATGTTCCGATATCTGGATCATAATTTCTAAAGAAGCTAATCTTTAGAAACAAAGAAAAGAGTACTGAAATGTTACGCGATGTCAGTCTTTCTATATGGCAGGGAATGTCGGACATTCTCATCGCAGAGGAAGAAGAGAGTTGAAGCCACGGAAATGTGGTTCTACAGAAGGCCACTAAAAATTCCATGGACCGAATATGAGAGCAACGACGAATCTCTACAGAAAATGGGGGGCCAAGAGGACACATACTTAACATCAAAAAGAGACAGTAGGAATTTATGAGGCTCATAATGTGGAAGGAGAGCTTGGAAAATCTGATACTCACAGGACAGATTGAAGGCAAGAGGTGCATAGGAAAACATTATAACTGACTTGATGAGCTTAAGTAAATAGATATTAGAACAGGATTTCGGAGAAATAACGAAAAGGAAGCTGTGGAGAGCAATGATCGCCTACGTCCTGAGAGGACACGCCGCATAAAAAAGATTACATGAAACAATAAAAACATTGTTTGGAAACATTAATGATTGCTTTATTTGCTGATTTAAGCTTTGTTCTACCTTTGATAACACAAATATATAGATGTGGAAGCAGCTGGCAAGGCTATGTTCACATAGGAGTTTTTTTCAGAGTTTTTGACATCTGTGGTTCGAGGTCGAGGCCTGATCCCAGCGGTACCAGATTAAAGAGGTCGGACTGTATTGTATGTCTTTCCTGGGGTGGAGAGGCGTCCTCACGGTATAAATCAAAAGGCGCTAATCGTAATCTGATTTTCAAAAGGGCAAGGGACAAAGTCTACGTTTCTAATGAAATAAATCTACACCAGTGTTTGAATTGGGAAACTCTTTCAAACCAGGATAATGTATTGATTCCAATGAACTCAAAGGATGTTCGCACACAACAAGTTCGTTTGGCAAACAATGAACGCCGGCCTTTCGCCGGGCAGCAAATTTAATAAAAATAAAAAAGACAAAAAAGTTTATCTCAAGAGGAAACTTATAATATGCAGACAAATATCTATAGGCATCTTTTTATTAGTTGAAACATTATTTTTTTAATGGATAACCGTATTTGAATAGACGCTCTGTTTTATTTTAAATAGTGGTTGCTGGACAGCGTTGTCCTGAAAAGGACATTTTTTTTGTGTTGCCGGAGAGCGTTGTCCGGAAAAGGACAGTTTTTGGTCGCTGGAGAGCATTGACATGAAAAGTACAGTTTATGTTCGCTGGAAAGCGTTGTTTTAAAAAGGACAGTTTTGTGGTCGCTGGAAATATATACATTATTCGGACTATTTTCCTTATCTTTGTTGCCATATTTATCACAACGTTTCGGCCGTTGTACGCTCCGGCCTTCTTCAGGTAGTTGGAATATCCCTTTATTTCGCTCACTGGGGTAGACTGTTCTAGTTCCACGTGCCATGTCTAATGGATGTCAGTTATCAGTTATCTCCTGTTAATTGCCCTCTCCACCGCCTTAACCAGATATTGAACTCACAACTCTTTGGGTCCTGTCACTGAATCTAACCAAGGCCTTTTACCCACTGTGCCATATGTCCTTAAGAAGATCTGTGTATGAATTTAATTTAAACGAGCTTTACACCAACGGGGAGGTGGATTCCAAGATAAGTTACATAATATGCGTTTTTGATTTCTCCTTTGGATTCTGGAGTTTTCTTTTAGTCCGCCGAGATGAAATGTCTTCGGTATAAAGAAAGCACAATAAGACTTTTGTGAAATGTTGCAACACAAAAGACAAGATGACGTCACGAAATGATCGACATTGTGTAAAATGTATTTAGGGTTTCAGTATATAAAAAAAAATCACTTTGGTGCAAAAATTGCCAACTTAAATGCTGCATGACTTTTCGGTTTTCTTCCTCGATATTTCACCGTCTGGTCACCATGACAACTTGTCAGTGTTGCCATGGAAGCCAGGAAGATTCCTGATATCAGAAGTTAGAAAAGCTATATTAACACGAATTCAGGCCAGGTCAGTCGATATCTCGTGTCAGGAAAACTTATACGCGTTTCCAAATTTCTTCCACTGCAGTATTTACAGAACTACCTACTTCATCTACCATTATATATATATATATATATATATATATATATATATATATATATATATATATATATATATATATATCTGTCTCTCTTTTGAGAGGAAAACGTGAGTTGGTAAATACGGCAAAATGTAGACACATTCAGTTGTTATTTAAAACAAATTTCATCTTCCCTCTCATTTTCACCTCTCGTCTCTCTCTCTCGCTCTCTCTCTTTCTCTCTCTCTCTCTCTATCTTTTATTGCTTTCCTATAATTGTGACCCTCGCCCACTCCCTCTATATTCTCTTCCTTTCCTTATTTGTTTTTCCCGTTCTCTATTTCTTCCAATTCTTTTTTTCTCGCTTTCCCTCCCACTCTCTCCGTGGAATTTTCCTTTGCTTTTTCTCTCTTCTTGTCTTTCCTTCGCCACCCCACTTTACTCCTTCCCTCAACCTTCCTCTACTTAATTTTCTTTCCTCACACTTGCTCTCTTCTCTTGCTGTTCCTCTTTCTCCGTTGTGTAATCTATTCTTTCTTTCCCTGCGCGTTTTGCGTCTTTTCATTGATCTCTCTCTCTCTTTTTCTCTCTCTCTCACACACTCACAAACACACACACACATTCTCTCTCTGTCTCTCTCTCTCTCTCTCTCTCTCTTGCACAAACATACACAACCGTACTGTGCCACACCTTTTCTCTCTATCCTGCCCATTTCTCATTTTCTTGCTTTTTCTGTTTCTCACTTTCTCTCAGTCGTTCTCTTTCTCTTTCCCTCACAATGTCTCTCTCTTTTTTCTCTTTTTATCACCCTATCTTTTTTCTCTCTTTCCCTCATCGTCTCTCTTTTTCTCCATTCTCCACGCGTTTCTTCTCTCTCTTTCTTTCTCTCTATCTCTCCCTCTCACCCTTCCTTTTTTTTTTCTCCTATTCTCTTTAATCTCTCTCACACTTTCTTTTTGCTTTCTCTTTCCCTCACAGTGTCTCTCTCTTTTTTTCTCTTTCTCTCGCCCTATCTATCGTTCATTTTTCCTCGCGGTCTTTCTGTCCCTCTCTCTTTCCCTCACCGTCTCTTTTTTCTCTCACTCCTTCGCGTTTCTTCTCTCTCTCTCTCTCTCTCTCTCTCTCTCTCTCTCTCACACCGTTCCTCTTTTTTCTCCTATTATCTTTAATCTTTCTCACCCTTTCTCTCGCTTTCTCTTTTCCTCCTTTCTCTTTTTTCTTTTTCTCTTTTACTCGCCGATTTTCTTTTTCTTTACCTCACCATCTCTCTTTTCTCTCTCTCTCCCTCGCGTTTCTTCTCTTTCTCTCACTCTTTCTCTATCCCCTCTCCTATTCTCTTTATTGCCCCTCTCACACCCTCTCTCACTCTCTCTTTCCCTTTCTGTGTAGCAGGTCCTTCTTTTCACTGCCTTAAGCGAGATTACGATTACAGAAAGACACGGAAATAGTAATTTACGACAACATATCTTTCTCTGCGTTTCTTTCTTTCTTTCTCTCTCTCTCTCTCTCTCTTCCTCTTTTTTCTCCTATTATCTTTAATCTCTCTCACCCTTTCTTTCTCTTTCTCTTTCTCTCCCCTATCTTTTATCTTTTCCTCGCCGTCTTTCTTTTCTCTCTCTTTCCCCATGCCATCATTATCACTTCTATTCAGCTGTGCCTTTTCCAAGCGATCAATCATCGGGGAACCAAATAGACTTCAATTAATTGTTTATAATTTAAAGAAGTACACGAAAATAGAAACGACAGGGAGCTGGGGGTCCTATCGGGATTTATTACGGATGAGCACATCGTCAACAGTGTAAGATATGCAGATGACACTATATTGAAGGCAGCCTTAAAAAATTAAGACACGATTCCAAGCTCTAGCAAACACGCAGTTTGTACCACTGACTGGAGGAGAGAAACGTTCGACTTACATTGCCATTGACCGCAACCTGTTATTGAAACAGTTGTTAGCAAAGTATATGTTGGCGATATCTTGTAAGTAACTAGTTAATTTTTCTTATGCAGGTCATCAAAATTTTGTAAGGGATTCGCTCATATTATAGCAGCAGAAATGAGCCGTGTGTTCACGGAGATAAATGCATATTTGACAGGAAATAAAACGTACAGAAATAACAGGTAAAGCATGGCAAATTGTATGTTCATTTCATGCAACTTATTTGTATCTTTCTGTGTATTGATGTGTGCATTTTTAGGTTATAACTGTTTTATGGCACATCTGATAAAAGGGTGAATTTACTCCATGTTATTCCAAGCCATTTCGCAAAGAGGTCGGACACGTGTTGCCCGTACCAAGGTTCGTTGCGATGAAATTGAATTTAACGTCTTTTGGCGGGATGTTCGTATTTCCGGCAGGAAGAGTTTTTATTGCATGCTGGGAGAATTTTTATTTTTAATTTTTATTTAATTTATTTTAGACAACATATTTATGTTATTATTTTATTTATAATTTTCATTATTATTATTTCATGTTTTATTTTTATTGATGTATAATAATAATGTTACTATAATCTAATAATTAGGTAGTTAACAAATTAGATCTAATACTTGTGATCAATTATTTCTTCTTGAATAGAAAGTAGAAAAATGTTTCTTGGAGAAATCAATCGGAACTATGTCTTCTTTCGTCTATGTCGCTTCATTTTTTAGCTTTCATCTGCTTTTCTTTCCATTTGATTTTCTCTCGCTTTCTTTCTTTATTCATAATTTTTCTTCTCTCCATTCTCTTGATGTTTCCATTTCTCTTGTAGCATAGAAATGAGAAAATAAAACTGGCTGAAACTGCAAAATACTTAAAAAAGAAGGCAAAGACGAATGCATCCGACCAGATACAGAAGCGACGGCAAGATAAACCGCTTCATGGCCAATACTCTGCCCGTACCAAACAAGCTGACAAAGACAAAACCCGTACCCATCAGTGGCTACGTAGTGCAGGGTTGAAAGCTGAAACTGAAGGTTTTATCCTTGCTGAGCAGGACCAATCCTTGCTAACTAGGAATTATCAAGCACATATACTAAAATATTGTGTTAGCCCAAAATGCAGATTCTGTGATAAATATCCAGAAACGATTGATCATCTTGTATCAGGTTGCACGATATTGGCACCCACTGAATATAAAACCTGGCATGACAGAGTGGGCCAATATCTGCACTGGAAAATCTTCAACTTTTACGGGAAGGAAAGTGAAAGAAACTGGTATGAACACCAGACAGACCCGGTTACGGACATAGGACCTGTTACAATTCTATGGGACTACACAATACACAATGACAGAACAATGAAAGCCAACCGCCCAGATATTGTTATTAAAGACCACAAACAAAAAAAGTACCTCCTTATTGATATGGCAGTCCCTGATGACTGCAATGTATCTTTGAAGATATTCAAAAAGCTGTCAAAATACAAGAACCTTGAAATAGAAATCTCGAAAATGTGGCATATGGGAACATCAACAATCCCTGTTGTAGTTGGAGCCCTAGGATTGGTTGGAAAAGATTCCAGTAGACTAATTGAAGGGATTCCTGGAAGTCCATGCCTCAAAGAGATACAAAAAATTGTTCTGACAAGTACAGCCCACACTTTACGAAGGGCTTTATTTAGGTAATTTTTTTTTTTTTTTTTTTGTCAGTGGAAAGTGTCATGATGCCATTTCTAACCTTAGGTCCCTGGGCGGCACCCGGAAAGAAATGTGTAAACGCCAGAAATCAAACAAAATAAAAATAATAATAATAATTGTAATAATAAATGTAATAATAGTGGCTAGTATGTCCCCAAAGAAATTGATTAGAATATATTAGAGTACCTCTGTCCCATAATGGTTGGTACATTTAATGTATGAAATGTGTATGCAAATGTACCAACTATTATGGAACAGAGGTAGTAATAAATAATCTCAATCCCAAATTGGAAGGATTGCTGCTAGTTCTAAGCTGGTTCTCTTTAATCCTGATATGCTACAGTGTTCCCATAGAAATTGATTGCAATATATTAGACTACTTCTGTCCCATAATGATTGGTACATTTAGTGTATGAAATGTGTATGAAAATGTACCAATTATTATGGGACAGAGGTAGTAATAAATAATTCCAATCCCAAATTGGAAGAATTGCTGCTAGTTCTAAGCTGGTTCTCTTTAATCCTGATATGCTACAGTGTTCCCATAGAAATTGATTAGAATATATTAGACTACCTCTGTCCCATAATGGTTGGTACATTTAATGTATGAAATGTGTATGCAAATGTACCAACTATTATGGGACAGAGGTAGTAATAAATTATTCCAATCCAAGCTTTTTTGTATTGAGCGATTCTGTTATTCCTTAAACTCTATTAATGTTTATATTCCATCTTTTGTTTATTCCTTTATTCTTTACATCCATTACATCTTTTATTCCTTAAATCTTTTATTCTTTAAATCTTTTATTCTTTAAATCTTTTATTCTTTAATCTCCTTTGTTCTTTACATTCTTTAGATCCCGTTATTACGTTACTGCTTACTCCGAAATCGTGCATTGACGCTATAAATATTTTAATAAACGTAGAACTGACTGATTGCTGAAAGGGGGACCCCTTAATATCATCTATACATGACATTTAACTTTGTCATTCCTGCAGGTTATCACAATTCAACTAACATCAAAATCTCTGTGTAATTAGAAAGCCAGTTCAAATTCTCACTACATACCAAGTATTAATTCAGTCGATGGAAAGCGCCTCCTGTTGGAAGAAGATATAAATGGGTAATAATTATTGTACAGTTTCCCGGATTTTAGATATAATCATAGTGTTTGGGTGATCTTAACCTCTATTTATAAAAATAAAAAATTCTTTCAATGTGCCCTCCTGGGTATGACGATAAACTACACCTGGCCGCAAGGCCTCTGATCGGGAGATTTTAAGGAGCGTGGAATCAACTTTCTGTTGTTCCCAGGTCCATCCTGATTCGGTGTGGTAGCACCTGTTAGAACCCCAATAATGGACCCTCAAACAACAACAAAGAACTATTAAAGTATGAAAATAAATTTATATAACAAAAATTCCAGCAATACATATTAATATGAAAAAATGCCAACAATGGTTATTTATAGTAAAATTACCTACAATTATGGTATTGACTTGGTGCATAATTATCAGGCGTTTTTGTAGGCGAGTTATTTGTTAATAAAAATTGTCGTTTTGTTTACTTTTTTTTATAAAAATATTTTATTTTCAGGTTATAAAAATACGTGTCGATAATCATACGGTCCGGAATAATCATTTAATCAGTTAAATTGTTATGTTTCTTTTTTCATAATAAATATTGTTTAAAATGCCTGATAATTATGCACCAATCCAATAGAATTACCACTAATACATTTTATCTGTAGTTGAAGGCATAAATTGTGTTCAGAGTATTTAGATTTTTGGCATTAATTAACTCATAGAAGATGAAATGCCCTCCCCACAAAAAAATCAACCAATCAATTATTCACACCGGTGTGCACCAAAAATTAAAAAAAAGGCCCGTTTCACGATCACAGAGCACAGTAAGAAACGACACCTCGAACCCTGTTTCCAATACATTTAGGTACTTTATTCATGTCTTCGCTTGAACAGTCGCTAAATGACATTCTATTCGGGACTATAAAAGAAAGGATAATACTCTCTCTTTCTCTCGTTCTCCCCTTCTCTCTCTCTCTCATCTCTCACACACAGGATGGTTAGGTATAAGGCGTTGTCCAGTCTTCTTTCAAGGGGACACTTCGACTACTTAAAGGGTGGCACTTGGAACAGACAACTTCTGCTATGTCGCATTAGCATCTCAGTTTTCCCAATCGACTCTTTCTACTACCCACTCGCTTCCCGTCAGAGTATCACAACGTTTAGCTGACAACACGAACACGAGGGCCAGTCTATTTGTTGCCAATGGCAGGTCATAACCGACTTCTTCAATCCCAAATATAACTCTTAATATAGGCCATCAACCGGAAATCATCAATATCCGGCTTGCCGTCGCTTGATCCCGAAAGTCCTTTGGTTCTCCTTCGGTCAAGTTGGGTGCCACTTAGAAGACCCGACTTCAAAGACCCCATTTGTCGGCCATAAGACAAAACCACCTGAGATCTTGATATAAAATCACGTGGCGGCCAAGGAATCAACATTAAACGACGAACAAATCAAACAAAGGCAAAGTGGGATTCAAGATTTGGCAAGAAAATTGCCATTTATGGTCATGCACCAATCACACACCAGATCTCGTTGGAGAAATCGCTTTAACAGTCAGCATTTCTACAAGCTGACTAAGGACGCGCAATCGGTCGAAATGTTCAATTGTCCTGGTATTATCGTAATTGCAGACTATGGACACAATCAAAGCTCTTCAATTAAAGAACGCGATGAATGACTTTATCGATAGCCACATTTACTGGAAACAATCTCCAAGCTGGTCTCTTTTATATCGTAGATAAACAGGTGTTTAGTGAATAACGAAAATGAATCAAGGGCAGTGCCACCGAGAGCAGGACAGAACACAATATTCGAAAGTTTTATGCTGCAGACAACCAAACTGAACTAAAATTAGGACATTCAGAACAAAATAATTTATAATTTAGATCATTTACAATCCACATAAGATCTTCTTTCTTTGTTTTCTGTCACGACGTTTCGTTTCATTTTGATCTCCAGACTTCTTCAGGCACCTTGTGGGATTACCTCACCTTGTCTACCTGTGAACTTCGCTCAACGTGCACTGGGTGGCATTTAATTCAGGACAATAAAAAGAAGGATAATTCTCTCTCTCTCTCTCTCTCTCTCTCTATATATATATATATATATATATATATATATATATATAATTATATAACAGTACAGTATATGTGTATTTGTGCGTGTGTGTCCAAGCAACTCCTTCGCTCCCACTCGTCCGATTTCAATGATTCATAGCTCATTCAAAAGCCCTAGAAAAGTTAGACGTAGGGAACGATTTTCGTTGAGCTCAGATTCAGGGTTGCCAGATTATGCGAGGTTAAAATATATATTAATATATTATACTGGCCATTATCGTTGATTTCATGGTTCAAGAGGAGTAACTTTTATTTTCCTTTAGTAACCAAAATTGCAGCTTGCTTAAAATTTTAAGCTAGCTTAAAGGGATTCCTATCGGGCGGCATTTAAGCTAACTCCTTTGGGGGACACTTGCTTTGGCCATCATCACATAGGCATCCTTAAACTACAGAAGAACTCAAAATTAATCGCTGCATTTAAGTATTGAATTAATGTTTAAGCTTACCTTTTAAAAGTTCAACGATAATTCTTCTGCTGAAACTTAATTTAAAGACGATTTACTGTACGTAGATCCTTATTTTCCGTACAAACAATTATTTTTATTTCATGGGTCACAGAACAGGGGACAGTTTATAAGATAAAATAAATATAGTGTAAAGATTGAAAAATAGAAATTAGAATTAGTTATACATTCAACATTTGAAGAGTTAGAGAAACATAATAGCT
This sequence comes from Acanthosepion lycidas, assembly GCA_963932145.1. Classification (NCBI taxonomy): domain Eukaryota; kingdom Metazoa; phylum Mollusca; class Cephalopoda; order Sepiida; family Sepiidae; genus Acanthosepion; species Acanthosepion lycidas. Next base: position 22,734,092 of record OZ010587.1, on the reverse strand, counting down.
AATTAAGTAAAACCTATGTTAGGGAATCTATATGAATAATACGAAATTGGAGCTCAATTCTCCCACATTTTTTAGTAATTTAGACACGGTATTTACTCTGTCTCCCACTGAGACGAGATATGGCACAAGGCCTTTTTTAAGGTGGAGACCCGAGCGCGAACACTCAGACAAGGAACAAAAATTCCCCTCAGCCCCCGCAACCGTCGGTTGCGCTGGCCTCGGTGCGAGCACAGACCCGTCTTTCTGGTGCAATGAGAGGACGCGGCCTCGGGCAGCTGTTCCCCAGGGCTGGGCAGCTCTCAGTATTATTTTCCTCAGTTTCCCCTCTATCCTTTGATAGAGTAGCCCCTGAGCGCACTCCACTCAAAGACAGAGACGCAACTGAGAGATGATAAGTAATGTGTTAGAAACTCATCCAAGGAGGAATTTACACACGGTATTTACTTGACCCGCTGAGGTTTTAACAAAAGATCAGTTTTTAACGATGGTGACCCGAATGAAGCCACTCGGGCCGCTGGTCTTAGCTGGTCATAGCTTGTCCAATCTGGTCAGAGCTAGTCTTAGCTGGTCCTTGCTGGTCAGAGCCAGTCCAAGTTAGTCATAGCTGTGATACTACGAGCTCTGGGACGGATCCCTGTAACCGATAAGTATCCGAATGTGTATACCTCTCAAGAGAGGAATTTACACACGGTATTTACTTGACACCACTAAGTCAAGTTGTGACACAAGATCGGTTTTTAACGTGGGGAGCCGAGTGAAGACACTCGGGCCACTGGTTTTAGCTAGCCATAGCTTGTCCAAGCTGGTCAGAGCTGGTCTTAGCTGGTCATAGCTGTGATACTACCAGCGCAGGTACTCTGTTACCGGTAAGTATCCGAATGTGTATACCCCTCAAGAGAGGTGTTGATTTACTTGACTCCCCACTGAGTCAGGTTGTGACACAAGGTCGGTTTTTAAAGTGGGGACCCGAGTGTCTTCACTCGGTCCGCTGGCCTTAGCTGGTCAGAGCCGGTCCAAGCTAGACGTAGCCGGGAAACCACCAGCACAGGGACGGAGCCCTGGGGCAAGGAAGTATCAGAATGTGTATACCCGTCAAGAGAGAGATTTACACAGTAAAAGCTCAATATCTGTATTATATATTATCTACTTCTAGGCAATATCACTTTTCAAGTTTAAATAATTTGCATATAGTAGAGAAAAATTTTTGACATTTGCATTTTATTTGGCCTTCAACAAGTTGGCATCTATTTTTATTAGGTTGGTGCAAAAATAATGACGTAATAATGTCGTTTTTTGACGTTAAAAATGCGTCAAAAAAACGACATTATTTTTACGTCATTATTTTTGCACCAACCTAATAAAACTACCATTAACAAGCCAATTTATGAATGAAATATACATTTAGAATTTTTGTTTCAAAGATTTCAAGCAGTGAATATATCTTACTTTGCGAAGCGATAGTGAGCAGGCGAAGCTGCTAGTATATATATATATATATATATATATATGTGTGTGTGTGTGTTTGTGTGTATGTGTATGTGTGTGTGTGTGTGTCTAACTATCTCTCTTAGTTCTCATCCATAGGATGCGGTAGGTATAAAACGTTTTCCAGTTTTACTTCGAGGTAACACTCCGACTACTTAAAGGGTGACACTTGGGACAATTATGGGACTACTTAATTTCAACCCAACCACGTGGCACACGCACGCACGCACACGCACACACACACACACACATACACACACACATACATACACACATACATAAATACATACATACATATACGTACGCTATAGCTAAGTACTTGAATGTTTTTCTTCTTTTTTTCCTTAACATCGTCCGCTACAATCTTCTTAATATTTTTGAGTAGCTACACGATTCATTTTCTATCCGTATGCAGGGGGTTCGTTCTGGATTATTCTAACATCTTTTCCAAATAGGTCAAGTTTTCCTAGCAGTTCAAATATGCCCCCTGTGCCGTAACTTAAGTGCTTCTACGTGATCTATAAAACATAAGTGCACATCCTTCTTCATTTGTATTACCCTGTCTCTCTCTGTCTCTCTCTCTCTCTTTCTGTGTCTGTGTCTCTCTGTGTGTCTCTGACTCTCTCTCTCACTCTCTCTCTCTCTCTCTCTCTCTCACACACACACACACACACACACACACACACACACATCATGAATATCGCATTTATTGTTCCAGTGTCCTTGCCGCACGGTTCTAGTTCAATTTCTGGTTTAATTCTGCTTTGCACTTCATCAGGATTCGCTTCATTAGTTGGTTATGTGGCTCATTCAACTGTTTATCCGATGGATGTCGCATTCATTAATTTGCATCTGACCTCTTAGGTATTGTCTGACACGTATAAAATAAAACAAAATATTTTGATCTGATATCACATTTATACAGCGCGTCATAGTAAATGGACACTCACGTATTACACTCACTAATATCAGTATTAATCTATGACGTTTTTTAAAACCATTTCACCTCAAGAAAGACAATAGAGTTACTAAAACCCAAATGATTACTGAGTTTTAGGGAATATCAGAAAAAAATATTCTATTAAGGAGAAAGGACAATAAAAGGACAAGAATTAAGAAAACAAAAGAGAGCGATTGACATCGATTGACATCGCCTTTAATTTTTGAAATTCAAATTTGACAGGGAAGGTAGAAGCCGAAAGAGAGTTTCACAAGCGAGAAGAGAGAAGAAACTGTTAAAATAGAACTTACGGTAACATCTAGCAATTCAACTGTAAAATTATGGGATCTTACTGCCAATATGGTACTGCGCTTAAATTCATAAAGTCTAGGTACCATAGAGGAAATTTCATCAGAACAATTACCATGAAAGTATTTATAGGAAAGACACAGGGAAACTACGTTACGGTGGAGGAAATGCAACTGAAGCCGAGATGTCAGGTCAGGACCAATAACATTGCAGATTCTTCTTTGGATTTCACCAAGAATCTCTAAGCATATAGCAGGAGCACAAGACCAGGTGAGGCAGAACTATTCAAAGTAAGGTTGAATGATTGTCTTATAAATATGTAAGATAAATTCTGGCAAGAAAATTTGTCAAGCAAGACACTGTGAACCAACTTTCCTATCCGCGGATTTACCAGTTGATTCAATGTACACTTTCCACCTCATATCAACGGAAAGAGTGTGAAGCCGAAGAATCCGTGGACGTAATCTTAAACAATATCAGATACACAAATGATAGTGTGTTGATGCTTGACACAGAAAGAAAAAATACTTTACGGCAATTCAAAGAATCTCTAAAAGTTGTGGTGATACTTCGCAGTTCATATGAATTCTAATTGGTTAATCGAATGTCGCCGTCATCGAATGGTCGTAAGTTCACATCCTGAATCCGGTAGTGAAATAATAGTCAGATTCAGCAAAAAATGAACAAGAAACGTCATCTTTTCTTTTATATGCCGTGTCGCTATCGATGCTCACACTTTGGACTCGCAGACGGCTTAGAGTAGAGATATCACAACAGTCACCAGGAGAGATATCGAAGCTCATACTTTTGGTTGGCTTTCTTGTAGACGGTTAGGAGGAGGGATATCAAAGTCTCATGCATTTTGTTGCCTTTCTTGCAGACGACCAGAAGTGGGGTATGGAAGCTCAGAGTTTTGTCTCCTGCAGACGATCAGCAGTGGGGGGGGTATATCAAAGCCTCACACCTTTGGTTGGCTTTATGGCAGACGGTCGGGAGGAGGGATATGGAAGCTTACGGCTTTGGCTTTTTCTCGTGTAGACGATCAGGAATAGGCATAACGAATCTCACATGTGTGGCTGTCTTTCTTGCAGACGGTCAGGAGGAAGGCTATGGAAGAATATACCTTGGTTGTTTCTCTTGCAGGCAGCTAGGAGGAGAGTTATCGAAGCCCAAATCTTTGGTCGTCTTTCTTGTAGACAGTGAAGAGTAGGGATATCAAAGCTCACAACTTTAAGTGATTCTCTTGCAGACGACTTGGAGGAGGGATGTCGAAGTTCACACTTCCACTTGTCTTTCTTACTGACGGTCAGGAGGTGGGATATCGAAGCTCACACCTTCCTTGACTTTCTTGCAGATAGGATGCGAAATATCAAAGTTTCACGTCTTTGGTTGTCTTTCTTGTAGACACCTAGGAGAAGGGATGTCGATGCTCATAACTTTGTTTGTCTTTGTTGTAGACAGTCAGGAGGAGGCATATCGAAGCTTACACCTTTGGTTGCCTTTCTTGCAGACGACCAGAAGGGGGATATGGTAGCTCACAGCTTTTTCTCTTACAGACGATCAGCAGAAGGGATATCAAAGCGTTACACCTTCGGTTCGCTTTCTTGCAGATGGTCGGGTGGAGGGATATCAAAGTTTGACACCTTTTGTGGCCTTTTTTGCAGACGGCCAGTAGGAGGGATATCGAAGCTCATAACTTCGGCTTTTTCTCTTGCATACACTCAGGAATAGGGATATCGAATCTCACATGTTTGGGTTTTTTTTCTTGCAGACGGTCAGGAGGAGGGATATGGAAGATTACACCTTTGGTTGTTTCTCTTGTAGATGGCTAGGAGGAGGCATCTCGAAGCTCACACCTTTGTTTGTCTTTCTTGTAGACAGTCTTGAGGAATTATATCGGAGCTCACATCTCTGGTTGTCTTTCTTGCAAATGGACAGGAGGAGGGATATCCAAACAAAAAAAATTGATTTAACAGAAATAAATCCCATGTATCCATTTTAATGGTTGAAAAAAAGTATTCATCCAATACAAAAAGGAATACATAATCTTCATTTTATACTTTATCGAACATCCATCATTCACTTTTACAGCAACCAACCTCTTCTTGTAGTTCTCATTGATTTGCAAATGTTAGTTGGTATTTTGTTCCATTCTTCCTCGCATATGGTCTTCAGATCCGGGATGTTTGTTGGAGCTCTCCATTGGATTTGAATTTTCAAATAATGTCCCAGATTCTTGTTTGGGTTTAAATTTGGGGACTGATTTGGACATTTCAAGATATTTACATTATTTTCAGCAAGGCATTTCTTCGTAAATTTTGCAGTGTGTTTAGGATCATTATCTTGTTGGAAGATTAGGAAGAAATTCAAGATTTTCAGCCGAATTCATTAAATTTGCTTCCAAAATATTTTGATATGCTGAGGCAATTATTCTACCATCTATTACTAATATGTTGCTAATACCTTTTTCAGAAAAACGTCCCCAAACCATGATGCTGCATTCACCAAATTTCATCTGATTCATTTTGATAACATTATTGGAACATTCTAGAATATTCCACTTGAATAATCTAGAGTATTAAAGCAATTTAAAAGTTTTAAAATCTGAAATTTGCGTTGTACGAATACTTTTTTCACCCGTTAAAATAGTTATGCTAATGTTATTTATTTCTACTAAATCAATTTTTTTCCTGTTTTCTATGCATATTTAGTTATTATGCGTCTGTTTACAGTTAATTATATGCAAAGGATGTTTATTTATTAGTTGTAAATACAATAAATTAAATATTTGCATGGGTACGACTATTTATCCCCTCTCCTAGTGTAGATCCTGGTTCTTTAATAGCTTCCTGTTTTTAATACCTTCACTACTACTTACTCTTTTATGATTCCTTTTTGTCTTTGAACTTTTTCTTCCTTTCTCCATTTGTTAAAACCTGTCAATTATATTCTCCCTTTCTCTTTCCATGTGCTTTATTCCTTCAAGACATAGAAGATCATGATTCTCCACAGCTTCTATTCATATTCACGACGTTTCGGCCGTTGTACGCCCAGGCCTTCTTCAGGTGATATATGTTGGAATTTCAAACGGAACCCTTTATTTCGTTCACCAGGGTAGATTGTTCTAGTTCCACGTGCCATGCCTATTCTGGATATGAACGTGAAAGTGAAGGAAATTTTGGAGAGACATGATCACCAATGACAAGAAGAAGAAGAAGAAGAAGAAGAAGAAGACACGCCATTTGTCCATTTCCTTCCTTCTCCTTATCCACACTTGTGGGAGGCGTTAAGCGTATTTTGGAATAACTTATTTTGAAATTTACTGAGTTTTATAAGCACATACATTCATAATATTTGTTTCTAAGGATGAAGGGAAATCGAATCATTTTGACAAGGGGCGTTAGCGTTTTCTTTTTTACTGACGACTATTGTATCAAATTTGAGTTACTTTCGTAAAGAGGTTAACTCTAGGTAGCGTAGGGGTGCCTTTTTCAACGAATTATGACATCCGTTCAACGCATGTCGTCTGGTTTTTATCAACGACAAAAAGTTTTTCGACATTTTTTCCCGTTAAATTTGTATTTCTATACATAAATATTCTTTCTAAAAGGGTTTTTTTAGATTAAAATATGTTGTATATATATATATATATATATTTATATATATGTGTGTGTGTATATATATATATATATATATATATATATATATATATATATATATATATATACACATACACACACACATAGAAGAAGAAGAAGTTCTTATTGGGGTTATATAAGGCGTTGATAAATAATTTTCTTTCAATGTATATTTTATGTTTTCGATTTCTTTATCATTTTTGATAATATGAAAATCCTGTGGATGAACCTTGAGCAGATTCATGATGAAGTGGGAAGACAACATGAAATCCATTGCTCGGTTTGCTGCTAAGAAATCTGATTCACTGTGTCACGTTAGACAATTTTTCACTCCTGAATTTATCTTACATATTTATAAGTCTACCATTAGCCCATGCTTAGAATATTGCTGTTACATATGGTTCGGTGCTCCTGCTATATATTTAGATATTCTTGATAAAAGCCAAAGAAGAATCAGCAATATTATTGGTCCTGACCTGACATCTCGGCTTCAGTCACTTTCCCACCACCGTAAAGTTGCCCCTCTGTGCCTTTTTGTTGTGGGGCTCTCCCCTTTTTACACAAGATGGACTCGTCCAAAGTATACTTATACTGACAGAGAGAATACCTGCTGTTGAGATACGTTGAGACAGGTTGAGAGATACGGAGACAGACACAGGATGTTCTCAGAGAGTTACACAAGAGTCCAGAGAGAGAGAGAGAGAGATGATTACGGCTTTACTTACAGAGACTTGTACATATACTTTCTACTAACCTGCATTCCTGGACTACTAATTTTCACTTCAAGTCTGTATTCTTACGTTTAATACACTTATTTTTCAATCTCACTTACTGGCGTTGTTTATTTATTTGCGCAGGATTCCATCCACGGAATGCACAACACTTTTCTATAAATATTTGCATGGTAATTTTTCAGATAATCTCTTCCCTATCGTACATAGAATTTACGAATTTAAGCGCAGTACTAGATGGGCAACTAGGTCTCATCAATTTATAGCTGAATTGGCTAGATGTAACCGTAAGTTATATGCTAACATTTTTTTTTTCTCTCACGTTTCGCTTCTGGAACTCTCTTCCGGCTTCATGCTTTCAGGCCAACGTTGATATTCAAAAAATTTAAATGTAATTTCAATCGTTATCTATTGTCTCCTTTCTATTGTTCACGCTTCTTTATAATGTTTTCTGTTTCCTAATTATTTCATACTCGGTAACCCCCTGTGTCTTAGTGGCTTTGCTGTCTTGCTTGGGGTAAATTCGATTAAAAAAAAAGTAAAAAAAAGTTGCCTTGCTGAAACATTTTTAACATGCGTTATATGGTTGGAGATGGTGCGACCAAAGAGGTTGCGGTTCTTTTCGATGTAGATATTCCTCATATGAAAGAGGTTTTTGCTATGAATTCAGGGAGTATTTTCAGAGAATTTTGGGACTAATTTTGGAGGAGAAGTCAATGTAATGGGGATGAGCCTGAATATCAATAGACGTTCAAGGCAAGAAGCCTCCTTGAGAGAACACCCATTCTTCAAAATATGTAAAATTTCGAGTTTAGTTCGGTACTAATCTAAGATTAATATATCTTGACAACAAACTTCCTTGCAAGCGTGTATTATGAATGTGTATATGTTCATATATATATATATATATATATATATATATATATATATATATATGCCACAGTGGAAGACAATGAAATCAAGTCTGTGGGTCAACTCCTGGCAAGTTGAGGCTCACCTTAAATAAATTCACGACATTGGCGCTTTCTTCTACTCTGATAAACGATAAACGAAGCGACCAACAAAGAAGTAATTAAATGTTTGGATACGAGAGATAAAGCCAATGATATATATATATATATATATATATATATATATATATATATATATATATATATATATATATATACATATATATATATATATATATATATATATATATATATAGGTATGTACATATATGTATATAGATATGTATATATATGAATGCATATTTATGTAAGTATATGTATATATATATATGTATGTATATATATATATATATATATATATATATATATATATATATATATAATATATATGTAAGTACATGTGTATATATATATATATGTAAATATATATGAATGCATATATATATATATATATATATATATATATACATATATGCATATATGCATATATATGTAAATATATATGTGCATGTACATGTATTTACATATATGTATTTATACACACACACACAAACACACACACACACACACACATATATATATATATATATATATATATATATATATATATATATATATATATATATATTAGTAAAAGGAAACTTTTAAATCAAACATGAAGCGTAGTTTTCTCTGACCGTCTCAAACTTTGTAGTGTCAGCGATGCTATGGTCAATTGTAGTGGAAAATGGGTAAAGCAAAATCCAATCCACTTCCCCAGAATATCACGTGCAGGAATTTTTTCAACTCTTTACAGCGTTACTTCAACGACAGGAAAATCATGAAATGATCGTTTCGGAGATATGAGTCCTAGGTGTGTTCTTGATCGGTCACTAGTCGACTTCCACTATAGATAATTAGATAGATAGATAGATAGATAGATAGATAGATAGATAGATAGATAGATAGATAGATAATGAAATGAATTAACTTGTTTGATAGATAGATAGATAGATAGATAGATAGATAGATAATGAAATGAATTAACTTTTTCGATAGATAGATAGATAGATAGATAGATAGATAGATAGATAGATAGATAGATAGATAAATATTGAAAAGAATTAACTTGCTAGATAGGTAGATAGATAATGAAAAAAATTAACTTGCTAGATAGATAGATAGATAATGAAAAGAATTAACTTGATAGATAGATAGATAGATAGATAATGAAAGAATTAACTTCCTCGATAGATAGACAGATAGATAGATAGATAGATAGATAGATAGATCGTGAAAAGAATTAGCAAGCAAGCAAGCTTAGATAGATAGATAGATAGATAGATAGATAGATAATGAAAAGAATTAACTTGATAGATAGATAGATAGATAGATAGATAGATAGATAGATAGATAGATAGATAGATATACCGACTTAAAATAGAATAGCAGTAGCCTGAATACATGCTTCAATTTTCTCATTTATTTAATGATCAGGTAATATATTGGGATCGTAGTCTGTCACGGTTACCATCACAGATATACAGTAGCCATTGAAGCAGTGATGTAAGATCGTCGTACGGAGTCTAATCCTCTTTAGGCTGATTTGAATTCATTGTTTTCCTTCTCCCAGACTGGTTGCCTACCAATTATATAGGGCTTTCCTTGTCCTGCTTTTTATCCCATAGCTGGGGCAGAAGAGACTGAGCCATACTTTACCCAAGGGGGTATTTGTGCGTCAGTGGATGTAACGAAATCATCAGGAAATTGAACACGGCCCTCCAATTTCACATTCGGAGCCGCTAACCACTGCAACATCTCGCATCCAATATTATCGTAAATGATGATATATGTAGATCAGTACAGTTTCCAAAATAAGCGTTATATCAATGAAGTGCAATTCATTTCAACTCGGAACTAATTTCAACTAGGAATTAATTTCAACTCGGAACTAATTTCAACTAGGAATTAATTTCAACTCGGAACTAATTAATGGAAGTTGCAGAAAAGATGAATTCTGAATTATCTACGAAGAATTTTTAATGCTAAATTAAAAACTTAACACCAACTATTGGCATTTTGTTTAGGAATTCACGTAAATTCATAACTGATTTGAAATTAGTTCCGAGTTGAAATTAGTTCCGAGTTGAAATTAATTCCGATTTTAAATTAGTTCTGTTACTCGTATCAACAATATTCAAGTCGTATTTTGACGCATTTTATATCCACTTTGGTAAATAAATTAGAAAATAGATGAAGAAAGAAAGAAAGAAAGAAAGAAAGAAAGAAAGAAAGAAGGTGAGAGAGTGATAAAATAGAAAGAAAGAAAGAGATAAAGCAGATAAAAGGAAAAGAAAGAAAGAAAGCAGATAAAAGGAAAAGAAAGAAAGAAAGAGATAAAGCAGATAAAAGAAAAAGAAAGAAAGAAAGCAGATAGAAGGAAAAGAAAGAAAGAAAGAAAGAAAGCAGATAGAAGGAAAATAAAGAAAGAAAGCAGAAAGAAGGATAAGAAAGAAAGAAAGATAGAAAGAAACAAAGCAGATAGAAGGAAAAGAAAGAAAGAAAGCAGAAAGAAAGAAAGAAAGAAAGACATAAAGCAGATAAAAGGAAAAGAAAGAAAGAAAGCAGATAGAAGGATAAGAAAGAAAGAAAGCAGATAAAAGAAAGAAAGAAAGAAAGAAAGAAAGAAAGAAAAGTAGGAAGAATGAAAGAAATAAAAAAAGAAAATGAAAAATAAATGGATACGAAGAAATAATTATTCAGCTATGAAATAGAAAAAGGAAAAAGAGCGAAATATAAAAAAAAAGAAAGTAAAGAGTGGAAAAGAAATGAAAAATAAAGAAAGAAATAAAAAGAAAAAGAAAGAAAGAATAAAATGAAAAAGGAAAATAATAAAATATACAAAAAAAAACTCATTTTCCAATGATTTGGTTGGAATGAAAAAAAGAAATAAGAAAGAAAAATAACTGAATGCACGAAGAAAAAAAAGAAAATCGCCCGAAGGAAATGATGAAGGAAAAAATGAATGAAAGAATAAAAATAAAGAAAAAAAACTCTATAAAAACATCGTATGAATGAGTGAAAGAAAGAAAAGGGGCTTAAAGTGAGACGCTGAGGAGGAAGAAAGAAAAATAGGCAAATTAAAATCCTTATTCAATGGACATTCTTCCAACATGGATTTCTCCACAAATCTGAAAATCGTGAATCTCTATCTATAAAAGGCTTGATGTGTGTGTGTGTGTGTGTATGTGTGTGGGTGTGTGTGTGTAACGAATGCACGGCCGCAATTTTCGACGGATTTGCACCAAAATTTACATGCCCATGCTCCAAGTAAGCGGGAAGCCCAAGACCGACGTTACATTTCCCAACTCCCATCGATAGTGAAAATAATCGATTTTGTCATGCTTCTACGGCAGTTTTCATGTAGTTTGCGGCCATTTTCTACTGGCCAGAGTGACAGCCTATAGCTGGCTGCCACGAATAGGCAGGAAGATTCTATTGGCCAGCGTTAGAGCCAACAGCTGACTGACACGAATGTTAACTAGCATGCTAGCATGCAAAAAAAAAATCGATAGCTGCATTCGTCACAAGTGGGAAAAATTTAAATCTGCATGGCACTTTACTCCAATTGGCTCATTCTCTTGCTTAAACTCAACGTTGATTCTGATTCCACAGAACTGGGTTGGGTGTGAAAAACTATTTGTTGTTAACATTCTTTTTTTCATTCAGTTTTTCCAGTTACAAGTCCTTTTATAAAGCTGATCGTTTTGTGTTCATTTTGTTTAGTTCTTTTTTTTTTTCGTAACAGATTTAATGTTTAGAATAGAGCTTAGAAAAAATTCGCAGTGTGAGATAGGCAAGAAGTAAGGCATGTAGCAACATCAGCACGGCAAAGGGCACTCCTTTAAAGGCAAGGAAGGGCAAAAATATTATAAGTCAAGTGATAGCGATTGCTGTATGAGTCGTACGATTTTTGAATCAAGCACGGGCAACTCCAGGCCATGCTGCTAGTGCTACATATAATGGACCCCTGAGAAGCTAATAAAACGTTAGTTGGGGCTCTCTCACCTTTTGTCCATTTATAAATTTCTGTATCCTTTTGAGCATCCTTAGGCAAAAGATGGCAATGTAGGCTACACAACGTTCAAGATTATATTTTCGAAAATTAAGTTACAAGAATATACAAGTTGAGTATTCTTTATCCGAAATTCCGAAATCCGAAAGTTTTCGGCCGCTGACATGACTTGGCACAAATGGAAAATTTCAGAAAGCAATATGGCCACCCGTTGCATGATTATTTTGTTGCAGCGTTACAAATAAAATGGTGTCTTTTTTTTTTACAGTTTTCATTACATTTAACTGTAATCAGAATCCATGTTTTGTTTTATACAAATATCGTACCTGTATGTAATGTAACATTTTAATCAAGACTCGACATCGTTGGTAGAGATTTGTAGCTAACCGAATTTTCCTTCTTAAACTCACAGTGATGTCATCAATAATGTACCCTCTCCCTCCAGTTTCTCGCACATGAAGTAGAAGTAATGTTTGGTGTTGCATTTATATATTTTTGGAAGTAGTGTTCATGTATTTTATACACGTAATTTATCTACAAATATGAAAATAATGAATGCCACTTGTAATGTACACCTGACGATCTAATAAGTCATTAGCTGCAGCTTCCTGCTGGCCTATTTATAAACTCCTACATCCTTTTCAAAGTTGAGCACCTAGAGTTTCCCATCGCCAGGTTTGCCTCTCCCATGTATACGATCGTACAGATGGCAGATAACATGTGTTATCCTACGTCTTTTGGAAATGTTAAGACAATGCAACAAGATTTGTAGGTAGGTATTACGAACGCGACTGCCTTTGTACCAATCTCCCACCCCTCATGCTCATCCAATGGGGAACAGGTTTGGTAATTGTACTGGCTAGTAGAGTTGACAAACATTATACAGTGTATGTTGAGTAGTACAGGCGTCATGTGGGCAGGCATTATTCTGCTGAAACAGTACATCACCTTCTTGTTACAGAAATGACAGCAGAATAAATTGGAGAATATTCTGGGTGTTGGGTGCTTTAGCGTTTGAGAAGTTCCCACTTATCAAAAGCTAAAGCTGGGCATCCCAAACCATTCCAGAATTTGGGACAATGCGTCATGGGCGAATGCTCCGAGGAAGATATCACTCCCCAACATCTATGTCAAACACGCGAACGACTATCACAAGCATGACGGTAGAACGCGCTCTCGTCAGTGAATACGACAGGGCAACATTCGGTTTCACAACGGAGCCCGAAACACCACGAGAAGACATGCACGAGGGTGTTCTGGTATAAGTAGAAATATGAATTGCATATATCGCAGATCAATATGCCTGAAGATTGCATTGAAGCACTAATAAATTTATTTTTAAACCAATATTTTTATTATTTAAACTTTCTTTACATACGCTCTATCTCTGATATTGAGCATATTAACTCATAAATATAGCATACCTTACAATTATAGTTTTATCATATATATATATATATATATATATATATATATATATATATATATATATATAATTTAAAGAAAAACAGACCACTTTAAGGCTCCATTTGTTATAATTTATTTCACCAGAAAATTTTATTCTTCTCTGGATCTTCAGACTTCACTTTCAAAGGTGAAACGAAATATGAATTTAAAATGTACACTTTTGACGGGCAGTATTAAGCTTATATAAGTTGACATAGAGGGTGGTGGGGAATAGTGTGAGAGACATGGTCGAGTTTAGAGAGGGAAGGGAGAGTTTTAAAATTTATTTTTATTTTTAGTACCGTACTTGATATTGAGGAAGGAGGGGGTAAGGCTCAGACATTGACCTATTTAATCGGTCAACTCAACGGAAATGATATGGGAAAAAGGAAAAAATGTATAAAAGGGAAAAGAAAAAAGGGGGAAGTAAAGGGATGTACGTAGGGTTTTTGGAGGGAAGGAGAGGGGCTGTATAGCTTTAGCAATTTTGATACTGGGTGTAACAGCAAAATTGTCTAATTGTTAGATTAAGCTCTGAACTGTTGTATCATAGAAATGATTAAAAATATCTCACTGGAATTCTCCAAGGTTTTTATAACACTATTGGACTCTACTCTGAGCAATAAGAATGTATATTACTCTCTAAGCTTGACAGAAGAATCGTGATGAAATCGATCATAAATGAAAATGACATGTTCATCATTAATTAATTATAGCTAAGGATCAGAAGCTCATGAAAGATTGAAATAAAGTATATATATATATATATATATATATATATATATATATATATATATATATATATATATATATATATGTATTACTCCATGATCATTTTCCAACTTATTCAATATGATCTCGCCCTCTCTAACCTTCTAACTTTTTGTCCTGGATTAACAAGGTGCCTCACAAGTTTCACGTATAATTTCATTTTCAAGTCTTTTTTCACTGCTGTTCGGACTGTCATGGCTGAAACTTCTCACTCACCTACGAAAAGTCTTATGAATTGAGTTGGATCTTTTCTAATTGATCCCTTTAATTCTAAGTTCAAATAATGATCCCTCTTGCTGTTGTGACCTCCTGATCCAGTTTTCCTCTCTACTGTTCCCTCTTTTTAAAAATTATTCACCGTTCTCTTGATGGTTCTAGAATGGACTTTGAGAATGAAAGCCAGAGTATGAATGTTGGTACCATTATTGAAGACATGAGAGATCTTTTTCGTCACACCATTGTTCAGTTGGGAAGAGAGTGGGGCTAACACAAAACAATTTTAACGTGTTCCCTTTCTAACTGAAAAAAGATTTTTCAGTGATTCTTACGACAAATTGTGTCAAGATGACTAAACGTTTTATCTGAAAAATTGGAAAAAAGAAACAAGATCCCCAAACGACTATCATTAGGTTTTCAATTCAGAGTTGCCCTTCTCCTAGACCAGTTGCCATCCAAAGCTAAAGAAGCCCCAGTCTGTCCTGCAATTTACCCAAATAAATAAATAAATATATATATATATATATATATATATATATATATATATATATATATATATATATATTATGGGGAAATATATAAAGATACGAACATATATGTATAAATTAATTCAGATGTATATATATATATAAAGTTATATATATATATATATATATATATATATATATATATATATATATATATATATATATATATATATATTTATATATAAAGATACGAACATATATGTATAAATTAATTCATATATATATATATATATAAAGTTATGTGTATATTATATATATATATATATATATATATATATATATATATATATATATATATATATATATGCGTGTGCATGTTTATATATAGATACGAATTCAGCTTTCTTTTTTATCTACCTATCTAGCTATCTAGCTGGGTAGGTAGATAGATAGACAGATAGATATTAGGTTGGTGCAAAAATAATGTCGCTTTTTAAAAAATTCGTCAAAACCGACATTTATTTTTGCACCAACCTAATAGATAGATAGATAGATAGATAGATAGATAGATAGATAGATAGATAGATAGATAGATAGATAGATAATGAGTAGACTTAGATATGGACGAATAGATCTTCCGTGAAGAAAGCCTTTCAGCCTTTCATTATACACAAGAACGATTCTTCAGCCAATTCTTTTTACCAATAGATAGACTGAATTCTGTGGTGGATCTTTCAGATCGAATATTAAACGGTAGCATTTTTCAGACCAAAATTCAGCTACTATCGCCGCGTAATTCTGGGCACCTATTGATTCAAACTGGTACATGAATTCTACATATGACCACGCTTGCACGCACACACGCACATAGAGAGAGTTTGGGGCGGGGAGAAATCCAAGTATGTACATCGATGATTGTAGAAATTAAATAATATATATTTGAAATATATTTAGATACACTACACAACAATACATACACTATGAATCTATTTATAGATAGATAGAGAGAGAGAGAGAGAGAGAGAGAGAGATTGAAATAAGCATACATTGACAGATCGGCAAGCAAACATTGAAATAATCTTAAATAGGTAGATACACTGACAGACATTAAAATAACCTTTCATAGAAAGATATATATATATATATATATATGTGTGTGTGTGTGTGTGTGTGTGGAGAGAGAGAGAGAGAAAATAAAAATAATTGGGGAGAGAAAGAGAAAGAAAGAAAATGGAAATAAGATTGATAGATAGATAGATAGATAGATAGATAGATAGATAGATAGATAGATAGAAATAGCCTTACATACATAGATCGATAGACAGACACTGAAATAACTTTATATGGGTAGATAGACTGACAGATACTCAAATGACCTTAGTTAGATAGATAGATAGATAGATAGATAGATAGATAGATAGATAGATAGATAGATAGATAGATAGATTGAAACAACTTTACATACATAGATCGACAGACACTGAAATAACTTTAGATAGATAGATAGATAGATATTGAATTAACCTTACATATGAATAGGCATAAATAGATTTATAAAGTTTGTTTAAATATATCAATAAGAAATATTATTTATATCTCCGCGCAAATATTTCTTTTGGGTACAAGTGAAATCTCTCGGCTATTTCCATCATTACACTATCTGTCCGTCTATGTGTCCTTGTATGTCTGTCTTGTGTCTGTTTGAGTGGAATGAGCAGTTCATATCCCCGTTTGTAAATATATCGTTCTTAAGCGACTATATTTTATGCAAATAAATCTGTACGTGTATAAATGTTCGTCCAATATGTTTCCGTGCGGATACATACAGGTCTGTTAATCTCAAAGAACAAAATCACTTCGCGACTGATACGATATTATTCTGTATATATTTATCTACTGAAATTTATGTTATGTTTTTCTCTTGGACTCCTATGTGTGGGTGTTAGCGCGTTCATATGTGTGGGATGTGCTTCTGCCAACATGGATGCTGAGTTTTTTGTTTATTCAACCTCTGATTGTTTGGAATCGATAGCAGCGTTTAATTCTAAACGTTTCTTTCGAAATAACCGAATTTGAGATAGTTACGCCAATCAATGTCTATTCACTTTTCTTTTCTCTCGGGCGACAGTAGTGAGGCAACGATCAAAGATCGAACCCTTGGCACGAGTTGGCTGGTCTCCGAAACACGCTTTCGTGTAAAAAACGGTAGGGGCTCTCGCCTTCAAAATCCGTTTTAATATAGTTTTTAATCACTTAAGTTTGTTTTTATATTTAAATTCTAAAACAAAATAGCTCTCTTGTTATCAGATTTCATTTAAAAAAAAAAAATGCGGACTCGTCGCTTTATTTTATTCTATTAATTGTCAGCGGGAAAATAAATTCAGTTTTTCTTCTTTTTTTTTAAATTTCACTTGTTTAGAAGGCGAACAAGTACGCGTACACCATTCGTCTCTATGATGTATGTGACTGATGCTTCCTTGAAAACAATTTGTATTTTGCGTTCGGCTGCCTGCGTCCTAAAAATATGTTTACTACGAACCGATTCCAGATATCTGTGCTTGGAGTATTCCATCTACTTTTAATGCTGACAGTTTTACCAAAGGATAATTAAAACAAAAACCCTAATGATGCTGTTGCGTCTATATATATATATATATATATATATATATATATATATATATATATATATATATATATATATATATATATATATAATATATATATATACATATATATACATACATATATATATATATATATATATATATATATATATATATATATATATGTCATATGTATCTCCACAGAAACGCGATACCTAAAATTTAAAATGAATCTTCAAAATTGAAAAATCTTTCTTGAAGCTTTTATTTTAGTTTTAAACTTATAGATTAAATTAAATATTTCCAAAAATCAAAATACTTTTCTGTATTTCAATATATACATATATATATATATATATATATATATATATATATATATATATATATATATATATATATATATATGTATATATATAAGACAATACTGTTCATTATTCGTTAAACAATCTCTACACTGTCCAGATAAAACTTGATTTAAGTTAAACATATGAACACTTAATTCGTTCTGTTGACTTATGAGAGTAAAAAAACGTTGTCTATCAAATAACATATACCACCTCTAGCTGTGTTAAACTCGCCTGCAAATGTACCATCTATTATGGGACAGAGGTGGTATAATTTTAATAAATGTATTCTATAATAAATTATAGAATACATTTAGGAAAAAGTGAACTTAACTTTATACTAATAAAATAATTCTATATACGTTCATATAACGAATGAAGATTATTATTATTATTATTATTATTATTATTATTATTATTAAACAATTATTATTTTTAATAAAAATCTGTTTCTTACACGTTGTAGTTAGTGGCTACATGCATTTGAGTATACATGCTAGTTTTTTTCGTTTTTTTTAACAGTGAAATTAATGTCCACCGGCCTACACAACGAAAGTCTTAATAAAGGAGATGTGCCAACGGACTTTTTACGCATTGGATCTGTCGAGTACATACTTTCGTTATTAAGACATTCGATGACGAAGCTAGCAGACATTAATTTCAGTGTTTAAAAAATACGGGGATAGCTACTCATATATATGTACCCACTAAATATAACGTTTCTAATAATAATCATAATATTAATATTAATAATAATAATAATATATATGCATATATATATATATATATATATATATATATATATATTTCTAAAGAATTAATGTATTTATTTTTAATCCGACATTTTTATTATAACATCTGAAGTAATAATAATAATAATATATATATATATATATATATATATATATATATATATATATATATATATATATATATATATATATATATATATATATATATATATATATATATATATACATACATATATATATTCTGTTTATACGTTATTTTTGTTGTCGGAATAGTCCATTTCATAATATATATAATGTATATACTTACACACACACACACAAACGCGCGCGCGCACACACACACACACACACATATATATATATATATATATATATATATATATTACAACGTGAAATAATAATATAATATCTATCTATCTATCTATCTATCTATCTATCTATCTCTCTCTCTCTCTCTCTCTCTATATATATATATATATATATATATATATATATATTGGGGCAGCAATTTTTTATTTATATTTGTATTATTAAAAATACAACAGGCAAAGAATACTTTGTAATTTTTAAAGTAGCTGCTCTTGTAAGAAGGAAGGAATGATTGATTCGATACAATGCAAATTTTATTGATAGTCTATATTATAAATCGTATCTATTTTTACCATAAATATAAATAACATTATATATATATATATATATATATATATATATATATATATATATATATATATATATATATATATATATAGTGTATTTTTTAAGATATCTTCTTAGAAATGTATATAAATGTTTACACATATGTATGCATGTATGAACAAACTTAAATACTCTTACTTTATAAGTATTTAATTATATGCGTGTTTAACGAATGTATACAGGGACAATCTGTGAGTGCATAGAATATACAACTTTAAGAGCTTGAATCTTAAGTATAGGTTTTTGCTTTCTTGAATAAATAGTTCATGAGATCGTTGTTGTTGTTGTTTATATTAATAATAATAATAATAATAATAATAATAATAATAATAATACCGGCCGCAAGTTAATAGACTCGAGATTATTCTGAAAGATTTCAAAAACGTTTATCTAATAGACATGATCGTAAAAACATTATAAAAAAAAAAGAATCTAGAATTCGAAATCTGACATTTAAACACAACCATTATTCTAGTAGTTATGGGAGCACTAGGATTCCCGAAGAGTACGAATACTGGTGCATACATTAAGAAAATCCCTTGAAATCGATCTGTATCTGAAATGCAAAAGATGATTTTAATGATTGATGCACGTAATGTTAGAAAAACTCTTTCAATTCAACATGCTCAACAAATTCGTTTGAAAAACCTTAATTTACTTTAGGTATCAAATGAAAGACTTGATAAACGATTGCATCAAACAGCAAATCACAATAAATAAATAATAATAAAAAATAAGGATTTTGTTCAACAAATTATTAATTTGAATAATGAAAAAAAATGGTAAATTACTAATAATAATAATTATTATTATAATAATAATTATTATCATTGTTATCATAAAAGCAATAACAATACGTGACATTAACAGGAATACCACATTAACGGAATGTATCGAATCGGAACAAGAAATATAAAATCGAAAAAAGTTATTACATATTGTTTCTTTGTTCATTTTGTTTTCTTTTCCCAAGTTGGGCCATTTTTCCTATTTTTTTTTTTTTTTTTTTTTGGCGAGTGGGGCTAAGGGAAAGATGAGGGAGTTTAACTTTTCAAGATATTTTTTTAAATCGGTTGTCGAACAAACCATCGGACGATATTACCTTTAAAAATCAATGTCTCATTAGTGGCTCCCCCTTTCAAGGGTTTGTGTGAAACCATCGGGTAAATATCCTTAAGCGTTTCACATGGAATGGATTTGCGCATGAACATGGAAACGAACCTCTCCATGCGATGGTCGTAAGTGTTGGACTTGCATTCGGTCATGGAGTATCGCCCGCCCAAAAATCGAGCCGTGTCTCTGGGAGCCGGGAGCATAGAATCCATAAACGGACGGTTATAGAGAGGAAAAACGTCTTCTTTGGGGAAAGTGTAAGATGACTTAAAAGCAGGGTCCGAGTCCCAGATATGAGTTTGATTCTCACCAAAGAAGCTTATATCCAGGTAGGGCCATGACCAGGAAATACCGGGGATCGGTCGCGATAAAGTAGAGAAAAACTTCCAACGTTTGCCTTGTTTATCGTTCAGTAAGTAATTAGGCAAACGACTTGAAAGGACTCTTCTGATTATTGGTTTGTCGCTAATATTCATCATGACGTCCATATCGTCGTCCCACGGTATAATTCCATGGTGCCGGTAGGATCCAAGTAAAGTTCCGCTGTATAAAAAGTACGTGAGATTGTGAGCGGTTACTAGTTCTACAAACCTATACAATATATCTGTAAATGCCCTTAACTCCTTAGCATCCATGCGTGTATTGAAAAATTCCAACGTGCGCGATGAGGCGTAGCTCTTTTTATCGTCTGCTTTCTTTGAATTTCTACTCATGCTTTTTATATCGCTACTGCGACCAACCGAAAAGGCGCCGTTGCCTTGTCTGTTGAGAAAGATTGTCTGCTTCCACGATAATAAGTTGTTTTCGTGTATTTTTTGTTGCATGCCTTTCGCCGTTGTTGCTATCGCTGACCCGGTTGAAATTAGTTGGTTTTTAAGAGTGGTCCGAATAGATTTTCGTCTTTTCCTGACCTTACTAGTTTCTGCTTTCGTTCGAGCCCTTGATTCGCTCTCTTCAGTCGCATTTTCTCCTCTGCTCATCTCCGGCGGTCTTTGTATACGCAAAAAAAGTTCCATCTTCTGGTTATCGCTAAGGTCATCGCTGAACGACAGAGGGGTCACGTCCCCGTGGAATGGAGTGACGGCTTGAATAGAGGGAAATGTTACCCGAATATTTGGTAGGTAAGAAAGCGGGCCTTGCGACGCACCTTGTCGCAGACGACTACTCAGTCTTCGACGGTTACTGACGTGAGTCAAATTCTCAAACAAAGTCCATCCAAAATAAAGACTGATCGCGTTTAAAAAAACAATTACACAGAAATATGTCCAACATCTTTTCCCTGGAATAAAAATGGTTCGCATACTGACAGCCCTGTGGCTATATGCAAACTTCCCGATGGAACGCTATCAATTGTGTCTCTGGCCAGAGGTAAAGGAACCTCTCACCTGACACTTTCACCTGTATTGTGTAATATACTGTCCGTTTGCAGGCGAACATAAGTATACGTCGACGTGTGTGTGTGTGTGTGTCTCTCTCTCTCTCTTTCTTTTTCTCTCTCTCTCACACACACTCTCTCTTGCGACTACATTAAATGACAAATATTGTAATGCTATAATTACATGAACAGTGAAAATACTATGCCGTCAGATTAACTTTGAATATAAAATTTACCGTCGACAAGCCACATTCGTACGAATTGGTATTTGAACGCAAGAATTTAATTTCTTTAAGTTCAGCCTTTTCATTTTTTTCTTTTTTTTTTTTAATGTTTCTGTTGGTTTTCTTTAGAAAATTTCAAATATATCTCTTGTATTTATTTTTTGACGGTCTCCTCTACCAAATGTATCTATGTGCGTTTCCCCCGTGTGTTGCATGCGCCTGGAGGTGGTACAGTGGTTGCTTTGTAAGTAGCAAGATTCAAGAGCAGTCGTTGTAGTAGCTGCTATAGTTTTCAGTGGGGCGCTGCTGATGGTGATGCTGGTGTCACAACTACTACTGTCGTATACCAATGGTGGAAATGCTATAATAGTAGTACGAGCAGTGGCAATGGCATGAGTTGTGCGCCACTAGTCGTCAAAGCGATGGTACTCTATGTCTGAGCAACACGAGGCTCACCTCGTTACTTCGTGCCTCGTTGAACAACTTGCACGCGTCTTTATTCTTCGAAGGAGAGTTCTTCATGTCTTATGCTTTGCCGTAAATAGGAGCGTACATAAAGCCTGTTCGTTTCAGTGTGTGCATTCACACGCACAGAGTCGCGAAACGGTCACTGGAATGTGTACAGCTACATGAAATGAAGGATAAAGAAAGAGAATGCCTAATTGGGATGATAATTATTTTTATTATTATTATTGTTGTTGTTGATGAAGTTGATGATGACGATGATGATGATGTGGCAGTGACGATGATAGTGCTGTCTTTGAATTTAAAAGATCTATTGGGTTTTTTTTTTTTATAGAGGATGCGAACAAGAGATGAATTTTTTTTTTTTTTTCTCAGTCTTTATCTTTCTTTCTTTTTTCTTTTTCTTTCTTTCTTTTTTAATTCCTCCCGATTGTTTCCCCTTGTTCTCTTCTCTCTTTCTTTCTTTTCTTTTCTTCCTTACTTTCCAATTCTCTCCTTTTTTTTTTTCTTTTTTTTTTGTTTCCTTCCGTTATCCCTGTTTCTTTATTTAGTCTTTTCCGTTTTCTCCATATTTTTTTCTTTTCATTTCTTTCTACCGTTCCTTGTTTTCCTTTTTCTTTCTTTTTCCCCCCCACCACGTTTTTTTTTTTTTTTTTGGTTACTTGGTTACTCTTTTCTCTCTTTTTTTCCTTTCCTTATTACTGTCGTTCTTTCTTTCTTTCTTTCTTTCTTCAGTCAACTTTCTGTCTTCATCACGCGCCGTTTGTCTTCCTTCTTTCACACACTCCTGACCACGTTTTGTTGTACGTCAATGTTTTTCATTTGTCTTTCCGTCTTTCTTTCTTTCCATTCACCAGTCCTGTGTATGTTCCTTCACGGGTTGCTACCCGTTTTTCAATAGCATTTTACAACATTCTTTCTTCTCGCAAGCAGCTTTCTCAATAACTTCGTCTTATTTGAAAATAACATCCTCCCCGAAAACTACAACAACGACTACGAATGCATGTTGGCTCTTTACTGCAGTAGGCCAGGTTAAAGGTTACTAAATAAATGTCGCAAGCATTAGTATATATAAGTACACGGAAATGTGTTGCTGTGTCTGTGTGTGCGTTCATTCAAGGAGAGAAAAAAGAGACAAGAGAGAGAGAGAGAGAGATGGGAAGAGCTAGAAAAAGAGAGAAAGAAACGCGATTGAAGACAAACGGATGTAGTCAGGAACAATTACACGTGCTCTTTTTTTTTCTTTCTTTTTTTTTTTTGCTTTTTAACTTACAGATTGAATTGACTGCAGAGAATGTTTTTTTCTTTTTTGTAATATAAAATGTCACAATTAAATGTACTATTATTATATCTCCGTCCTATAATAATAATAATCCTGCAATTCGCAACACATTTCATACAAAACAAAATTGTAGCAACTATTATGCGACAGAGGTTGTAATATTTATTTAGCATCGAGGGCGTTTCTACGCCTGTCCATTTGTTGCAGTATCGGCATAGGTTAAAAATCAAAAATGAATTTTATCAGGAGGAAAAAGAAACGTGATAGCTATTTTTCTCACTGTCCCTCTTTTTCTCCCTTTATCCTTCTCTCTCTCTCTCTCTCTCTCTCTCTCTCTCTCTGTATATATATATATATATATATATATATATATATATGGTGGTTACCAACTCGTATCTCAGTACGGCCATTACTACATATCTTTTTGGAGAATATCTACTGATGTGCTGATATATATATATATATATATATATATATATATATATATGGTTGGATTGATGTGAGTTTGTGACCTCGGGTTTCACGCTTTTGCGATCGTCGCAAACTCACAGCAGTCCAACCAAATATGTTAGCTCTATCTCTGATATTGAGCGCTTTCTAATAAGTACCGTGCATATAATATATAAATAATAATATATATGATATATTACACAAACACACATATATATATGTATATTTATATACACACACTTTTCATATATATATATATATATATATATATATATATATATATATATATATATGTATATATATATATATATATGTATATATATATATATATATATATATATATATATATATATATATATATATATATATATATATATATATAGGTTATTGTAAGCAAATATATGGATATAGATCTGACAGTATGAAGAAAATATACAGAAAAAACAAACAAAAATCCTAATATGCAATTATGCTGTTTTAATGTTAATATGTCAACGTCGGACGTTTCGGTCTAATAAACCATCTTCAGGACATATTCATAAAATATAATTAACATTATCAACGACGCTGACGACAACGTGACCATGTTAAAACGGAACGCTGATCATATAAAACTTTCAGTTATCTGTTTGGATAAGTCTTGTTCTTATGTCCATCGTCTTTGTCATGTTGAATTGATAATGTTAAGCATATCATCAGGTGAGGAACAAAAATGTTTGAATTTATATTCTTTTCGTTCTCATTACACACACACACACACATATATATATATATATATATATATATATATATATATATATATATACTCTTTATTTTAGGATAACTACATCAACATGAGAATAAACGCTGCATAAATGTAATCATGTTTCGATGCGTACTAACACATCTCATCAGGCGTTAGTAACCAGTCTTTTACTAACACCTGATGAGATGTATTGATACACGTCGAAACATGATTGCATTTATGTAGCGTTATACTCATGTTGATGAAATTATCCTAAAATAAAGAATATAGCTCTACTTTTGTATTTAGCCCTCTTTTAAATTAATGTTACGAACGTCGAAATTTATATTCGATTCGTTCTCATTTCATATATAATTTAGCTGCATTATTTATTAATTTGAAAATATCTTCGATCTGCAGTAAAAAAATTTATGAAGTCTTCAAAGACATTGCTCTAATTATTGGACCAATAGTCCGTGTCACGTCAACGGAAAAATACTTACAAGAATAGAAATTTTGAATTACTTCAATATTCAAAAATCTAGCGTTGCATTTCTGTACGTTTAAAAATATTCTTAAGTTTTAATAACAGTACACTTTTCGATAAAACGTCTTTCGACAATTTTCGTCTTGGAATTTTTACTTGAAATTGAGGAAAAAAAATAACATCTATGACTGAAGATGGTGAATGTTTTCATCGAAAGTACTTGCGATCAATATGGACTGAACATCTAATCCCTTGTACAATTAATAAAAACAAGGTTCGTGTCGTTCAGCGAGTGGTCAGTGAGTTAATACCTTGTTAATCTGTTAGCGAAGTGAATTCGCCGTTAATTACATTAACTTTATTGATTTATTCTTTGAATGACTATATATATTTATGTGCGTATGTGTTTCAGGTAACGTATATCTGTAAAAGGACAATATGATTAAAGACAAAAAGAAAACTTATCATAGACAACGCGCTTCGTCCCTTGAGGGACTTTACCAAGACAAATGTAAGGATTTTTATTTCATGACAAGTATTTAGATGCAAGAGAAAAAAAATGTTATTTCCCAAGCAAAGATACATGACCACAAAAATACTAAAAAATTACGATTAAAAGATGTTTAATTCCATAACCTCGTGTTATTCAAAATATATAACACAGAAATCAACCCCAATCCCAAATAATTTAAATATTAAGAACAATTAAAAATGCGCAGCATATGTAACACAAAGGGGAGAATAATGATGTAATCAAGACTCTGACTTTCCACACTACTTTGAACAAAAGGTTAGGAAGGAAACTCCCATCAGTACTGGAAAGAGCGATAACAGCTACTGGACTTGAAAAACCTGTTTTCCGGAGAGATTGTGTTAAGATAACGATTTTATAAATTTCAACCAACAGCAGTACTGGATGTTCGGTCGCTAAATGCTGAATGTTTCCTTGTAGGGAAACGACTGATATTACCATTATTATAGACACGCATGCATGTGCACAGATATACACACAAATATACACACACACACATATACAGGGTGCGATGGATAAATTGTCGTCTAAATGAAGCAAAAATGAAAATAACACTGACATCTCGTTTTAACAGATACACATGGTCCGATGGATAAATTGTCGTCAAAATGAAGCAAACATGAAAATAACACTGACAGATATATTTTCGCAGATATATTTACCAAATTTACACAAAAATATCTTGAAATACTAAAGCGTAAATTTATTCAATTCTACGGCTTCCAAGAATTTCCTGCAACACTTCTGGACGGTCTCCTTGTTTAAGTTGGTGAATGCTGCCATAATACTTGTCTTCATTTCAACCTTGATGTTAGAAGGAGTTTTGTTGATTTCTCGCTCAACAGCGGCCACAAATAATAATTAAGGGGCTTGCAGTCTTGTAAGTTCGGTGGCCAGATGTAAGAAGTGATGCGGTGGCAGAAATTATCCGACAGCCATGACTAGGTTTTCCTGCTTGTGTGGCATGATACAGACCCCTGTTGCCAGACATAGCACTACCACCTCAAGGCATTGATTTTGAGGCCCTAGTCAACAAATTCGGGATTTCTTTTCTTATCAGAACGATCAGATTGAGTTTTCCGAGAAGCTGTACCCTTGTAATCGCCATTAGACTCATCTAACTCTTTCCGAATCGTCTGCACTGTCCTCAGATTAACATCCAATACTCCGGAAAGTTTGTATTGTAGCTTCCGGTTCGAATGTCAAGCAGTACAGCATGCCATTTCCAAATGTCTGGCGGAGTGAATAGCGTCATGGTGCTCTTTTTCTCACAGACGGTGCCCACCTGACTTTACTAAGCTGTGCAGTCAACAAAATCAAAACAAACAACGCGCATGCGCGAAATTATTAGGTTGGTGCAAAAATAATGTCGGTTTTTGACGTTAAAAATACGTCAAAAACCGACATTATTTTTGCAACAACCTAATAAATATATAATATGGCGACCC
>OZ010587.1:22614090-22704090 GCA_963932145.1 Acanthosepion lycidas | reverse complement strand
ATCTATCACAAAATGGCAGTATAACAACCAAAACAGTTATTATTTACTAAGCTTAGGTTTGTTTGGAACAAGGTCGCAAATATATGTCAGCCAGTAAGGATGGAACTCACTCACTCGTAACGATCAAACAGATTAGCTCGTTAACCGTTACCTCACTTAGTGGCACGGTTATATATTTATAAGCTTAGCTTAGTTTACAACAAGGCCACTAATATTAGGCTCCCAATGAGAATTGAACTCTCTGCTTAGTCGTAGAAACGATCAAACAGATTAGCTCGTTAACCATTACTTCACTTTGCGGCACCACTAAATATTTACTAAGCTTATTTTGGAATAAGATCAGTAGTATGAGCTACCAAGTGAAGATGGAAGTAATGGCTATATTTTATTAGCTTGTTAGCCATTATCCCAACTTGAGGCGCCCAAACGAAAAATTCTACCCACTGAACAACGAACTGCACAAATATCCGTTTTCACAATGTTATGCGTCCTGGGTAAGACGATAAACTGCATCCGCGTCCTGGGTGTAACGATAAACTACATCCGCGTCCTGGGTGTAACGATAAACTACATCCGCGTCCTGGGTAAGACGATAAACTGCATCCGCGTCCTGGGTGTAACGATAAACTACATCCGCGTCCTGGGTGTAACGATAAACTACATCCGCGTCCTGGGTATGACGATAAACTACATCCGCGTCCTGGGTAAGACGATAAACTACATCCAGCAGCAAGGCCTCTGATCAGTAGGTTTTGAAGAGATGGAACCATCTCTTGATTGCTGGTATTCCCAAGTCCACCCTGACCCGGATTACTAGCACTTGTTACAGTCCCAGTTATGGGCTAATAGTTAACCCCAAAACTGGGGTCAGAACGTGTAAAAATAGCTTTTATTACCAGCTATGAATTTTTTAATAAAAATTTTGATCAGCAATGCATTATTACCAGCAATACATTTCTAGAAAAAATTACCAGCAATACATTTCTAGAAAAAATTACCAGTAATACATTTTTGAAAAAAAATATTACCAGCAATACATTTCTAGAAAAATAATTACCAGTAATACATTTTTTGAAAAAAAATATTACCAGCAATACATTTCTAGAAAAAATTACCAGCAATAAATTCTTTGGAAAAAATATTACCAGCAATACATTTCTAAAAAAATAATTACCAGCAATACATTTTTAGAAAAAAATATTACCAGCAATACATTTCTAGAAAAAAATTACGAGCAATACATTTTTTGAAAAAAAATATTACCACCAATACATTTATAGAGAAATAATTGCCAGCAATATATTTTTGAAAAAAAATATTGCTAGCAATACATTTCTGGAAAAAAAATTACCAGCAATACATTTTGAAACAAAAATATTACCAGCAATAAAAATCTTGTCGGCATTAAATATCCCATTGAGGTTGATATGCCGTAAAACAAACCAAACCAAACCAATCAAAATCTTGTTTTTTGCGAACGTGAAATATTAAAAAAATTTTGAGGGACCGATTTTTCTTCTATATTTTTTTTTTTTTTTTTTTGTATATTTTTTATCATCATCGGAATTTTATCCTCGTTCCTTTTTTTAATGTAGATAAAAGATAGATTAGATCATTCATTTTCAATCTTATTTCAGATTCTGGGACATATTTCTAACCCCCCCCCCACCTCCCACACACACACACACACACACACGCGCTATCTTCTTGCCATCATCATCATTATCATTATTGTGATCTCGATAACTGGCGCACTCCCAAAGAACGAAACGAATCCTTCCACAACCACAATCTAAATACCCCCGTCTCTCTCTCTCTCTCTCTCTCTCTCACTCACACACACACACACACACGCACGCACGTATGCACACGTACATAAGCCTTTGCTTATGTTTGTACGTCTGAACGTTTACATCTCATTATTGCAACACAAAACAAAGTGTAAATGTGCGTCATGGATGCAAACTGAGTCAATTGTGAGTGTACTGTACTTTATTCAACCAAACATACGCCCCCCTCCAAAACAGAAATGAAATGTTATCAATCTATCTTGCTCGAGGAGCGAACACATTAAATCAAGATTATTGACTATAACGAGTAGGAACAATTTTCCAAAAGACAAATTCTTTTTTTTTTTTTCATCTGGAGTATAAATTTATACGGTCAATGTTAATAATTTCTTTTTAATTCAATATTTTTTTATATCTGCAAAGAAACGAAGATAAAAAAAAAAAAAATTCTACTGCTTTTTTGTGACACTTAACTACCCGCGAATTCTTCAATGGACTTTGCATAGAGGTTGTATTAGGTTGGTGCAAAAATAATGTCGGTTTTTGACGTATTTTTTAACGTCAAAAACTGACATTATTTTTGCACCAACCTAATATTAATACTTAGCATTTGTTTATATAATTTGAAACTACTAAATATCTGTTGAAAAATAAAATTAAATTATACCTTTTTTCAGTTGTATAACGAACCTGAAACGCAAATTTTAATTTTCACCGTGCATAATGAAGGAATTTACCCAGGTATGAATATTTCTGTTTAAAAATAGATCATTTAAATAATTGTCTTACAGATAGAAGATGGTTTATTTATTTATTTATTTATTTATATTCCATGGATGTGCAGTTGGTGACATCAGCTCGAAATGAGATAATCGGAGAACCGAGTAGAATTCTAGTCCAATTCGTTATATTCACCCGTGGACAAGTTATGAATCCATCTCTTCTCCCCCCCCCCAGCTATGGGTTAAATAATAGGATTTGTATCTGGAAAAATCATTGATATCTCCAAAAATCTGTTATAGAAAAAAAAAGAAAAAATTAATTATTCTTATAATCCAAAATATGTTCCGGTTTTAAATAACAGACACAAGGTTGATAAGTCGTAAAAAATAACTCAATCTTTCTTTTTACTTCATTTCGTAGTCGTTGAGTGTTCATATCAAACCGTTGGTTAGACAATTAGACGGCCTTGTCTTGCTAGATCAATTACGACTGAATAGTGAGTTCGATTCTCAGTTGGTGCTCCACACTTTCGCCCTTGTGCCACATCTAAGCTATGCTTAGAAAATTATTTAAGGCACTTCGACGTGATGTAATGATTAGCACGCTTGTCTTTCTATAACAATTAGTAGTGAGTTTGATCCTCACTGGGTGCCCCATACATTCGGCCTTGTGCCACATCTAAGCTACGCTTAGAAATCATTTAGGGCACCGTGTAATGATTAGTACACTCGTCTCGCTATAACGATTGCAACTGAATAACGAGTTCGATCCTCACTGGGTGACCCATTCTTTCGGCCTTGTGCCATATGTAAGCTACGCTTAGAAAATCACCTTATCAAACCGTTGGTTTGCAAGTGACTATAAGCTCTTCTAAGCTGAATGTTTTCGTATGCCCACTTCCTACATCCCCTTTTAAAAGGTTTATAGTGCTCCGATAACAGCTGGTACGACTGTCACTATCATATTCTACAACTCCCACAGATCCCCCCACAAGCTATTAAGATGCTTATTTGTCTTCTTATTTTCAGTCAAATTTACTATGTGGCCTGGCTGAAGAGCAAATTATTATTATTATTATTATTATTATTATTATTATTATTATTATTTCCTTTGATTTCTGGCGTTTACACATTTCTTTCCGGGTCCCGTCCAGGGACCTAAGGTTAGAAATGGCATCATGACACTTTCCACTGACAAAAAAATTACATAGATAAAGCCCTTCGTAAAGATTGGGCTGTACTTGTCACAACAATTTTTTTGTATCTCTTTGAGGCATGGACTTCCAGGAATCCCTTCAATTAGTCTACTGGAATCTTTTCCAACCAATCCTAGGGCTCCAACTACAACAGGGGTTATTATTATTATTATTATTATTATTATTATTATTATTATTATTATTATTATTATTATTATTATTTCCTTTGATTTCTGTCATATACACATTTCCTCCCGGATCCCAACCAGAGATCTAATGTCAGAAATGGCTTCATGACATTTCCACTGACCATTTTTATGAAAAAAAATAAGATCACACAAATTTTACATCGATAAAGCTCTTCGTAATGTATGAGCTGTACTTATGAGAACGATTTTTTGTATTTCTTTAAGGCACGGGCAACCAGAAATCCCTTCAATGAGTCTATCGGAACATTTTCCAATCAATCCGAGGGCTCCAACCACAACTGGAATTATTGATGTCCTCATGTACCACTTTTTTGAGATTTCCACCTCAAGAACCTTGTATTTTAATAGTTTTTTTTGAAGATCTTCAAAGACACAATACAATCTGTAGGAACTGCCATGTCAATAAGAAAGCATATTCTGTTCCTGTGGTCTTTGATCACGATGTCTGAGCGATTAGCTTTCATTGTTCTGTTTGTGTATATTGTAAAGCCTCATAAATTGTCACAGGTCCTAATCTCTGCAACCGGGTCTGGGTGGTGTTCATAACAGTTTCTTGCAGTTTCCTTCCCGTAAAAGTTGCATATTTCCCAGTTGCAGATATTGGCACACTCTATTATGCCGAATTTTATATTCAGTTGGTGCTAACACCGTGCAACCTGATTACAAGATGGCGATGTGTTTCTGGATATTTATCAAAGAATCTGCATTTGGGGGTCAACACAATTTTCAGTATGTGTGCATGATAATTTCTTTTTAGCAAGCATTGACCCTGTGCAGCAAGAATAAAATCTTCAGTTTCATTTTTTAACCCTGCATTACGTAACCACTGATGGGTACGGGGTTTGTCTACATCAGCTTGTTTGGTACGGACAGAGTACTGATCATGAAGATGTTTATCTTACTATCGTTTCTGCATTTAGTACATAATTATTATTATTATTATTATTATTATTATTATTATTATTTCGATTTCTGCTATGACAACGCTACCTACCAAAAATCCTCTCCCTTAAAAACCGATGTCCTTATAGTTTTAGAAGTATGTTTTATGACTATACTGTTTTATGACTATTGGTTAGCGTGTTTCTCTTTCTAACCATGAGACCCGGGTTCGAATCTCACCATGGTCGATTTGTCAGAAAGTGACTTCCTTATGTTATCGGTCTGGAGGAGGCGATCCCAGTGTGCGGTACCTTTGGAAAGTGCCTGAAAAAAAACATACCCCGAGTATACCCGAGCCTTGTGAGTGACACTGGGTAGACGGAGCCTTTGGGGAGCCGACGGTGGTTGCTTTAGCGCGAAGTCACAAGTATATTTAATAGTTTTTTTCTCTCGTGCTTTTCACCTCTATGGACACGTTCGCTTTCTGACCATAAAACCCGGTTCGAATCTCACCATGTCAGAAAGGTGACTTCTTGATGTTGTTGGTCCGGAGGAGGTGACACCAGCGTGCGGCAACTTTGTCTGAAAGGTTGACTCAAGCCTTGTGAGTGAACCTTTGGGAGCTGGCGGTGGTTGTGCTAGCACGAAGTCACAAGTCATCGTGACCGAGGGTTTGAGCGTGCTAACCTTGTTCAGACTGTTGATCACGCTAGATAACGCGCTCTCTCCCAGAAACTGTAACTAAGGTCCGTTCATCATAGTTGCAGTATAAACCTCAGTTGGGCTCTCTGGGTGTTGAATAAGCACAAATGTGCCTGAGCAGGCGTCTACAATAGGGATTAGCTAGTCGCCCTAGAAGACAGGTAAGCTCGAGTACGAGTGGCCAGCCATTAATATACAACAATAATAATAATAATGTATATTATATATAATGGTTTTATGACTATTATCATAAATATATTGTTTTATGACTATTATCTTTATGACTAATGTTTTATATTGATTTATGACAATTGCTTAATGTAGATTCTACGATTTGATAATAAAGACGTCTAGAAATAATTTTCTTGGCTCCAGCAATGAAGAAATTGAGAAACGCTCAATCTAATTAAAAAAGCATTCTTTAATCATGGATGGCAGACTTATAGATATGTAAGATAGATTCTGGCGAGAAAAAATGTCTCACCCAGCACAGTGAACCGACTTTCTTATCGGCTGACCTAGCAATGGATTCGAGATAGTTTTTCCATTTCATGTCAGCTAGCGTTCTCTGCCGATACGAAATGGAAAAACTATATTGAATCCAGCTGATAAGAAAGTCGGTTCACTGAGCCGGGCGAGATAATTTTTCTCTCCGGAATCTATCTTACATATATATAAGTCTACCATTCGTCCGTGCTTAGAATATTGCTGCTACATATGGTCATGTGCTTCCGCTATTTATCTGGAGCTTCTTGATAAGATCCAAAGAAGAATCAGCAATATTATTGGTCCTGATCTGGTGGCTCGGCTTCAGTCATTTGCTCACCGCTGTAAGGTTGATTCTCTCTGCCTTTTTTATAAATACTTTCATGGTAATTGTTCGGATGAGCTCTACACTATGGTCCCTAGACTGTATGAATTTAAGCACAATACGAGACTGGCGTCGGGATCTCATCAATTTACTGTTGAGCTAGCAACATGAAGCCGTAAATTCTATGCTAACAGTTTTTTTTCTCGCTTGTGGGACTCCCTTTCAGCTCCATGCTGTCCAGCCAACTTTAATCGGCAAAAATTTAAATGCAATGTCAATCGCTATCTACTGTCTTCCTGATTGCTCTTTTCTCTTTCTACTCATTACTAATGTTTCTGTTTCTAATTCCTCCACACCCTGTAACCCCTTGTGTGCTAGTGGCTGTACTGTCTTGCTTAGGGTGACACTGATTTTAAAAAAATCGCCTTGTCTAAATTGGACTTCAAGATCAGCGGTTGATCGTTTAAACAATAATGTATAAGCACTTCCAGTAGTGACGATAATCTACAGGTTACTCATAAAAACAAACGATTTTTATAATGAGGAAAATGGACTTGGAGAATTAGACACTCACAGGGAATACTGACGGTAGTCGGGGTGCAGAGAGGAAACAGCGAGTAACCTGCCTAAAGAGCTTGTGTAAATGGATGGCAGAACAGGGATTGGGAAGAATAGTAAAGAGAAATATTACTTCGAGCTACGACGGATAGGAAGTTGTGGAGAGGCATGATCAGCTACCTAAAGAGCTTGTGCAAATGGATGGCAGAACAGGGAATGGGAAGGATAGTAAACTGAAACATATTACTTAGAGCTACGAAGGATAGGAAGTTGTGGAGAACCATGATCACCTTCGTAAAGAGTTTGTGTAAATGGGTGGAAGAACAGGGACTGGGAAGGGTAGTAAAGACATAAATATTACCTAGAGCTACGAAGGATAGGAAATTGTGGAGAGCCATGATCACCTACCTAAAGAGCTTGCGCAAACGGATGGCAAGACAGGGACTGGGAAGAATAGTAAAGAGAAATATTACTTCGAGCTACGAAGGATAGGAAATTGTGGAGAGCCATGATCACCTACCTAAAGAGCTTGTGCAAACGGATGGCAGGACAGGGACTAGGAAGAATAGCAAAGTGAAAAATATTATTTCGAGCTACGAAGGATAGGAAGTTGTGGAGAGCCATGATCACCTACCTAAAGAGCTTGTGCAAATGGATGGCAGAACTGGGAATGAGAAGGATAGTAAAGAGAGAAATATTATTAGGTTGGTGCAAAAATAATGTCGTTTTCTCACATATGTTACTATGTGAGAAAACGACATTATTTTTGCACCTAATACTACGAAGGATAGGAAGTTGTGGAGAGCCATGGATGGCAGAACAGGAGTTGGGAGGGATAGTAAGGAGACAAACATTGGTAAGATTTACAAATGGCGGGAAGTTGTGGAGTTGCCCACGTCCTGAAGGGTCACGGCCCGTAAAAGATGCATATTGCTTGCAAACGAAGTGCCAACTTAATGTAAAATTATTCATTCATTTTTTTTTCTTTTTATTCATGTCCACTTTATTTAAAAATATTAGGTTGGTGCAAAAATAATGTCATTTTCTCACTTATGTTACTATGTGAGAAAACGACATTATTTTTGCACCAACCTAATATATATTCTTTCTTTCTTTTTTTGTTTCTGAATCCTTCGAATTTTCTTGGATTACTTCTCTCCGTCTCTTTCATTTTTTATTTGCCTTTCCTTTTCTCGTTCTCTTGTTTCATCTGCTGTCTTAATTATTTTATAACAGATAAATGTCTCTCGCGCGCTCTCGTCATAATAGTAGCAGGAGTAACAAATAGTATCAGTGAGATGTTCCATACTCTAAATTTCAGCGTCATTACACCAGCCAAACTTATTGCTTTTGCCTGGGGATCGACTGCACCACTACCATACTACACAGAAACGTTTATATCTAGTAGGCTACACAGTAGTACTACAAACATACCACAAACAATTCCGCAGTTCGGTTATTAGCCATTGTTTCGAGCAAATATCTTTCTCCCGTCAGCAGCAGACACAACGGGAACCACGTTAGACGTCGTCAAACAGAATTTAGCAGTAACGAAAAAGTGGGCCTAGTGTTTTTCTTACTGACCCCTTTTTTTTTCGCACATCGTCTATTATTTAGTGTAGGGCTAAAAGATTAATGTTTTGCCATATGTAAGCTAGCCCTTATTGTCTCAATGATCCTACGATTCTAGGGTTTTTTGCAGGGGTTTCTGGTTTTAACTTACCAGACATTCAAAACCCTTTCTTTATTCGATGTATTTCAGTTTGCTTTAATATTTCACTCTATAGCCTTGGATGGCGGCCAATGTAGATGAAGAATTTCTCTGAGTTACAAACTGTAAAGAAACCAACGCCAAACTATTCGACTGCCTTTCCCAATAAACCATAGCAAGTCTTATATAATAAAACAAAAGGAATTTGTGGAGAACCATGACCACTATATTCCTGCGGTTTTCAAGCATTAACCTACCAAATATTCAAGATCCTTTCTTTATTCATTATTCTACATATTTTGCCCGGAACTAATTTTGCCTACCCAAAAGCTTAGCAGAGTATTTAGAGACATAAAAACTTTGTTATTAGGTTGGTGCAAAAATAATGACGTAATAATGTCGTTTTTTGATGTTAAAAAATACGTCAAAAAACGACATTATTACGTCATTATTTTTGCACCAAACTATCAGAAACAAGGAAAAGAGTACTAAATTGTTACGTGATATCTGTCCTCCTGTATGACAGTGCATGCTGGATAATCTCCTCACAGATGAAAAAGAGACTTACAGCAACAGAAAAATGGTTCTACAGAAGGATGTTGAGGATACCATGGACCGAACATGTGAGTAACGACGAGGTTTTAAAGAAAATGGAAATATTAAGGAAACGTATACTTAACACCAGGAAGAGGCAGATATTTCTGGCGCATGTAACGAGGAAGGAGGGCTTGGAAAATCTGATACACACAGGACCGATTGAAGGTAAGAGAGACAGAGGATGAGCTTGAGTAAATGGATGGTAGAACAGGGTTTGGGAGAAATAGCAAACAAAAACAAAACTTATGAAAAGATAAAAGGTGGAGAAGATGTGGATGGTGATGAACGGACACGGCACATAAAAGAAGAATACCCTTACATAAAACATGAATTCATCTCCCCCGCTAGCAATGACTTAGACTAAGTCAGTTTTAATATTTCAGACAGGACTCTTTAGCCTTGGATCGCAGCCAATGTAGATGAAGAATTACTCTGAATTTCTAACTGTGAAGAAAGCAACGGGAAACTATTTTCCTATCTTTCCCAAAAAGTCATGACAAGTCATTGATAATAAAAAAAAAGAAAACTGTGGAGAGACATGATCGCCCACGGTACTCATCATTATTATTAGATTGGTGTAAAAATAATGACGTAATAATGTCGTTTTTTGACGTTAACGTCAAAAAACGACATTATTACATCATTATTTTTGCACCAACCTAATAATTGTTATCAAAACAATAAAAATCGTGATAAACGTCTACATAGTTCATTGGATAACGTCTTTGACAGCAGTGTATTGAAGACATTAATTCTGATTTTCGTTAATATTGTTTTCCTTTCTTAGTACGGGTGCGGCAGAAATACCTCCCACAAATACCCCCCCCCCCCCAGAAATATGTCCCACATAATGGCAAGAAATTAACTAAATAAAGACACCATTACTACTAATGCATTACCATTATGTGGGTGGTATTTCTGGGAGGGATATGTGGGAGGTATTTCTGCCGCACCCTGTGTAAATATATTTCCCGATATTTCGAGCATTGTTTATACAACTTCTACCATGTTTTTGAGCATTTTAGCAATGTTTCAAATTCCTAAAAATATTTACCACTCTTCAAGAATCATTTTCTTCTTCTTTTATGTACCGTGTCCCTTCCAGACGTGGGCGATCATGGTCCTCTACAACTTCCTATCTTTTGTACCACTAGGAAATTTTTGTCGTTTCGCCGTCTACCCTATTCATCCACATTAGTCAGTTTTATTCACTGTTTCCATCTGCCCTTCTTGCTTTAGCATATGTCCTGTGAATGTCAAATTCTCCAAATCCCCTTTCTTCATTATGATTCTAAGTCCAAGTATCTGTTTTGTTTCCATTTTTCTTAAAACGTCCTCGTTGCTCATATGCTACGCCATAACAGTTGAGTATTAGACCAGAGGTCGCCAACATTTTGAACTGACCAATAAATATATAATTTTAAATATGGCGGACCACTAATATGAATTTAGAAAAAAAAGGTAAATACATTTATATAATAATAATCGGAAAACTTTTATTTTATTAATAGGAAATGCACCCATTAAAGATAACAAAATTATACTGTAATTATTTATATAAAACAAATTGAGTATCTGTCTATATTTCTGAGATGAGGCATTATGTACTTTATTTACATTTTTCGGACTATTGTCCTCATCTTTGTCGCCATATTTATTACAACATTTCGGCCCTTCAGTATCTGTCTATATTTCTAAGATGAGGTATTATGTACACTATCTACATTATTCGGACTATTGTCCTCATCTTTGTCGCTATATTTAGTACAACGTTTCGGCCTTTCAGTATCTATCTATATTTCTGAGATGAGGCATTATGTACTTTATTTACATTATTCGGACTATTGTCCTCATCTTTGTCGCCATATTTATTACAACATTTCGGCCCTTCAATATCTGTCTATATTTCTAAGATGAGGTATTATGTACACTATCTACATTATTCGGACTATTGTCCTCATCTTTGTCGCTATATTTAGTACAACGTTTCGGCCTTTCAGTATCTGTCTATATTTCTGAGATGAGGTGTTATGTACTTTATTTACATTATTCGGACTATTGTCCTCATCTTTGTCGCCATATTTATTACAACATTTCGGCCTTTCAGTATCTGTCTATATTTCTAAGATGAGGTATTATGTACACTATCTACATTATTCGGACTATTGTCCTCATCTTTGTCGCTATATTTAGTACAACGTTTCGGCCTTTCAGTATCTGTCTATATTTCTGAGATGAGGTGTTATGTACTTTATTTACATTATTCGGACTATTGTCCTCATCTTTGTCGCCATATTTATTACAACATTTCGGCCTTTCAGTATCTGTCTATATTTCTAAGATGAGGTATTATGTACACTATCTACATTATTCGGACTATTGTCCTCATCTTTGTCGCTATATTTAGTACAACGTTTCGGCCTTTCAGTATCTGTCTATATTTCTGAGATGAGGTATTATGTACACTATTTACATTATTCGGACTATTGTCCTCATCTTTGTCGCCATATTTATTACAACATTTCGGCCCTTCAGTATCTGTCTATATTTCTGAGATGAGGTATTATGTACACTATTTACATTATTCGGACTATTGTCCTCATCTTTATCGCCATATTTTTTACAACGTTTCGGCCCTTCAGTATCTGTCTATATTTCTGAGATGAGGTATTATGTACACTGTTTACATTATTCAGACTATTGTCCTCATCTTTTTTCGCCTTATTTATTACAACACTTCGGCTTTTCAGTATCTGTCTATATTTCTGAGATGAGGTATTATGTACACTATTTACATTATTCGGACTATTGTCCTCATCTTTGTCGCCATATTTATTGCAACGTTGCGGCCGTTGTATTAGTTAGATCCAGTGACAGGACCCAAAGAGCGTGAGTTCAATACCCGGCTAAAGCAGTGGAGAACTTTCAGAGGGAAATTAACAGGAGATAACTGATAACTGACATCCATTAAAACATGGCACGTAGAACTAGAACAGTCTACACCAGTGAGCGAAATA
The DNA here is from genome assembly GCA_963932145.1 of Acanthosepion lycidas. NCBI lineage: Eukaryota > Metazoa > Mollusca > Cephalopoda > Sepiida > Sepiidae > Acanthosepion > Acanthosepion lycidas. Next base: position 22,691,895 of record OZ010587.1, on the reverse strand, counting down.
AAGGGTTCAGTTCGACATTCTAATCACCTGAAGAAGGCCGGAGCGTACAATATGTGCTCACCGGTCTTCCTCAGTTGTATATCGATCTGGGTAGTCTACAATTAATTCCGAACTGAACCTTTTATCTACGGGGACAGAACTGTTCTCGTTTCAAGGAAACCATCTAGTTCGTACTTTTATTTTGTGCTGATCACCCGTTTCCACCGAGTGCAAGTAAACACTGCTCGGCCCAAGGATTGAACTCACAATCACTGACATCAAATTCACAAACCAACGCTTTAATCCACTAGGCCATTGTCCCCTAGGACAATCTCATACCCCACCCACCCACGTAGATTAAATAAAAGATACAGTTCAGGATTTCCTGTAGGTTACGCAGATCAATATACACCTGCGGAAGGTCGAATGGCACAGCGGCCGAAACGTTTTGATGACAACAACAGTGATGAGGAGAATAGTCCGAATATAAATAATGTAAATAATAACTCCTCATCCCAGAAATTCAGACAAAAATCATCTAGAAAGTGGAAGGAAAATGTGACACCGAAATCCGAAAGCGCATTGGAATAGCGAAAGATGCCTTCCAAAAGCTAAGCAAAGTATTGAGAAACAGGAAAATTTCATTAGAAACAAAGAAAAAAGTACTGAACTGTGATGTAATATAAGTCTTCCTATATGGCAATGTATCTAGGGACAGATGAAGAATAGCCTTGAGGCAACAGTAATATGGTTCTACTGAAGGATGCTGAGAATACCATGGACTGAACATGTGAGCAATGAGTTTAAAAGGAAATTGAAACACAAAGGACTCTTTTACTAAACATCGAAAAGAGACATTTAAAATTTCTAAGACACATAATGAAGAAAGAATGCGTAACCCCTGCCTAACGAGCTTGCCTAAATGGATGATAGAAAAAGGTTTAGGAGAGGTAACAAAACAACAAATTTTTTAAGAGCTACAAAGGGCAGAAAATTGTGGAGAGCCATGATCGCCAACGTCCTGACGGGACCCGGCACAAAAAAAGAATATGTTTGCGTAAATGAATGGTAGTACAGGGTTTAAGAGATATAGGAAAAACAAAATTTGCTAAGAGCTTCAAAGGAAAGGAAATTGTGGAGAACCATCATCGCCCACGTCCTGAAGGGATACGGCACAAAAAAAGAAAAAACTTGTGCAAATGAATGGAAGAACAGGATTTAGGAGAGATAACAAACGACAAAATTTACTAAGAGCTACAAAGGAAAGGAAATTGTGGAGAGCTATGACCGCCCACGTCCTGAAGGGATACGGCACAAAAAGTACAACAAGCTTGTGCAAACGAATGGAAGAACAGGATTTAGGAGAGATAACAAAAGACAAAATTTACTAATAGCTACAAAATACAGGAAGTTGTGGAGAGCTATGATCGTCCACTTCCTGTAGGGACACGGCACAAAAAAGAAGAACGAGTTTGTGTAAATAGATCGCAGAACGGGGTTTAGGAGAGATAGCAAATCAACCAAAAAGAGCTACACAAAACAGGAAACTGAGGAGAGCTATGATCGCTAACGTCCTGAAGAGACATGGCAAGAAGATTTTTATCTTCTTTGGTTTTATTTTTTATTTATTTTCCTTTTCTTTTTTTCTCTTTGTGTGTGTGTGTGTGTGTGTGTGTGTGTGTGTGTGTGTGTGTGTGTGTGTGTGGTGCATCTTTTGCTGTAAAAAATGCAACTGCATATTTCTGTATCACATTCTCGGATAGTTAGACTACAGCTAAAGGACAGACATTTTTAACATTATTTTCTAAAAATTAGATGCCCTGTCGGCTGGTACTTCAGCATACACCAACTGCAGCTCTGCAGAGGGGTAAGCCCCTACCACTACCACCACAAATGAGGTATCCTGGGTATGACGATAAACTACACCCACGTTCTGGGTATGACGATAAACTACATCCGGCAGCAAGATCTCTGATCAGGACATTTTGAGGAGCCTAGAACCACCTTTAATTGCTGGTGTTCCTCGGTCCACCTCGACTCGGGGTGGTAGCCCCAGTTAGGCTATGGTCAAATAGTTAAACCCCAAACGAGGCTCAAAACTCCATGTAAGTGTAAAAATAGGTTTTAATACCAGCAATACATTAAAAAAAAATTACCAGTAATAAAAATCTTGCCGGCATTAAATAAGCCGTTGTGGTTGATAAGCTGTAAAACAAAACAAAACAAATCAAACTATTCTAAAAAATTAGCTCGTTAGGGTTAATAGTGTATAAAGGACCAAGATATTGAGATTAACGTTTCATATTTTGTTTAATAGGCTTTATGCATTGATTTATGTCTTACGTATTGGTGGGGGTGAGGCTGATCTGCATTGATCAGTATACAGGGTGCGATGGATAAATTATCGTCAAAATTACGACAAAATAAAAATAACACGGGCATCTCATTTTAACAGATATATTTATCAAAATTACACTAAAATATCTTAAAATACTAAAGAGTAAATTTATTCAATAAAGTCACCATTGGCTTTAACCACGGATTCCAGACGACTTCGGAATCTCTTACAACTCTTCTGTATGGTCTCCTTGTTTAAGTTGGGGAATGATGCCATAATCCTTGCCTTCACTTCATCTTTGGTGTTACAAGAAGTTTTGTTGGTCTCTTGCTCAATTGCGCCCCACATGTAATAATCAAAGGGGTTGCAGTTTGGGAAGTTAGATGGCCAGATGTAAGGGTAATGTGGTCGCAGAAACTGCCGGATAGCTATGACTGGGTTCTCCTGCTTGTGTTTCATGGTGGAGAGTCCGTCTGCCAGACATAGTGTCTTCGAGCATCCAGCCTTTTGACCCAGAGCAGCACTACCTTCTCAAGACACTTGATGTAGGCCTCCGTGTTGAGTCTGTGGCCCTGTGGGAAGATGAATGGAGGCATAACGTCGCCATTACGAGTGATCACTCCAAACACCTTCGTAATCACCATTAAACTCATCCAGCTCTTTCCGAATTCTCTGCACTGTCTTCAGATTAGCATCCAAATACTCTGAAATGTTCGTATTGTAGCATCCGGTGCGAATGCCAAGGAGTACAGCTGCCATTTCCAAATTTCTGGCGGAGTGAATTGCGTAATGGTGGTTTTTTTCTTACAGACAGTGCCCAACCGACCCTACTATACTATGCAGTCGACAAAATCAAAAACGAACAAGGCGCATGCGCGAAATTAAAAATATAAAATGGCAACAATTGCCCCATCGCACGCTGTATGTACGAATAGTTCGTCAGTATGTGTAAAAAGTTCCAATAAGTCAGTTCACAATGTCACGCCTGACGATATTTCCAGCCAGAATCGATCAGAGATTTATCAGCCAACTATTTATCTGTGAATCAAATATTGCTATTACATTTGGTCTGGTGCTTCTGCTATGTATCTAGAGATTCTTGATAAAATACAAAGGAGAATCTACAAAGGTTATCGGTCCTGATTTGATATCTCGACTTCAGTCACTCTCCCAACGCCGTAACGTCGCTTACCTGTGTCTTTTCTATAAATGGCTTCACGGTAATTGCCCCGATGAGTTTTCCTCTTCAAGTACCCAAAAATTTAAGCGGAGTACTAGATTGGTAGTTAGGTTGCCTGATTATTGCGTTTAGCATGAAGCAGTCTGTCGCCTCTGAATGTTGACTTCAATGTTCACTTTTATATTTACATATGTTATATCTCTTATATTGAGCACTTCTCTCTCTCTCTCTCTCTCTCTATATATATATATATATATATATATATATATGGGCAGTAATCCCTGTTTTATACAAGTTTCATTATAAGCGACTGAGAAGACACTGCGATTAAGCATTTTGTCTTGTGTTCGCATAAGTGTTTTCTTTTCTGGATATAAACTGTACAAAAACTACATTATTTACATTATTCGGACTATTGTCCTCATCTTTGTCGCCATATTTATCACAACGTTTCGGCCGTTGTACGCTCCGGCCTTCTTCAGGTGGGTGGAATTTCGAACTGAACCCTTTATTTCGCTCACTGGGGTAGACTGTTCTAGTGAGCGAAATAAAGGGTTCAGTTCGAAATTCCAACCACCTGAAGAACGCCGGAGCGTACAACGGCCGAAACGTTGAGATAAATATGGCGACAAAGATGAGGACAATAGTCCTAATAATGTAAATAATGTACATAATAGCACATCTCAGAAATATAGACAGATACTGAAAGGCCGAAACGTTATAATAAATATGGCGACAAAGATGAGGACAATAGTCCGAATAATGTAAATAGTGTACATAATACGTCATCTCAGAAATATAGTCAGATACTGAAAGGCCGAAACGTTGTAATAAATATGTCGACAAAGATGAGGACAATAGTCCGAATACTGTAAATGGTGTACATAATATCTCATCTCGGAAATATAGACAGATACTGAAAGGCCGAAACGTTGTAATAAATATGGCGACAAAGATGAGGACAATAGTCCGAATAATGTAAATAATGTACATAATACCTCATCTCAGAAATATAGACAGACTCTGTACAAAAACTGTTCAAATGTTCTATATATCCCACAGGTTTCAGATATTCCATTCGCCATCATCAAGTATGTTTTTTTGTTTTATTTTTAACTGAATATGTAAATTTTTATATATGTGTATTTATAGTAATGGGAATAGTTTGTTTTATTTTCCAAACACGACCAGCACTTTGTGACTGTGTTTACAGTTGATATTATAGAATGTTGGCTTTTTCTTTGTTATTATTACTGCTTGCAGGCTATTTTTATGTGTGGATGAGGCTATTATAATCGTATTTTCTACGATTACGTTGCGGAAGAAGTTTGGTAGGTGTCTGTATGCACTTAAATGTGTCTTAATTGAGCTATAACCAGAGAGATGTAAAGTGAGTCTTTTTGATAAGAATGTAGTGGCATATCCAATATAATTATTGATGAATTTGGTTTGATCAGTAACGCATATAAGTTCCTAAATAAGATTGGTCTTCTATAATTTGGATCTTGCAAGTGAGTTGTTGTTGTTAGCTGTTCTAAATATTTATTTTATATTTGCATATTTTTTTATCATATATATTGATGTTCCACACCGAATGGCGACAGTCTGTTTCATGCTTGAACACAAACTTTATGAACTGGAGATTGCGTTAAGCATAAAACAGATTGTCACCACCTGGTGTTGTCCTCTATATACACGTGTGTATAGGTTTGTGGGGGTGTAAAATTTCAGCTATAGCTTAAAATACATTTCTCAAAGGAAATGACAATAGAAAAACTTGATCAGAACCAAAAATACAATAGCAATAATAATTCTGAAACAGGTGTATATAGAATAAATTGTCACAACTGCTCCTCACACTACACTGGGGAAACTTGCAGAAATTTAAAATAATGTATCTATGAACACACAAAGGATTTTTTACACAATAATTTATCAAATGCATTAATCATACATAGAAATAAATTCAAAAACTCTGATCCGAAAAAAATGACACACTTATTAAAATCGATTTATTTAGACGGAAAATTCTCAAGAGTACTGCTATTGAATTTTATCAAAATATAAATCTGCGCCTGAGATTTTTTTCAAATATCTCCGTTCCTGAAAGAATTACTTATTTCCAAAGCCGACATACATGACGATAAAGATGTTAAAATTTAAAAGAAAACGGTAAAATTCATGGCATCCTTTTATTTCAAATATACATCCCATAAATCAATCACAAACTAAAATAATATACAGATTAATTACATTATAAAAAAAAACCAACTCAACAATATCATTTACTCACTTTCGTTTATTAGACATTAAATTATGTCACTTAGCATCCTCCATAGTTTACCTAGACTTTTCAGTTCACCTGGTGAATATTTATGAGCGTTTCTTAAAATTATTTTTTTTAAAAAACCACCAACATTTCTACTTTCGTTTATAAAGTCTGGTTGGAAAATAAAATCCTTATATTTTTCTTGATAAAGTCCATCAGAGGACGAAATGCGTCGGATAAGATAAATTCTCTTTTTGTTTTTATTTATATTGTTGTAACCTAGGGAAGGTTACTGAATAGAATAATCAAACGAAGATTGGTAATGAACGATAATACTTAGGACAAGAACAACATATATAAGATTCGCCAGCGGCGCGTAGAAGTAGTCAACTGCGAAAAGTGAGTCAAATGAATTCCATAATGAATCTCCAACTGCAGGAGATCTAGCAACCTCCCCATGCGGTCAGATGTGGCACAAGGCCGAATTTAATGTGGGATATCCGATTCCGTAGACTCGGCCAAAAATTCCTCACTGATCCCTTATAAAACGGGGTTAGGTAGCTGTTTTCCGAGACGAGACTCTGCCCTTCGGCATAGCCTTGTCTGGGGATCCTCTCTGCACGTAGGTAGAGAGTTTGACTAGCACAGCTAGAGAGGAATGTCCAACTGCATGATATCTACCTACCGCCCCACGCGGTCAGATGTGACACAAGCCCGAATTTAATGTTGGATATCCTAGCCCGTATGCTCGGCCATAATTCCTGGTAGACCCCGTATAAAACAAGATCGGGTTTCTGTTTCACGAGACGAGACGAGACTCTGCCCTTCGACATAGCTTCCTCTGGGGATCCTCTCTGCCTATAGGTAGAGAGTTTGACCAGTACAGCTGGAGACGTATCTCCAACTGCAGACCAACATACAGTATTTACTACCGTATTTATGTGAATGGGGACATACACATTATCGTCAGTAGGTATGCTACAACACACACACACACACACACACACACACACACACACACACACATATATATATATATATATATATATATATATATATATATAAAGAACAGTAAGATATATAATCCAGTGTTCTTATTGATATTTTTTATTTTTATTTTTACGAAACAGTGCTCAATGTAAATTTACAGAGCATAAATATTGTAAATTAACTGATTTAAAATATTTTGTCGCTACACAGTAATAACCATGTTTCAAAAACTGAAGCTAAAATCTTCAAATTTAATTATATAATTAAATTAAAAGCATTAGTTCCGTTTCATCTTCAAGCGATTATTGGAATAACTTATTTTTAAATTTATTGAGTTTTAAACGCACATATAAATTCATAATTTCCTGTTTCCAAGGATACAGAGAAATCCAATCATTCAGACAGGGGCGGTAGCATGTTCATTTTTATTAACTATTGTTGTATCAATTATGAGTTACGTTCGAAAAAGAGGTTAAGTTTAAGGAGGGTAGGATATTTTCAACAAATTCTGACATCCGTTAAATGCATGTCGTCTGGGGTTTTTTTATTAACGGCAAAAAATTTGTTCTTGCTTGTATACTTAAAGATTTGGGTTAGAATACGTTTTATTTAACTACAATTTTAAAATATTTTTACTCTTAATTACTAATAGGCTATATTTCTATTTAAAACAAGTAAATGTAACAGAATTACTTAAATTATTTAGAATAATTTTTTCATATCAAATATAAGTATGTATATTACCAGCTCCCATTTTTTAATTTTATATTTAAATATTATTTAAGGAAAATTTTTGACAATGACGGCAAAAAATAGTTATTTCATTTCTTTGATTCAGTAAATTTTTATTTTTTTATAGTGAAGTAATAAAATCATAACTATAAATCATTACTATTTGACGTAGTGAAGGCAGCTTTAGTCTGTATAAAATAAATAAAAAGTAAAGAGGAAATGGAAAGCAGAAAGGTGAAAAAGAGGGCCGAATATAACTGTGAAACAGAAGGTCTAAATGGGTAAAGGAGGTATCAAGTAGTTCGCTTACAGGAATATATTATGCAGTGATAAGTTTGCAGAAAAGAAGAAAGTTACATGAATGTACAGTATGATAGATTGAGAACAGTTCACTCGTAGTAAAAAGAGTTATACATGACGAAATACAGTAGCAAAAATAAATGTATGCAAATGTATAACTTAAATCTACAATTAAAACAAATGTTCAATTAATAATACGATAACAAAGGAGACCAATGCAGAGAAAAAAACTAAGAAGTTTACATACCGGCGATGCTATCGTTGGGATAAATTTAGGAAGATAAGAAAGCAATATTTATTCTGTTTAATACAGAAATGTGGCACAAGGCCGAAGGGGGAATTGGAGAAAGGACGGTCTTCTTCTGTCTTAACTATAACTTAGCTAGCCACAAACACTGACCGAATCGTACGAACAATATTCCTTACACCAAAACAACACATTCTTACCTACCGTTCTTACTATTAGGTTGGTGCAAAAATAATGACGTAATAATGTCGTTTTTTGACGTTAAAAAATGACATTATTACGTCATTATTTTTGCACCAACCTAATACATTCACCATAATACCTCATTGTCTCTATGAAAATACTAACTAGTCCCCATTTTTACAATTCAATGTCTGTGGTTGGGAGGGGACATATGATTGTTCTAAGCGCAGCTTAGATGTGGCACACGGGCGAAAGCGTGGAGCACCCAGTAGAGATCGAACTCACTTTTCAGTCGTAATATATCTAGCGAAGCAAGCTTGTTAACCATTACACCACGTTGAAGTGCCCTAGGAAGATAAGAAAAGCAGGAACTGGGTGCTTTGAGCCTGTGATTTATTATGAGGATTCCGGCAATTGCTACGAGCTAAACAGGAAGTGGTCAAAAACGGTGACTAATTTAAAATGTACCTAAATTAAAAAAGGTACTAGCAAGGCGGAATTAAAATAATAGACACGCTGTACCGCGGTAAGAGAACAGCAAGAATGAAACTCTAAAAGCCAATTCTTTTTGACTCTTTATTTTGACTTCAGTTGCCTCTTTCCCGACGGCCGTACTTTTTAGTTACCTGAACGTGAGATATTTAGAATTTTCCTGAGTTAAATGAGTTAGGAACAACGGAATTTTAGCTGAAATGGCTGGGTAAAAATAACAGATGAGTTTTGTCTTTTGCTAAGGCTTTTCGTCAATGTGAGAACACCGTGGACAGTGCATGTAAGAAATAAGGAAGTTTTAAGCAGACAAGAAACAGTAAAGAAACTGCTGTTAAAAATTCTGAGAGAGATACCTGAAATTGTTCGGACACATAATGAGAAAAGTAGGCGTGGCGAATTTAATACTCGCAAGTCATATTGGATACAAGGAACGCAAAGGGGAAACAGAATAATCTTCTTTACGAGTCTGGGTAAATGGAACTGCCGGGAGCAAAAAAAAAGTCTGGAAGTGGTGGAGAGCCATGACAGCCTACGTTCTGAAAGAAAATGGCGCATAAAGTTAGCCTGCTAGATTTGAGCGTAAAGACAAGCAATTATTTACATCAATTCGGACTGTTGAATTATTTACATCATTCGGACTGTTATCCTAATTGCAATATTCACAACATTTCGGACGCCGTATGCTCCGGCCTTCTTCAGGCGAATGGAATTTCTAACCGAACTCTTTGTTTCGTCCATCGGGATAAATTGTTCTACCTCCATGTGCCATGCCTCTTCTGGCTGATTCATTTATTTCCCTTTAACTCAGCACTCCAAGTTTTTGATTCACTACTGCCGTGGCCTGGTATCGAACTCCAAGTTCTTTAGTTCTAACCACTAGATCCAATCAAAGTCTTTATCCACTCGGCCATATGTCCTTGAGGACGTCAGTGTGTGTATCTTTGTTCAACATGTACCCTGTGAAAAATACGTTCAAAATTGATATACTCTGGTAAAATCTGTCATCGCCAAGCCGATAAAATCTAGCTTCTTTCGATGTTTGTGTGCGTGGGAAAAGAAGTAAAAGCGCGCTGTTTTTTTATTGTTTTTGAGTTGTTTTTTAAATATTAATCCGATGCTAGCAGTCTGTTACTGTTCCGGCTGTTCTTTTCTAGAGAAAGATTAAGTACAGATGTCATAATCTGTCTTTCGTATCTGCTTTTTATCATAAGTCAGATATATTAATCAAATTTTAACGTAAACACTTAAAAAAACGACACAGAAACATAGAAATTAGCACAGACAAATCAAATTCCTATTGATATCCGTATTGACAAACGGTAATATTAACCGTTTCCTTAACTGGAAAGAGCGATAACAGCTACAGGACTTGAAAATAAAAAAATATATATTTTCCTGAAAAATTGTTTTAGTAGAAAGATTTTATAAATGTCAACATAAAGCAAGTACGGCTGTTCGGTGAATGAATGCCAAATATTTCCTTCTAGGGAAACGGCTAATATTACCATTGCGATGTGTCAAGTTGAATGACTCAAAGATTTCGTAGATTTGAGTGACAGAAACACAAAGAACTGTACCAAATAACAGAAACCACGTCACTTGAGGACTACCAACAGTAGTAACAACTAAAGTGGATAGAACGTGTAATACGAAGAGAAAATAATCAAGATGTTGACATTACACACTACTTCAAACAAAAAGTTGGCAAAGGAAACCTCCATCAATACTGGAAAGAGTGATAACATCTACTGAGACGTGAGAGAAACACATTTTCATGAAAAGAATTGTTCTAACAGAAATCATACTTATTATAAAACCCAGGTTGTGTGTGTGTGTCTGTTCGTTTATATATTGGATCGGATTTCCTACATTTTTCAACCGATTTCAACAAAACTTCACAGGACTACGAAAAATTACCTTGCGGTGGTTCTAACAGTGCCAAAAATTGGAAAAACACAATTGATTTTGCACGAAATTAATTTGAAAACACGATTAAGAGGCATCGCGAGAATGAAAGGGGGACAACTCATATCGAGTTATACTTATTATAAAACCCAGGTTGTTTGTACGTGTGTGTTCGTTTATATATGGGATCGGATTTCCTACATTTTTCAACCGATTTCAACAAAACTTCACTTTTTTTTTTGGCAGGTAGTGTTTCTTATTGTCTTGCACACTTTTTTCTTTATTTTTACATTCAGAATGCTTTAAAAATTCCATTTACAAGACAATTGTTTATAATAAAATTCTATTCAATCGGTAGACTCATAACGATTGAAAACAATGTTTTTGTTTGAGTTTGGGTTTGACCAATTCGTAAAAAAAAACAAAAAACAAAAAAACTAATTGTATTGTTGGTAATGTTTTTATAAAAAATGTATTTTTACACTAATGTTGCATTGATTATCATTTACTATGAAAATGAATTGTTGGTCACTTTACTATAAAAGTGTACTGTTGATTTTGAGGGATTCACAATTTGACCGTAGCTGATACATTAACAGATGCTGCTACCCTGGGTTAGAGTGGATCTGGGAATAAAAGCAATTAACAGGTGCTTCTACGCTCCTCAAAGCTTCCAATATCCCAATCAGAGGCCTTGCTGCCGGATATAGTTTATCGTCATACCCAGGACGCCATTTTGTTTCAGCCTCCATATTTAATTAAACTGTAAACAATAAAATAAAAGGTCGTTAGGAAGCCTTATACAACATTTGAACAGTTTTTTAAGAATAAATATGTTTGGATTTATGTTTAAATAATGGGTAAATATTTATGCCGCACCCATTAAGTTGCGTTACCTTTGGAAAGACCTGAAAACCATACTTCGGTTTGTCCGAATCCTTGTAAGTAAAATTCGGTAGGCGGGATTGTATGGAAACCATAACTGGTTGTGTTAGCACTAAGTCACACGTCATCGTGACTGAGGGTTTGAGTGCACTGTTATTCGACTACTGATCATGCCAGATTCTATACTCCCTTCCAGAAACTAACTAACGTATACATAACCTAGTTGCAGTATAATCCACATGTAGGCTCTGTGAGTGTTGAAGAAACACAAATGTGCCTGAGCAAGCGACTGCAACAGGGATTGTCTATCCACCCTAGCAGACGGCTGTGATCGGAAAACGAGTAGCCGATCATTATACTGCTTTTTATAAGAGTTTAATTTTTGCTATAGATTATTTTCGTATTTAATTTGTCGTTGGTACCATTCGTGTCCGAGTTTGGTGCATCCGATGCCGCCACAATACCTGAACCCGGCCAGGTTCAGGAGGCCAAGCCGGGAATGGAACTGTCGCGGGCATTGACTGCATGGTAGGGCAGGTGATGGTCTTGGCTGGAGTGAAGTTTCAAGTGATGATCGAACTCGTTACATTAGCGCACTCGTTTACGTGGCCAGCTTGATAAACATTAAGTTGGCGTGGGCGACTTAGTAAGCTTTTCACTGCTATATACGCAGCCAGTATTGCAGCTCGTCTCATACCGTACATCACACACACACGCACGCATACAGACACTCTCACTCGCGCACACACACACACATACACTCACGCATACACATATATACACGCTCACACACACACATATACATATACACACACGCATACACACACACGCATACACATATGCACACACTCACACACATATACACACACGCATACGCTCATAAAAATATACACACTCACACACAAATACAACTAAACACACTAACACACTTACACGTAAACAAACACGCATACCCACAAATATATACACATACACACAGATGCACACACATACATATACACACAAACGCCTACGCGCATACACATATACACACTCACACAGACACACTCACATATGCACACACACGCATACACATATGTACATAGACATACCCACACACACACTGAAGCTTCTTTCTTATAGTACATGGAGGAAAAGGTAAGTTGTAAATAAAGCGCTATACGAAAAGGCAAATTCACCCCAGTTTTAGGTTCGTGGGTCTTAGTCGTGTGTATGTGCGTCGTTACAACCCGAAGCAAAGCCGCCATTAATTTAGGCTGTGACCTCATACTCACAGTCGTCAGTCTTCTGCTCTTTATTTGCTAGCCAAAGCCATAAAGTAGGGGTTGAGGTTTGCGTTTGCTTTTCAATTATCATCTCAATGTATTTTAAGATAATCCGCGTTGGGTGTGCACGGAGATTATAGTGTTTATCTATCTCGTTGAATCTAAATCCTGCATCACTTACGATTAGAAAGAAAGAAAGAAAGAAAGAAAGAAAGAAAGAAAGAAAGAAAGAAAGAAAGAAAGAAAGAAAATAATATAAACTAAGAAAAGAAAGGAAAATATAAATTAAAAAGAAAGAGAATAAAAGTATAAGTTAAGTAAGAAAGTCAAATAGAAAGAAAAAGAAAGAGTATAAATTAAGAAAGAGGAGGAAAAAGAAAGAATATAAATTAAGAAAGAAAGAAAGAAAGAACGAAAGAAAGAAAGAACGAAAGAAAGAAAGAAAGAAAGAAAGAAAGAAAGAAAAGAAAGAAAGAAACGAAAAGAAAGAAAGAAAGAAACGAAAAGAAAGAAAGAAAGAAAGAAAGAAAGAAAGAAAGAAAGAAAGAAAGAAAGAATATAAATTAAGAAAAGAAAGAAATAAGGAAAAAAAACAAGAAAGAAAGACTACAAATTAAGAAGAGAGGAAAAACAAAGAAAGACTACAAATTAAGAAAAGAAAGGAGGAAAAAGCAAGAAAGAAATAAAGAATATAATTTAAGAAAAAAGAAATAAAGAGAAATAGAGTAAAAGAAGGAAAATAGATTTGAAAGATATTTCAAAGAACGAAAATTGTTCGAAAGAGAAAAAAGAAAAGAATGTCGCTTCGAAAAGGATGGAAAATAGAAAAACGTAATATCAAAAAAAAAAAAAAGAAAAAGAAAGATAATAGATTCAAATAAAAAAGAAAGAAAATGAATTCAGAAAAGATGAAAATAATCGAGTCAAAGAAACAAAAACCGAACAAATTTAAAAGAAGTCGACATATGAATGTAATAAAACGAAACGATCGGAAACCTTGAAAGAAAGAAACACCAGAGATTGAAGGGGAGAAACTCTGGAAAATTGCAAGATGTCTGTACTCTACCAGGGAAAAATGAACTGGAAGCCACTTAACAATTTATCTAAACAAGGCCAGAATGATCGGATTACCTCAGCGATGGTTCTCTCTTCAAATGTGACATACATTTTTTTTATAGATACAGCTGATAAGTATATTTGCGCCTCGAAAGGAGAGCAGATTACAGGTGAGATTTTGTGTTCCTCTTACCGCTTCGATGCATCGATAAAATGCAGTCATAAGGTATGAAATAAATAAATCGATAAGACAAATACGACAGAGGGCTCAGCACAAGCGTAGGCTTGAAATAAGCCTAGTTTCTTCTGGCATAAGGCCATAGTAGGGAGCATATAAACCAGATCCCACAAAAAATATCTAGTTATTATTGGAAAACAGTAAACTATTAACTAAATAATATAGATTTTGTCTGGAATACTGGAATCAGAAGTTACCATTGTTGACATTATTTACACTGACCCTTTTTATTTACAGTGTAACCCGGATATAAGAGAGTTGTCGGGACCGGAGAATAAGTCTCTTATATCCGGGTTTGGTCTATTTTGTTTAGGTAAGTATGGCTCTAATTTGGGACCAGCGAAAAACTCTCTTATATCAGGGTTTCTCTCATATCCGGGTCTCTTATATCCGGGTTACACTGTATATAAAAAAAGCGGAAGAAAATGAATTCAGAAAAGATGGAATTAATTGAATCAAAGAAACAAAAACCGAACAGATTTAAAAGAAGTCGGCACATGAATGTTATAAAACGGTCAGAATGCTTGAAAGTAAGAAAGAAACACCAGAGATTGAAGGAGAAAAACTCAGGAAAATTGCAAGATGTCTGTATTCTACCAGGGAAAAATGGACTCTTTCGTTCACTACTGATATTTAATAATAAATCCCCATCCTAAAATTTAATAATTCATCTTTTATTTTCTATTTTATTTCTTAAAAATTCTATTTCTTAAAAATACGACCATAACCGCTTTTAAATTAGGTCAACGGTTAAATTGTCAATTTTATATTGTAGCGTTCGACGAGTGTTCATTTCATATGTGACATTCAACGATAGATGCGTCCCTACACTAACGGAGCAGAAATATTGTGGCTGATGTATCGAGAAAACGTAAAAAAAAGAAAAAACTTCCGGGATTATCAGGAATTCAAAAGCCAGAATTATGTATCTTCCATGAATGAAAAGCAAAGCACTTTCAGGTTGATGAACGCAACAAACCACGTGATTGACCGAAGCACTTCTACATACGAAGGGAAATATCTCAAGATCAGTCTATTATGAACTGTGTCTAAAAGAAGAAAGAAATAATAACTGACAACATTATGCGACATATAAGTGGCCGTTGTTGCAATCACATTTTGAAAATTCAAAATCCCGATCTGAACCCTTTATTTAATAATAATCCTTATATTTTCTTTCCTTTCTTTGTTTGTCGTTTCCTTCTTTTTAAATTCCATGTTTTTATATATTAAAATAATTATAACTTTATGAAACTCGCATTTGTTTTTCGATACGTTGTCTGTGTTGGTATTGGTCCCAAACTGATTTTTATTTTGTTTGATTAAACCGCATTCGCTGCGATATGTTTGAATAATGTTAAAAGACAAAATTCGTAACAACACGCAAACTATTGTCCTCGTCTTTATTGTTGCTATCACGACGTCCCGACCTTTGTGTCCTCCAGTCTTCATCGATCCTTATAAACCCTCATAGAATTTCGAGCAGTACACTTTATTTAATTCCCGGGGTGGGGAGATTATTCTCTTTCCACTGCCAATGTCTAGGGATATCACGTCTCCTTCTTTATTTAGTACTGCTCAGTTATTGCTCTCCCCGTTTCCACCGAGTACACATTGCTCGGCCCTAGGATTGAACTCACAATCACTATGTCACTAAATTCCCAAACCAATGCTTAAATTATTTACATACAGACACATCTTTGTTGCAATCACATTTTGAAAATTCAAAATCCCGATCTGAACCCTTTATTTAATCTACAGGGTAGACTGTTCTGTTTCCACTGCCCTTGTTTAGGGATAGCTCGTCTTGTTCTTATTTTTAGTACTGCTAATTTATTGCTCTCCCCGTTTCCACCGAGTCCAAGTACACATTGCCCGGCCCTAGGATTGAACTCAGAATTACTCACCAAATTCACGAACCGACGCTTTAATCGGCTTGGCTATTGTCCCTCGGAACCGGCCAGTGTGTACTTCGGCTCGGTGGAAACGGATTGAGCAGTAACGTCGTGACAAAGATTAGGATAATAGTCCGTATGTCAATAGTATATATACTACCCAGTTGCGTTCACTTTCGCATTATTTCTCTTTGGAAAAGCACGGATCCAGCTCTTCTCCCTCTAGCTATAGGTTAAACAGAAAAGTAAAGCGAGCTCTCTGGCAGCCATTTTAAGAGAATAAAGAATTATATTCTATCTTTACAAGAGCCACGTCAAACATTACTGCCATATGTGGGCTGGACCTACCCAGTCTCCATTTGCCTGTCTTGATAGAATTCAGAGGCTTCTATACGGCCTTATGGGCGATGAATTATATTCCACCCTACAACCCTTCTCTCAGAGACGAAACGTTGCGAGTCTCTCGCTACTCTATTACTATTTTCAGGGCACGTGTTCCGACGAGTTACATAACTTGGTCTCACCACCCTGACCTTTATAACTGGGACCCATCATGTCACACCAGATAGAAGAAGTGGGTCAAATAATCAGCAACCACCTACATTGACCGGCTATCTTATGACACAGAATGCCACCCTAATGACCTTCCGAATTTGATAATTAAGACCTGTTGTTCATGATGACGGTCGTCTTTGAGTATAGAATCCAGAGGTTAGCAGTGAATATTTCGAAGACAGTAGGGAAGCGTATTTCACGTTAGCAGTGGATATCCCGGTAAAAGTAGTCCTTCTGTTTCTCTTCGCTTGACAAGCTGTAAATGGACATTCGGGTAGAGTAAACAAAATGGCCGCCTTGATACACGACGGATTGAATGTTCTACGTCTTCTGATTGTTAATCTTCGATTGGTGGACTATAAAGTGAGTCAAGTCATTTGGGCTAGCTCACTAGTTACATATATACACAAAAAAAACTGCAACAAGACCGTGGAAGTGTTTTAACAGAGGACGGGAAATGCGACACTGAAATCCGAAGGCGCTTTGGGATAGCGAAAGATGGCCGCTAAAAGCTAAAAGATTATCAATCCTACTATATAGCAGTGAATGCGCGACCCATCCACTTATGGACCCATCCCCTATATTTCTACAATCTTACGTGAACGTAGAATGCTCTTTGCTGACAAGCAAAACAAGAACTTGCGAGTAATCTACTGCTTTGGACACCTCGCCATGGCGCAAGATAGACTGGTCGCCCGGCAATCACCTACATTAACCGGCTGTGTTATGACGCAGAATGCCACCCTAATGATCTTCTGACCTTGATGTTAAGACCGCGATGGTTGGCGTGATAGACTCATGATTGTCCGAACTAGCTCGACCGAATAAAAAATGTTAAAATTCTGATTACAAAGCAATATATATATATATATGTCTTCAGTATATCCTGTCAGAGTCAAATTTTCCAACCCCTCTTTCCTTATTATATGACCTTGAAATTTCAACCGTCTGTTTTGTTTCATTGTCATTCATCAAACAAATACAGAAGTTTAAGTGTTTTAACAGATGATGGTAAATGTGACAGTGGAACCCCAAGGCGTATGTAATACTAACCCTCCTCTGCAGCAGTGGAAGCTGGCCAAGGCCCTCACAAGTGAAGAGAAGACAAAAGAAAGGCAAAGAAAAATGGAAACATAAAAGTATACTTAGAATCAAAAAGCGACAACCGAAATTTCTTGGACACATAATGAAAAAGGAAAGCGTGGATAATTTGACACTCACAGTGCTTATCGAAGATAAGAGGAACAGTGAATGGATGACGGAAAGGGCATAGGAGAGATGGCAAAGCGACAAACATTTCTAAGGGCTACGACTTATAAGAGGTTATGGAGAGCCATGACTATCCATATCCTGGAGTGTTATAGCAGATAGAAGTGGGTCAGATAATTCAATTTTTATGTGAAAATTCGCATAGTTAAAGTCTAGGCCGCCTTTAGATATCATGGATGTAATTTGGAAATCTGATCTTCTAGACAGCCTCAAACGAAGCTACTTTTACGCAACTGTTGAGTCGGTTTTAATGCATATTACCACCTTCGTAATGTGTGATCTGTATTCGTGAGAACAATTTTTTGTATTTTTTTAAGGCATGTGCTACCAGGAATCCCTTCAGTGAGTCTACTGGGATATTTTCTAATCAATCAGAGAGGTCCAGGGATTGTTGATGTTCTCATGTGCCACATTTTTTAGATTTAGATTTCAAGGTCCTTTTGATAGCTTTTTGAAAATCTTTAAAAATACATTACACACTGCAGGGACTGCCATATCAATAAGGAGTCTTTTTTTGCGGGGGTTGTTTTTTGGTGATTTTTTTTTTTTGCGGTCTCGAATAACGATGTCTGGGTGAATAGCTTTGTTTGTTCTATCTATGTGTATTGTGTAGTCCCATAAAATTGTAACAGGTCCTATCTCTGTAACCGGGTCTGGTTAGTGTTCATACTAATTTCTTTCAGTTTCCTTTCCATAGAAGTTGCAGGTTTTCTAGTGTAGGTATTGGCCAATTCTGTCATGCCGTGTTTTATATTCTGTGAGTGCGATTACCGTGAAACCTAATTTCAGCTTTTAACCCTGCACTACGTAGCCACTGATGGGTACGGGGTCTGTCTACATCAGCTTGTTTGGAACGAGCAGAGTATTGACTGTGAAGCTATTTATCTTGCTACTCTTTCTGTATCTGGTCGGTTGCATTTGCTTTTGCTTTCTTTTTTAAGTATTTTGCAGCTTCATTCGGTGTACTGTGCTTTACTTGTATTTCTACACCCATTTGAAACTCTATTTTGAACTTATTGGCTTTCTTTATTACTGAATAAAGTCGCTTACTACTTTCATGTTATTTGACACATCATCATCCCGTCTTCTGTAGATTCCAGGTATCCTTGAAGGCCACTTCTTGTAGTTTTGTAAGACAATTCTAGTTGAACTAATCCTCGGACTCCTGCAGATCTGGGCACATACATCCGATCAACATCAGCTTTGGGATGATCCATGCCACCGCATGCATCATCCTAAAGTTTTGGTGTCCACTCGCTTAATGTCAGCTATGGTCCAGTTAAGGGTGTTGAAGCTGTATTACATCACAGTGACAGCCAAGATGTTTATGGCTGATATTCTGTTTTTTGAATTCAGCTCGGTATTCAGTACCAGACGCACACGCCTATAGTACTTCTTTGTTACCTTCTCCTTCATTTGGGTATGCTGTATTCCATCTCCTTCCCTAACTCCTTATAGGCTTCATATTATTATAATTATTATTTCTGGAGATCTAGTGCGTCCTTGGTATGGCGATAAACTACATCCGGCAGCAAGGTTTCTGTTGGGGAGGGTTTGGTGGGCGCGGAACCACCTTGTAATTGCTGCTGTTCTCTGGTCCACCCTTACCCAGGGTGGTAGCACCTGTTAGGGTCCCAGTTATGGGTAAATAGTGAGACTCCAAACTAGAGTCAAAACACTATAGCTGTGTAAAAATACATTTTTATAATAAAAATTACCAGCAATACATTTTTGAAATTACTAATGCTCCCAAGAAAATTAAATTTCGGCATTAAATGATAAAATGGGTTGATATACCGTAAAACAAACCAAACGAAAGTCTAGTTCTACTATTTAAATTTTTGGCTTCTACATTAAGAATTTCTTCTTTGGTGCCTTGGCTTTACGAATTTAAGTGCAGTACTGGATTGGCAGTTAGGTCTCATCATTTTATAGTTCAAATAGCTAGATGTAACCGTAAGTTCTCTGCTAACAGTTTCGTCTCTCGCATTTTTTTTGTTTGTAGAGCTTTCTTCCGGCGTCTTGCTGTCGAGTCAACTTTGATCTTCAAAAATTTAGATGCAGTTTCATTCGTTATATTTTGACGTCTTAATTATTCATTCATTTATTGTTCTCTCTCCTTAATAATTTTTTTCTTTTTCTCCTATTCTCTAACACTCAATAACCCCTTGTGTCTTAATGGCTTTATTGCCTTGCTTGGGGGTGAAATGATTTTTTTTAAAAAATACGTTTCAAAAAAAAGAATACGGAACGAACAAAGAATTTCAATGTCGACAAACAACAGAGGAAACAGTATAAAAATATTTGTCGAATAAATGTAATTAAGCTATTTTTGAACATTCAAGATGAAAGTTTAGAAACGATCGGGGTGATGATGGCGAATTCACTCAAAAGTATCGCAAAGCAAATCTGTCAAAAATTTTCAGCGCGTGCCTAAGTGTTCAAGCTGAGTGTTGGAAACTTTGAGGTCTTACACCAGGTGCTAGGCTCTTTATCAAAAGACTTCATCACAAAGAAAAACGTATTTCAAATCTTGACGAAAGGTCTGGATACTTAGCACCTAGTTTAGCACTTGCGAAAAACATGCGATTATGACTTCTTGACGAAAAACATGTGCTTTCATATACACATTACTCACGCGTTTGTCTCCATCTTTACGTCTCTGTTTACGGCCAAATCATGCTAAAAACATTGGTGCCCGTTCGAGCCCTGTCAGTAGTTAGATGGGGGAATCCTTCAGAACACATACTGTAAGCGAGGTTTATTCAAACTGTGGGTCCTGACCCTTCAATGAGTCATGAGATAAATAAAATGGGTCGCGACAAAAAGTGAAAGCAAAGTGCCGAATATTAACAACCCTAAACATTGCACAGCACTCATAAATCATCGCTAGTTTGCCTCCAAGGTAAGCTCGTATTATATTTTATTTTTTTAAATATAACTAGCAGTAGATCCTGGCGTTGCCCGGGGATGTAACAGTAAGAGATAGATCAAGTATCGACCATCATAAAGACTGAAAAATAAAATTGACAAAGATTATTGTTTAAGGTTGACGGACACGCATGTCTT
The DNA here is from genome assembly GCA_963932145.1 of Acanthosepion lycidas. Lineage (NCBI taxonomy): Eukaryota > Metazoa > Mollusca > Cephalopoda > Sepiida > Sepiidae > Acanthosepion > Acanthosepion lycidas. Next base: position 22,671,048 of record OZ010587.1, on the reverse strand, counting down.
AAATAGTTTGTTGTTTTGTTTTGTTTGTTTTTTTTGTTTTTTTTTTTACGAATTGGTCAAACCCAAACTCAAACAAAAACATTGTTTTCAATCGTTATGAGTCTACCGATTGAATAGAATTTTATTATAAACAATTGTCTTGTAAATGGAATTTTTAAAGCATTCTGAATGTAAAAATAAAGAAAAAGTGTGCATGACAATAAGAAACACTACCTGCCAAAAAAAAAGGGAAGTTTTGTCGAGATCGGTTGAAAATGTAGGAAATCCGATCCCATATATAAACGAACACACACACGCACACAAACAACCTGGGTTTTAAGTATAACTCGATATCAGTTGTCCCCCTTTCATCCTCGCGATGCCTCTTAATCGTGTTTTCAAATTAATTTCGTGCAAAATCAATTGTGTTTTTCCAATTTTTGGCGCTGTCAGAACCACCGCAAGGTAATTTTACGTAGTCCTGTGAAGTTTTGTTGAAATCGGTTGAAAAATGTAGGAAATCCGGTCCAATATATAAACGTACAGACACACACGCACACGCACACACACACACACACACAACCTGGGTTTTATAATAAGTATGATTACATACAGTGATATTGGTAAATTGTCGCCATTTTATATTTTTAATTTCGCGCATGCGTGTTGTTTGTTTGTTGACTGCAGAGTATAGTAGGGTCAGTTGGGCAACGTCTGTAAGAAAAAGAGCAACATGATGCAATTCACTCCGCCAAAAATTTGGAAACGGCATGTTGTATTCTTGGCATTGGCATCAAAAGCTCCAATATAAACATTTCAGAGTGTTTGGGTGTTGATCTGGGGACAGGGCAAAAGATTCGCAGTTGAATGAGTTTAATGGTGATTATGAATTACAGCAGCTCGGAAACACAACCAATATTTATTCATAGATTCAAGTATTTTTTGAAATAACTCAGCTTTAAATAAGTTGTAAAGTCCACCAGCGTAGTTCGATCCAGTTATCGTTAAGTGTCTCTTGATACTTTTTCTATCACCTCAGTTAGAATAGTCCCCAAATCAGAGCATCAAAGATTCGTACTTAAACGAAAAAATATCTTGCTCGCATTGAGCTCACGAATTTGACACATGCATTTGTGATCTAGTATTGGTTGACGATAAAGGTTTTATGCATCACTCGTCAACCTTCAGGTGAGCAATATTGTTGTAACCTACGAAGGGTTACTGAATGAGGAATAACCAAAACGAAGATTGGATATGAAATGGTAATCTTTATAACATCAACAAAATACAATACTCGCCAGCGGCGTGAAGTAGGTAAACCACTACTAGTGGTGGACTACTTAAACAGCATATTACGATATTTGTTTCTGTTAAAAATACAGAAAATGTGGCACAAGGCCTAAAAAAGGGGATGAGGAAAAGGATGGTCTTCATCTGTCTGAATTTTAAACTTATCTAGCCACAAGCACTGACCCAAGCATACAAACAATATTCCTAACACCAAAACAACACATTCTTACTAGCCTTTCTTACTACATTCACCATAATACCTGATTGTCTCGATGAAAATCCTCAATAGTCCCCATATGTACAAATCGTCGTCTGTGGGGGGAGGGGAATAAAACAACAAGGCAGCATATTACCCCCACTTACAATAGTGTCTAACGTATTTATGAGGATTGGGACAAACCCATTAATGTTCATAGGTAGGGTATATAACAAATACATCTGAAGAAGGACAATGGCTATTTTGGCCGAAACGTCGTCATGAAATCACGAACAATGAGGATTCTAGCCTGCTACAAAGCTGAGTTTCAGACATTATACTAACGACCAACACAGGATAAAAAAAGGTTCAGTTGAATTGTGAAAAATGTTTTATCTCAAAAGTTCAAACATTTCAAAATTTGTCTTTACTTTGTTATTAGGTTGGTGCAAAAATAATGACGTAATAATGTCGTTTTTTGATGTTAAAAAATACGTCAAAAAACGACATTATTACGTCATTATTTTTGCACCAACCTAATATTTGTAATTATCAGCCATAGATCAGCTTACAACGCAATTAACCTCAAGGGCTTCGGTGACCTCTTCATGTCAAATTAAGGGACAGAATTTGATGTGGAGACCTATCTTATTATTTTTATTTCTTTTTAGTCTTGGTTCCCGCTTTATCTTTCTTATTATTGGGGGTGGGTGGGGGGATCAGTAAGTTTCTCTATAAAACTTTTGCTTTCGGTTTTAGTTCAGAAAAAGGATCCCATATCCCATCAGACTGACGCTAGCCTGACTGCATATTTCAATGATAACGAGACAAATATTGTCACGACTTGGCTGAACAGATTTCATTCATCCACCGTATGACATTTTATTTGTCTTCGAATAATTTTATTTACGAAAGAAATTCAGTTCCCTGGAATAATACAAAAGGCGACTGAAGCAGTTCTTTGTTAAAAACCATCAAAAATTCTAGAAAAATAGAATTAAGAACTTAGCTGAAGAAAAGCAGAAGACCATGAAAGAAAATGGTTAGGTACCTCCATTTTGTCACAGAAAAAAAAAACAGCATAGCATGATGAAAAAAGGTCACAAAACTTATTAAAAACAAAGTTTTATTGTCAAAATATTTATGTTATTATTAAAAGGAAAAACGAAAGTAATTTTTTTATTATTTTATTAAATTTTTTAATTCTTTCTAGCACGTTCGAAATTTTGGTTAAAGTCTTGTTTTTTGCGTGAGCGGTCGACGTAATATTTACGGTTAGTGTTTTTGCGCTTTTTTCAGGTGAAAAAATACATTGAAAAAATACATGGAAATTCTTGCAAAAATCAAATAATTAACGAATTTTTATGAAACTTTAAGAACTTATTCACGACGGAATGCAGTTATTTTTCATTATTTCTTTTTTTTTAGACAATCTTGGTAAAAATATTTTTTAACTTTTTTATGTTAAACTTACTTAATTTCATGAAATTTCGAGAAATTAAATTTCAATCTCAAAATTTCTTTTATTATTTAAAATCAGGACTTCTTAGAGAATGTAAATCATAAAGTTTTTTTTTTTTTTCAAACTACTGTTCATTTCCCGGAAATCTGTTTCGTATCGTAAAATAAAAAAATACAATAAAACTATGATATTATTTAATTAGAAAAGCTTTTATAAAAAGATTTATTAAGGAGACTATTGTCTTAAGGAAAACAAAATTGATGAATAATGAATTTTTACATGAATTGTTTTCATATTTTTTTTTAATTTTGATTACAATAATTTATAATATATAAATCGTTTAAAATTCTGCATTACTTCAATACGGTTAGGTGATATTAATATTGTGTAAAAACTATGTTTACTATTCACAAATTGAAAAGCTTAATACTAAGTATTTTGCTTCAAGATTTTTTTAAATAATTTTTATATATAAAAAGTATTGCGTAACATGCACCAGTTTTAAAGTATGACCGACCATACACGACATTATCAGAAAATAAGAGGGCTGATTATAGTAATATTAAAGTCAGCATTCTTAGATTACAGGAAATATTTTCCAGTGCTTTTAAAATTACTGAGTACTTAAAAAATGTTATGAAGAGGCGCTCACCTGTTATTTTCTTAAATTATTTTCTAACAGATAAAGTCTCCGTAGAACAACAACTAAATCTGTCAACACGTTCCAGCGCTTGTTAAGCGATTGACGGGCGATAAAAAGTGCATAAATCACCCCTGCTGTTTGTTTTCAAAATCCATTTTTCTGTTATTTTAAAATTAAAGTAAATAATTTTTTTTTTCAAATCAGATTAATTATACTTTAAATCAGCTAATATTCCTCAAGCAGAATTTCAGAAAAGTATATTTTATTTTTGGAAGATTTTTCAAACCGAGAATTAACTTTTGTTTCCAAATGTGTCAAAAATGGCTGATTTTAAACGATTTCTCAAAGCGAGCAAAATGTTGAGATTCCAATCAATATAATTTCTATTTGAAATACACTAGAGTATTTTGCTTACTGGAAATAGTAAATTTGATCATTTAGCTTTCAATTAAAGTTAAAATGAAAGCTTCAAGAATGCTTTTTCATTTTTTAAAATTCATTTTAAACCAAGCTATTGAAACGGAGTGGAAGTACCTAATAAAAACAAGATTGGATCAATAATTCCGTAGCTTGGCACAGCTACAAAGATGTTCATCCTGTACAAGGCTCAAGAGTCAATGAATGTAGAGGGTTACAGAGTAAGAGGCACCACTTTAAACGAGGTGAAAATACCACAAAGATGCAAGGGGTCAGCGGAAGTGAAAGAGAAGGAAAATGCTTTAGAAGGAACCGGAATGCCCATCGTAAACAAGAAACAAAGGGTAAATCTCTACTCCTGTTTAAAAGATCGGGGAAGAGTGTGAACAGGATGATAGGCAAAACTTTCTGGTCGTATTGAGACTAAACAAATAAATAAATGGTAGATAAAAGTTAAGTTTCAAGCCGGAGATGTTAGAAGTATACATTAGACTTTAGAAGGAAGCAGAAACCCAACCCAAAACAGGAATCAAGAAGGAAACGACTACTCCTCTTCAAAAGACCGGTGAAGAGTATGAACAGGACGATAGGTGAACCTATCCACTCTTAGTGAAGGGAAAATAATCAATAAAAATAAAAATAAAAATAAATAAAACAATACATAGTAAATAAAATTTCAGAGTTTAAACGGAGACGTTAGAAGTATAACGTTGAACTAGTCTTTACAAGGAACCGGAAACGCAATCCTAGACAGGAAACAGGAGATAAACCCCTACCCCGATACAGCAATATGATATCAGATTCAATTTAATGAACATGTAACCATGACAATTTATTATTTTACATCCTTCTGGGTTGTTTTCAAGATAGCATACAACTTGTTGCCAAATCAGTATTATTTATATCAACTTCTGATATATCATCATTAATCAAAACTGTCTGTAACTATAGCAACTGCATTCACTTGAAGTTTTCTGCTTATCCCACTGACCACCATTATTAAACAAGAAAAAAATCTCTCGTGTTCAAATCTCCCCAAAGCAACAAAACAATCCAATATATTTTACAGACAAATAACACTTTGCTTAAAAGAAACTGAGACAAGAATCTCATAATTCAACTTGTTCCTCCCTTCCTTAGCTAGTTTTTTAGTTAATTCTTGCGACCGTTACGCCCTACCAATACTTCATAAATAATGGACTATTCCGATTTTACGCGTGAAAACACGCTACTTGGTTTCAGTGAAAAAAGAAAGAAAGAAAGAAAGAAGGGAAAATAAAAGTGTTTATCGATTGTTTCAGTGAATAATGGACTATTCCGTTTTTACGCGTGAAAAAACGCTACTTGGTTTCAGTGCGAAAAAAACGCAAGAAAGAAAGAAGTAAAGGAAGAAAGAAAGAAAGAAAGAAAGAAAGAAAGAAGAAACGATAGAAGTGTTTAACGTCTGTTTCAGTGAATTGAAAGAAGTTTTTAATTTTAAATCTTTTCATTTTTACACCCTTACTTATAAATAAATTTATTAATAAAAATGTTTTCAAGGCAGGTTTTCGGCTAGTAAAATAGATGTTCTAACCTATTTTGCTGTGCTGATTCCAGACTTGAAATCCGTTTTCGATCATCGCCTCTAGTTTTTGATATATACCGGATGTAACAGCAAAATTGTCCGAATGGTGTAACAGCATAGGATAACTGCCCATCCCACAAAACGTTTAATATCTAAAAACCACTAAACTATTTGAGTTTCTTTTTCTCTCGGTCTTTAAATAAGACATTTAGCCATCTTAACATCATTTTTTGTAAGAATCGCTGAAAAACTCTTTGAGTTATTGAGCTAAAAAGTTCAGATCGTAATCTAACGATTGGACAATTTTGCTGCTACACGATTTAGACAATTTTTGCTGTTACACCCATATACATATACATAAATGCATATGTGTATATACATTCAAGGCTGCCAGATGTGTCCTATTTATGACATTTTGTTCTTTTCTGAAACTTGAAATTTTAGGAATTGTGTTCTTTTTAAAACAAACAAAAACTTACGTAATCGCCACCTTTAGTTTTACTGCGCCGAAATGAAATCCTCTTCAAATTCAAATGCCCGGTACGTTTGGACGTAACCAATATATGATCAATGTTTATTTTGTTTTTCAGACTTGTGTGAGCTAATACATATTTCGACAATGATATAAGACATTTCAAAACACAGAAGAGGCATGAACGAGTCAAATTCATTCTGTTACGTGTGTGGGCATTTCACGACATTTACACAGTGTCGAAAAAGTACTCCTCTCTTGAGAACTTCTTACTTTCATTATTTTGACTGTAAAATTGGGGATCAGTATAAATCCTTGGCCCCACACATCTGTTGTAAACTCTGTTACAATATACTAACTGCATGATTTCATAGCAAGAAAGCAGCCTTCAACTTTGTTGTCCCGATGTTCTCCATGGAACCACGAAGGCATACAGGTAGTTATTTATGTCTAACATATAACTGGTTTCAGTACTCCTAAAAATATCAAATATCCCATCGTTCCCTTAGCTATGAGACCTGTTCTGCACTCAGATGATCTCCCTGTCCCTGCACTCCAGTACATCTTCATGATATGACGAATTACCTTCAGAGGAAAATTCTGCTAAATCGGTCTCTTCTAAAGACAATGGCTCTATTTATTCAGAAGCAAGTGGCAGTGACCCCCACTGGATACACCCAGAAATGTCTGAATGACATTGCCCGCGATTTGTGCCTATTTAATCATGGGTCAGAGCTCCTGACATCCCAGCTTATGCAGTGGTACCTAATCACCATAAATGTAAGTATCTCATCAGTTTCAGAACACGGAAAAAGGACTTCGTTACATTCTTCGACATGCAAAACAGGATGTGCTACTGCACAAATCTCTCTCTTCCTAGGCTTCCGACACAATCCCTCAGATTGGCGCTTTTTCATAGACGCTTCCAGGCGAAACCTGAACGTTGAATATAGGTAGCGGAAAGACCTTTGGCCTTACTTCCCTGCATCAGTATGTGAGCGGAAATCGGAATTGATGATAGCATAAACAGGAAATACATCCGATAATTGAAATATACAGGACGTACAGGTGTCATGAGCCTTGAATAAACAGGTGTCCTGAGCAGAAGGAAATGCATGTTTGCGTGGGCGCATGCTGGAAGAGGCGTGGCCACACGAAGTTGCGTTGGCGACATACAGGAAGAAGGTGTAGTCATGAGAAGTTGCGTAGGTGCCCAATTGTGATATAACCGGTCCGATTCTTGATCTGGACAGAGAGGCTGGCTGGGGGTTCACCGAAGATTTGTCTTCGACAATTCCTGTGTGCGCAATCCTGACCTCTTTGATACTCCCTCACTCTACCCATTCGCCGCAACTCGATCAGTAAAGATATTTATATATTTGTGTGTGTGTGTGTGTGTGTGTGTGTGTTCGTCGGGTAATTTGAGCCGAGCAGCAATATACTACATGAAGTCTATGCTCCTGCACAATGGGAATAAATACCTAAGCATTCCTATTGTCCACCTGAAAGAGTCGTATAACACTACGGATCTGTTTTTTTTTGGGGGGGAATCTGTCAAGTACAAGCAATACAAGTGGAGTCTCTGTGAGGACCTCAGACTCATTGTGGGGCTGTCCCAGTACTACAAAGAGAAAGACTGTGGCTCTATGAGCACTTTCGTGCCTGATGAAAACAGTGTCAAGGAAAACTTCAGATCCGAGGTTCTGAATGAAAAGGTATTTGAGGAGCGTCTTACCTTAAATGAACTGATACCATGGGAAGCATTTAAGTCAGTCTTAAAGCACATGTACCAGATTACCAAGTGCATAACAAGAAGTCCTGTATGCTTATGAGGACATGGGACACCGAATGTCACTCAAAATTCACATTCTTCACTCCTGCCTTAACTTCTTCCCTCCAAACATCAGGGCAATGAGTAATGAGCATAGAGAAAGGTTCCACCAATTTATTACTAAGAGGGAAAGAAACCACCAAAGCAAGTGGAACCCCAGCATGATGGAGGACTTCTGTCGGATGCCCCTGCACGAAATACCGGAGAGAAAGTACACGAAAAAATCACTTCTGACTTTTTGCTGTACTTTGATGTGTATGTACGATATTGTCCAAGTAATTTTGTTCTGTCAATGATCTGCATCTGCATTTTCTGTAATATACCTTTTAATAAATAAAATGAACACATTCGATTTTGAATTTATATGCATTATAATAAAAAAAGAGATATCTGAAAATAAAACAAAAGAAGATTTTTGTGGCCTAGCATATGTGCTGATTCCTCAAGTTTACGAATTTTCCAATGGTGTTCCCTGTCTATGATCTCAACATGATCCCACAGAGAGCGGCGATCTCCATTCTCTCTCCATATGTGGTCAGCCACACCTGATTTTTCTACTTCCCCTCGTGTTACAGCTTTCTGGTGTTCTTGAAGCCTTACCTTGAGGGGGCGGCCTGTCTCTCCTTTATATTCCTTTCCGCAGCTGCACGGGATAGCGTACACACAGTCTTTAGTCATGTTCTCCTCTATTCTAATGTCAAAAAAATCTCCTGAGCCGACCAAGCATAGAAATAAATACAATATGGGCACCAGTAATAAGGTGTGCCAGAGAAAAGCTATGATAACAACAAAGTTGCAATATGAGCTCTGGTAAAAACATGAAATGATAACAGCAAAAATTGCAATATGAACACTGGTAAAAAATGGTTGCTGAAGACATTAGGTTTATAATACGCAGAAATTCATATCCTCAAGGACACATGGCACAGTGGATAAAGGCGTTGGTTAAATCCAGTGACAGACCCAAAGAGTGTGAGTTCAATACCCGGTTAAGGCAGTGGAGAACTTTCAGAGGGAAATTAGCAGGAGATAACTGATAACTGACATCCATCAAACATGGCACGTGGAACTTGAACAGTCTACCCCAGTGAGCGAAATAAAGGGTTCAGTTCGAAATTCCAACCACGGCTGAAACGTTGTGATAAATATGGCGACAAAGATGAGGACAATAGTCCGAATAATGTAAATAATGTACATAATGCCTCATCTCAGAAATATAGACAGACCCAAAAAGGAAACATATTTAACATTAGGTTGACATTTATAGGCACATCATGAGGAAAGAGGGCTTAGAAAATTTAATACTCACGGGACTGATTGAAGGCAAGATGGACAGAGGAAAACAACGCATAACCTACCTAACGAGTTTGAGTAAAACGATAGCAGGGTTTAGGAGAGACAGCGAAAAAATACGAAATTTATTAATACCTACAAAGGACAGGGAATTCTGGAGAGTCATTACCGTCTACGTCCTGAAAAGATACAACACATAGAAGAAGAAAAACGAGCTTGCGTAGATGGACGGCAGAACAGGGTTAAGGAGAAATAATAAAATTTGTTAAAATCTACAAAGGACAGGAAATTGTGGAGAGTCATGATCGCCAAGGTCCTGAAGGAACACAGCATATAGAAGAAGAAAAATGAGCTTGCGTAAATGGACGGCAGCACAGGGTTTAGGAGAGATAGCGAAGAGTCGAAATTTGTTAAGCGTTACAAAGAACAGGACAGTGGGGAGAGCCATGATCGCTTACGTCCTGAAGGAACACGGTACATAGAAAACGAAAATAAATATAAAATTTAAAATAAACAGAGCGTCTACTCAAAATTTGAGAGTTCAGGGCAGAGGAACAAACATTACTGTGTTTGGAATGGAAGAACAGCAAAAACAAATAATTCTAGTCGCAATTACTCGCTTTTTGTGACTTACCATTCTTCATTAAAATCAGAGATTGGACCAGTCCTCAAAAAAGAAAAAAAAAGGAAAAAAAGGAAAAAAAATGAAATACGGTGATGATATTGATTCGAAAGATAAAAAAAAAAAAGAAGAGAGGATCACGGGTAATATTATCGAAGTCTACGTTTATTTAAACTACGTTTATCGCGCATGCGCAAGTCTGCAGGCTCCTATCTGACACAGTAGCGTTCTATAGGGCTTGTTTAAGGTACCCAGCAACGATGACGCAGTAATTATTTAATTGTAAACGCTTTTGTTGCAATGTGACGGGTCCTCTTTATCGTCGGCTGCTTGGCATCGTCAGCTTAGACCAACATTGAAAAGAACAAGGCAATCATTTACGTCACTAAACTTTCTTTTGCAAATGACTGACACACTTTTCACTCTCCTGCCTTGTGTCTGTCACTTTTCACTGTGACAAGCTTTCTTGCTTGTCTACTCACATTCTAAACACAATTGGTTTTCTGAGTTTGGTAATTTGTTGCACTGTCGCAATCAAAACCTCTGCAATGTATATTCAGGCTCGCTCGAAAAGATTGGAATCTTAACTCCACTGTTAGTAAAATCTATATTATTATTCATTGTTCTTATGTCTGAGAGTTACGCATTTCTACTTAAGAGAAGAGTGTAGTATCTGTAAAACCTTCTATTTGAACAGTAACTGAATTGTATCAAACGACGTTTCGCTTTTCTAACAATGATCAGAGTGTATTATCTGTGCCTAATCCTCGATTATACTGCTCATGCGGCTGTTATACTATATACAAGGGATAAAAAACTGAAAGTATAAGTTTTTAAAAACAAATAAATTACTGGCCACTGATTTTTGTAAAAGAAAAAATTACTAAGAATAGATTTTTATAAAAAAAAAAACTACCAAGAAAATTAAATTTCGGTATTAAATGATCCATAAGGAGTTGATATGCTGTTAAACAAACAAATACATACAAAAATACATACAAACAAATGCATACAAAAATACAGTCATAAAATACATACAAACAAATACATACAAAAATACAGTCAAAAAATACATACAAACAAATACATACAAAAATACAGGCAAAAAATACATACAAACAAATACATACAAAAATACAGGCAAAAAATACATACAAACAAATACATACAAACAAATACATACAAACAAATACATACAAGCAAACAAATACATACATACATACAAACACATACATACAAACACATACATACAAATACATACAAACACATACAAACACATAAATAAATACATACAAACATACATACACATAAACAAATACATGCAAACAAACACATACATCAACAAATACATGCAAACAAACACATACATACATACATATATACATACATACTATGCTATACTATACGATACTTATGTGGTGTAATGGATAAAATCTTGGAACGAGAAATCGGAGATCCGCGTTCGAATTCCAGTCGAATTCGTTGCATTCATTTGCGGGCCGAATAAATACCCTTGAATAAAGGTTGAATAGCAGGACAAACTGGGCCCTATAAGCCTAGGTTGGCAATTAATCTATCGTGGAAAGAAACGACAGGCTACGGGGAAATCTTTTTGCCAAGTCGCTCATGCATCGAAAGAAACGACTAAGCCTTCCTGACACTTAGCTTATACGACTGTTACTTTGTTTTACTTTGCATCAGTGTGTAGTATCTGTGCCTAATTCTCAGCCCTTTTGATCTATACGATTATACTGCTTGTTTATATTAGGTTGGTGCAAAAATAATGACGTAATAATGTCGTTTTTTGACGTTAAAAAATACGTCAAAAAACGACATTATTACGTCATTATTTTTGCACCAACCTAATATATACAGCTTGTTTTGCTTTTCTACCCAGGATCAAAGTGTAGTATCTGTGCCTAATTCTCAGTCCTTCTGATCTCTAATGTTAGGACAGTTTCGCTTTTCTAATTCGGATCAAAGTGTAATATCTGTACACTATTTACATTGTTCGAACTATCATCCTCATCTTTGTTGCCATATCTATCACAACGTTTCGGTCGTTGTACGCTCCGGCCTTCTTCAGGTGATTGGAATGTCGAACTGAATCCTTTATTTCTCTCGCTAGGATAGTCTGTTCTAGATCCACGTGCTATGCTTAAAGGATGTCAATTATCAGTTATCTTCTGTTAATTCTCCACCGCCTTAACCAGTGGATATGGCAACAAAGATGAGGATGACAGTTCGAACAATGTAAATAGTGTACATACCTCATCTCAGAAATATAGACAGATACTGAAGGTCCGAAATATTGTGATAAATATGGCGACAAAGATGAGGACAATAGTCCGAATAATGTAAATAGTGTACATAATACCTCATCTCAGAAATATAGACAGATACTGAAAAGCCGAAATGTTGTAATAAATATGGCGACACAGATGAGGACAATAGTCCGAACAATGTAAATAGTGTACATAATACCTCATCTCAGAAATAGAGACAGATACTCTAATATATGTTTCTGTTCCGTTTCTTCTATATATGATTTTTCCTTTTTCTGTCTAGGATCCGAGTGTAGAAGCTGTACCTAGTCCCCATTGCTTCTACGCTGTATGATTATACTGCTTGTTTATACAGTGTAACCCGGATATAAGAGACCCTGATATAAGAGAAACCCGGATATAAGAGACTTCTCCTGTCCCGACAACTCTCTTATATCCGGGTTATACTGTACATATGACTACTTCCTTTTTTTTCAAATTTGAATCAGGGAATAATTTATGTTCCCTATGCCCATACATGTGCGACAATGTGTCTCCACCATGAACTGGGTTAAAAACGAATGGCATTTCTCTCCCTGCTGGCTGTACTTAGAATTATGGCATGTTCTAAAGAGAAGCGATGAGAACGAAGCCTTTTTTTTCTCATGACGATCAGATTTCGTATTTAAAACATCAACTTAAAATGAAAATAAGGTCTTCTCGTGAAAATCAACGAAATATGGGGTGGTTGGGTGGGGGAGAAGCAAGGAGATTCATGCGCATGAAAAGCGTAAGTTTAGAGATTTTTGACACAACGGTGGCGTTTTCTCCGGAGCTCACCCCCAGCTTGAAAGAGAAATTATTTAATAATATGAGATTACCATCCGGCTTAAGTTTTTTTCTTTCTTTCTTTTCTTTTCTCCCTGCTTGTGTGGCGGATATAATGCTTAACCCGAGAAGTTGTTAAATTTGATCGGGGAAGCATCTTTGGTTTGCTTTGGCTTGATTTGTTTTACGGCATATGAACCACTAAGGGTTATTTAATGCCGACAAGATTTTTATTGCTGGTAATTATTTTTTTTTCAAAATTGTATTGCTGGAAAAAATTTTCAAAATGTATAGCTGCTAATATTTTTTTCAAAAATGCATTGCTGGTAATTATGTATTGCTGGTAATAATTTTTCTTCAAAAAATTATTACTGGTAATAAATATGTACTATTCATTGTCTGTGTGGATGGGAGGTGAAAACAATTATCATCGCGAAGAGCTTATCCGAACAATTACCATGAATGTATTTATAGAAAAGACACAGGAAATCAACTTTACGGCGGTGGGAAAGTGACTGAAGCCGGGATGCCAGATCAGGACTAATCATATTGCTGATACTTCAGATTTTATCAAGAACCTCTAAATATCCAGCAGGAACACCGGACCATATTTGACGGCAATATTCAAAGCATTAGCGAATGGTAGACTTCTGGAGAGAAAAATTGTCTTGCACGACAGTGAACCGACTTTCTTAGCAGCTGACCTAGCAATGGATTAAATATAATCTTTCTACTTCATGTCAGTGGAAAACGTTAGTCTGAAAAGGTGCAATGAGTCAATATCCTAGAAGCTAGCATCAGCCATGCTGTTGGGAGGCAGGAAGAGACTTTCAGCTGATTCATAGAGAGATGTTTCATTTTGGAGGCGTTAAAATTAACAAGCCATTCCTTGTCCCGGTTAATAACAAATTGTAGGTCATTTTTAGATCACCTGCCAATTTCACCTCATCGAACTGATTTGACTTACTGTCGGGACAGGAACAGGAGCAAATAGATCTATCTTCAGCATAGATCTGTACTGATATTGAGTCGCTTTTACATGGTAGGACGGCTTGCCTGCGTCAATGAACCCCAGAGCTATGTCGGCGGAGGATTTGGCCCTTAGCAGATCTAACCAAGCTCAACAGGTCTGTGGAGTAGGAGCCAGACGAAAGATACACCCTGGTCCTCCAGGTTGGATGCTGTGCAGCAGGCTAACAACCTACTCACTTAAAAACTGGCCTGTTACAGAAACCACAACGATATCTTCAAACAGCGGCATGGCCGAAGAAGAGCCCTGGAGCGTATGATGCGTGCTGATGAAATCTCACAGGGGAGCCAGTGCGCCGACAACCCTTCTGGTGACTAAGTGAACAACCAGGATAGGGACCTGGAACATCGGAACCCTATATGAGACCAGCAAAATAAGCGAAAAGTGGGTCGACGAAAACAGACTTGGCGCAGCAGTGTTGACGCAGAAGTGAAGGCCGGCACGACAAGGGCCGAGCTGAAGAGTATCGCCCGGAACCGCGTCCGTTGGTGGGGGGGGGCTATGTTCCCCAAGGAATCAAGAGGCATAATAATAATCAACATAGATATCAAGTTGAGAACTCGAGTCGAAAAAGGAGTTTTTGGGGGATTAATTATTTCCCCTCTACAACCACAGACGAGACGTCACAAGCCTCTCGCTACTCTATCGTTATTTCCATGGCTAATGTCCTGACAAGCTTCAATTATTAGTTCCACGAGTTCAGGCCTTCACAACTAAGACCATCCATGCCACGTACACTGGAACGAATCATCCTCATTCCCTTTGTATTCCATTTGTAAGGAGGAAGTCCCTTTCAGACAGCATCTTTCCAAGAACTGTTACGTTGTAAAGACTCCCGATGGGATGCTTCTCCAATTACTACAATATTAATCTCTTCAAACCTCGAGTCAACTGTTATCTTTCCTACATCCCCTCATAATCGGCATTACTTAACTTCTCCTTTTTAATTCTGTCTATATTTCTGAGATTTACATTATTTACATTATTCGGTCTGTTATCCTCATCTTCATTGCCATATTCACAACGTTTCGGCCCTTATACACTCCGGCCTTCTTCAGATAATTGAATCTCTGAGATGAGGTATTATGATTATTTACATTATTCGGACTGGGACTGTTATCCTCATCTTCATTGCTATATTCACAACGTTTCGGCCCTTGTACGCTCCGACCTTCTTCAGATGATTGAATCTCTGAGATGAGGTATTATGATTACTTACATTATTTACATTATTCAGACTGTTATCCTCGTCTTCATTGCCATATTCACAACGTTTCGGCCCTTATACGCTCCGGCCTTCTTCAGATAATTGAATCTGAGATGAGGTATTATGATTACTTACATTATTTACATTATTCGGACTGTTATCTTCATCTTCATTGCCATATTCACAACGTTTCGGCCATTGTACGCTCCGACCTTCTTCGGGTAATATTTTTTTGAAACTTCGAACCGAACCCTTTATTTCGTCCATGGGATAGAGTCTTCTAATTCCACGTGCCATGCCTTTGTCTTAGTTTTGGTTAATTCACCTTGATAAGTTTTTGTTCTCTCTGAGTAATGGATAACGGTTCGGATTGAAGAATCGGAGAGCTAGGTACGAATTCCAGTCGAATCCGTTGCATTGCATCCTTTGCTAATACCCTTGTGAAAGGTATGAATCCTCTTCTTCTCCCCCAGCTATGGATAAATAGCAGAACAGACTGGGTTCTGTAGCCCTGGATGCCAACTGGTCTACCGCAGAAAGAAATAGCAACCTACTCCGGGAAAACTCTGCCTCGTCAGTCATGTATCGAAAGATACATGATCGCCTATGCGTGTATCACGCATGGGGCATAACTGACTGTCCTTCAAAGAAATTGTAATATGAGCTCTGGTAAAAAATTCTTAATGTGACATTAGGTTTATAAGTTCGAAAGATTCACTCACCAGCGTCCCACAAGAAAACATGACTTAGTGGATAATGGCATTAGCTGGTTAGTTTTATGTATTGATCCAAAAATAACTTGACCCAAAGAGTTGTGAGTTCAGTCTCAGTAGAGAGAACAAAAACTTATCAAGGCCAATTGAGTGAAACGAAGACATTCAAAGGCATGGTACGTGGAATTAGAATAATCTATATCCGTGGACTAAAATAAAAGGGTTTTGATCGAATTTCTAACAAATGTTACCCGAAGAAGGCCAGAGCGTACAACGGCAGAAACGTCGTGAATCTGACAATAAGGACGAGGACAACAGTTTTTAAGTGTTTGTTTATCCACCCCACCACACATCATCCCACAAAAAAGTGTAATATGGGATCTGTTTTGTGATGTCTATGAACACTCGTTGTCACTTTTGTAATGCTCGTTGTAGTAGAGACTTTGTAATTGCAGATAAAACTATAGTAACGCCGTTGAACAATACTGGTGTCAGACGCCTTCGAATATCACTCGCACTAATAGTACTTGCTCGATAATACTCGCTTGAATAGTAACCACCGAATAGTAATCCGAATAGTAATCCGTATAGGGATCACTTAGACATCACGCTAAATCCCATACATGCATTTCCTTTACCATCACGTGATCTAATTATTCAAAATGGGATCACCTGTTTTTGCTCTCTTGTGATCTGTGTTCAAACTCCAGTGTCGGCAGCGAAACTTTATTCCTATATAATACTCTGGTATAAAATGGTCACTGAGACGTTAGGTTTATAAGTTCCAAAGATTCACTCACCAATATCCTACAAGGATACGAGGCTCAGTGGATAAAATGATTGGTTGATTGATCCTAAACCTGACTTGACTCGAAGAGTTGTGGGTTCAATCTCAACGGGGAAAACTTATAAAAGCGAATTAACTAAAACTATAACAGCCAAAGGCATGGTTCGTGGAATTAGGCTAAATAAACGATTCGGTTTGAAATTCCAACAAATAACAAAGAAGGCCGTAACGTAGAACGGCCGAAACGTCATGACAATAAAGACAACAGTCCGAACAATGTAAATAGTGTAAATTCTTCCTCTTATGTCCAGGCAACTCATTCAGTAAACTACCGAGTGCTCTACATTTAGTGACTCTTAAGCTTTCTCTTGAGTAAGGAATTTGAAAAGAAAAATAATTATGTCCAGTTTATAACCGGAGTCTAAAAGGTTAACATAGGTCTGGTTTACACTTGAGTTTACAAATATCCCCCCATTCTTCCAATAAGGATTGAACTCATTCAACCTGTTCTGAAAGCTAACTGTTGTTTTTTTTTTTATTGCGAGAAACGTGCAGTCATTTTAAGCTGTATCGGACATGTTTTATTCATGTTAGGCAACTGATTAAATGTGATATGAAAAGAAATCAAAGCCGATGTCATTGTTTTAAAGTAACTTTTGCAATTTTTTTACCTGTTTGGTAGCGTTTACCGGTGACAATTAATGTCAGGTTTTATTAGTGTCTCACAAACAACTCTAAACGTTTAGTCATCGCATATGGTAAAAATCTATGCCAATTTATTTTAAGAATTCTACTTAAAATATATATCTATATATTCTGTATATCAGTACATTTCTACAAAGAGTCCACCATGATGAAGAAACAATTGCTTCAATGGTCAGTTGGTTCCTTCCAAATTCGTGGGATTGCGAATTTCATGGCTCTATTTTCTATCTACCTACCTCCCAACACGCCTATGCGGAATGTCTTCTAAAATCATCCATATAGTTGATCATAAGACTGTCTTCTAGAATCATCCATATAGTTGATCATAAGACTGTCTTCTAGAATCATCCATATAGTTGATCATAAGACTGTCTTCTAGAATCAACCATTCTAGAATCATCCATATAGTTGATCATAAGACTGTCTTCTAGAATCATCCATATAGTTGATCATAAGACTGTCTTCTAGAATCATCCATATAGTTGATCATAAGACTGTCTTCTAGAATCATCCATATAGTTGATCATAAGACTGTCTTCTAGAATCAACCATTCTAGAATCATCCATATAGTTGATCATAAGACTGTCTTCTAGAATCATCCATATAGTTGATCATAAGACTGTCTTCTAGAATCATCCATATAGTTGATCATAAGACTGTCTTCTAGAATCATTCATATATTTGATTATGATACTTTGTTCTAGAATCAACTATATGTAAGGTCTCTAACCATGTGGCGCCGCTAATAGTGGAGACACAAACATGTTTGAATATGTATTAAGTAGTATATAAATTCCTTTTCAAACGTGCTTCGTGTTAGTTCTCTGTTTGATGGCATCCAATAGTTGACCTTGTCACGGAGCTTACAGCCCCTGATATTCCCCAGTGGGTCAGCAAATAAGATAAAAGAATCACACAATGGGAAAAAAGATTAAAAATAAGAAATAAAACTGATTTTTTCTCTTCTTTGCTTCTCCGTGTGATTACACTGCGTTACACGATTTTTGTCCTTGGGTAGCAACTGTTATTTACTATTTGCTTACGCCTAGAAAACAAGAAAAATGTCTAATACTTCCTTCAAATTTAGCTTGGGTCACGACATCAAAAGCTCGGAATTGGACTTTGTGAGACCAAGATCAGATCGTTGAGGTCTTTTTGTTTGCGGTAGTTTCTTTCTCCTCAGTTGCACCTCCGTAATCTGGATCAATGACTTTATCCTATTCTGAAATCTTTTCTTCGGAAGACAGCTGCTGCTGCTGCTGCTGCTGCTGCTCTCTCTCTCTCTCTCTCTCTCTCTCTCTCTCTCTCTGAAGGAGAATGTACGGAGAGCTCAGTACAGTGTGGCAATGGCGCGACGGATGACACTAGTTCGAGATTATATGATAGCAGGCGAATTCTTGCCAGTTCGATGTTCGAAAGAGTCCACCATGATGAAGAAACAATTGCTTCAGTGGTCAGTTGGTTCCTTCCAAATTCGTGGGATTTGCAAATTTCATGGCTCTATTTTCCCCTCTGCATCATCCTACAAAAGAGCAAAATAAAAATATGATTATGAAAATACATGTTTCACCCAGTGTTTTTGAAAAATTCTTAAAAATTAAATTTTGATTTTTGAAATGTCTAAAAATCGCGCGCTGGATATGTAAAATTCTGAATTTGGGCCCCAATTAATGTAGCAAATGCTAAAAAATACGGAATCCTGAATAATGAAGATCCGTAATCTTATGGATCTTGTCAGCGATCCAGTATAGAAAGCATCCATGATACTGTGGACACTAATTCGCGATTATTGAAACATATTTAAAATATATTTCAATAATACTGGTTTTAAAAAAATTAAAAGTAAAGAAATATTTAAGTTAAAAAAATTCTCAAACTTATACTTAAAAATTCCACTATCCAAACAAGCAAACCTTTTTATCTTATTTTCTAGAGTTCTCTTGCAGAGTTTGCTGGTAAATTGAGGTGGCCAGGGTTTGTTTTGATCCCCGACAGGCATGCTGAAATATTCCTGGTAGGCCTCACATATTTTACCAGATTTTGTGACAGAGTACTTCTTCGCTCTTGCTTTGATAAACTCAATATAGGGATAGCAAAATGTTCCTGATACTTACAGCCTCTTGATGTCATCTGTGACGAATGCATCTATCAACGATAACTTGTCTGCACTTACACAGCTTGAAATAAACTGAACTGATGAGCTAAAGTTTCATGTATTTATACTACTATTTATGTTGCCAGAACGTTGCAGAAATTCTTGAAACATTTAGGCTCTTCTAGAAAGTTCTAGAAAGTTCTAGAAAGTTCTAGAAAATCTTCCTTTAGCAGCTCAGCGCTGAATCTGGCTGGAATGTAATGGAAAATAGGTTAGGTTCAAAACATCGATGTCCAGGCCACAAAAAGCTAAGTTTGAAAGGAATAATAGTCATTTCCTTTGCTTTCTAGATAGAAGGAATTAGGGAATCATACTTACTGAAGAACTGACACAAAAATACGGAATCCTGAATAATGAAGATCCCTAATATTTCGTAATTTTATGGATCCTGTCAGCGATCCAATATAGAAAACATCCATGATACTGTGGACATTAATTCGCGATTATTGAAACATATTTAAAATATATTTCAATAATACTGGTTTAAAAAAAAATAAAAGTAAAAAAATATTTAAATTAAAAAAATTCTAAAACTTATACTTAAAAATTCTACTATCCAAAGAAGCAAAACTTTTGATCTTATTTTCTAGAGTTCTTTTGCCGAGTCCGAAGGTAAAATGAGGTGGCCAGGGTTTGTTTTGGTCCCCAACAAACCCCAACTGGGTTCTATAGCCTTGCGTGGCAACCCGAAGAGAAGGAAAAACTCTGATTTCAAAACCGGCCTAGAGAGGTCTGGTCTCCGTCAGGCTAACATATTTTTATTGCAGTACACATGGTAATAAAAATAGTGATTATCATGGGATAAAAAATCGTTACAGCTCTGTCTTTTTTATTTCTAGGGGCATTGAGAACTTTAGGTTTTTCTTTACGGCCAAATCACGTTGAAACATTGGTTCTCCTAAGATCACCGAAGTTAAACAATGTCTAACCTTGGCAGTACCTAGATGAGTGGCCTTTTCGGAATATCAAGTTCTGTAAGTTTGGATGTACGGTTGGTATAGAACGTGCTTACGACCATATCACGTTGAAAGACCAGTTTTCGTCCTTCCACCGAAGTTGACCAACGTCGGGCCTGGTCAATACCTAGATGGGTGACCGCTTGGGGATACCAGGTGCTGTACGCTTGGATATGTGGATGTGCCGCTGGTATAATGAACTTACGACCATATCACGTTGAAAGACCAGTTTTCGTCCTTCCACCGAAGTTGACCAACGTCGGGCCTGGTCAATACCTAGATGGGTGACCGCTTGGGGATACCAGGTGCTGTACGCTTGGATATGTGGATGTGCCGCTGGTATAATGAACTTACGACCATATCACGTTGAAACATCAAGTCTCCTACGATTACACGAGTTAATCAATATCGACACTGGTCAGTACCAGTTAGGAATTAATCAATCAGTTGTGCCATGAGTGATACACGCTTAGGCGATCTTTCGATACATGACAGACGAGGCAGATTTTTCCCAGCCATTTCTTTCTGTGGTAGACCAGTTGCCATCCAAGACTATAGAACCCGAGGATTCATACCTTTCCCAATGGTATTAGCACGAAAATGAATGTAACGGATTCGACTGGAATTCGAACTCGGCTCTCCAATTTCTCAATCCGAGCCGTTATCCATTATTCCACTAGAGAATACTAGGTGCGGTAAGCTTGGGTGTGTAGCTGGTGTAATGGATAACGGCTCGGAACTGGAAAATCAGAGAACCGAGTTCCAATTCCGGTCGGGTTCGCTATATTACGCACAAATACGCACCCTTGGGAAAGGTACAAATTCGACTATAGATTAATAACTATAGAAATTATAGATTAATTAGTAGGACTTGTATCGGTAATTATTATCTTCCAAAAATTCTTACAATGTAAGAATATTTTCTAAATTTAAATAACCTGAAAAAAAAGTTTTTATAAACTATAAAAAAAATCGCTCAAATCACATTCTCCATGTTTTCCTCCGTGGCAGACATGTAGGTTTGTTTTTTTACTGGTTACCTCATTGATTCTATATTTAGTAACAAATAACATTGAATATAGCATGAAAAAGCACTCGGCTTTTTGAAAATTACTGTCAACAAGAACAAGCGAATGTAATTCCTCTGAAGTGGCAAGTTCTTCAATCAACCTTTATCAAAAGGAATACTATCTCTCGCGTGTGTGAGGTGGGGGTGTATATGCGTGTGAAGGTGATTTATGAGACATCATATAAAGACGACATTTAGAATCCTCTTTGATAGAGGGTGATCAAAAAGCTGACCGCTTAATTGGATTTTAACCACCTTTACATACATTTGGCCGCAATTTTCAACATGTCTCCGCTTAAATTTTTTTCAGCATTATGAAATTAAAACTAACCTTTTTCATTATCTGTCCCTACTCTGAGTTTCCACGGAGATTACAACCAATCGTCAAGGCTGTGGCGAGCTTGATAGTAAAATTTGAACTATCTCTTTTTTTATTGAGCACTTTAATTACAAGTACTGCTTGCTTTAAAACGGTTATCTTCAAGGGATATTCTGGCTGACCATTTTTTTTTTTCTGGCGAAAACTTTTCTTTAATAAGATGTCTCGATTATTCAGGTCGATAGACGAAAATAAATATACTGTTTAATAAATATACGAAACGTCTACTCAAATATGGGTATCCACTATGAATAACGTTTAAGTAATAACATATATCGGATTAATAAATAAAAAATGATCCATCACTTCTTTATATATATATATATATATATATATATATATATATATATATATATTATTGTTATACGTTATTTATATAGACCTAAATATTTAAGTAAATTCTCTGTTTATAATAAACAGTATTAACAACATTTACCGGCCTGAATGAGAATTTTTCATAGAAAATATGTGTCCTTCGACAGGAATTGAACCTGTATCCTACACGGAACCGTCATATAGCCTATTTTCTATGAAAATTTCTCGGACGTTCACGCCAGTAAATGTTGTTAATACTGTTTATGAAAAACAGATCATTTAGTAAAATGTTTTTGTGTATATAAATAACGTATAACAATAGAATATATTAAAATAATCGTCGGACTTTGTCCATTTCGTAGAGTGTGACGTCATTTGTTTACGTTAAGATACACTTCGAGCAGATATGGACGATCGAGGGAAATCATAGAGAATTGTAGTTTAAAAGCAGTAAAATCGACAAACAAGGGGAAAACTGGATTGGTTCCCAAAACAACCCTCAACCCGACTACCGAAAAACCTGACGGGACACAGGCCAAAACTCTGTCTGCTAGTGGCTGACTTTTCTCGCCAAGCCAAGGTAATTTTAAATATACAGGATACAAGGCATGACTAAAACTACCGGAGACTTGAAGCATTTAATTTTGCGTTCAACTGTACGCTTGATGACATTCACAGCATACACGTTATCACAGAAAATGTCATAGATGTTCTCTATTTCTTGATCAGATTTGCATGGAGAACATATCATCAGCGTACGGTGGACCAAAGTAGAGATCAGGTTGGTCTCAGGGAACTTGGGGACGAATGAATTCCAATTAGTGTAAAAACCTCTGAACGTAAATTTCCGGTAAACACCGGTAATGAACGACCCTTCTTTCCGTTCAACCAGTACGTCCAAAAAAGGCAATTCTCTGCCTCTATAGTAAACTGAAGGGAAAAATGAAGGGAAATGAGTTGTGTGTGGAAGGCCTTGACATCATCAATAGAACCAAAGGTTGTAAAAGTTTCGTATATATAACGTAAATATACATGAGGCTTGCGGTGTCTTTCGAATAGAAAGCTTTCATGAAAACCAACAAAGCATATTGGCTAAAACAAGACCCAAAGGACTACTCATGGAAAACCCATCGACTTGGGCATACATAATGTTATTGAAACTGAATTCTACATCCTCTATTGCCGACAGCATAAATTCTAAAAACAGATTTTCAGGAACTTTTTTTAGGGGGGGGTATCAGGTGACTATGATTACGTGATCAGGCATAGTAATTTTTGCGCCAAAAATTGACGAATAAATAAAGAATATATATTTATTCAAAAATACAAATGAGATCTGAACAACCTCTAACAAGGCACATTTGCCAAGGACTATCGGCACACACACACTCACACACACATGCACAAACAAATATACACATACACACACACGTAATATCCTTATCTATTTTACTAATAGAATTATTAATATTAATTTTATTATTATAGAAAAACAAAATGATTGATATAATTCTTCCAATATTTTTCAACAGTGTTGACAGTGTTCAACAGACATGTCTGTCTTCTTCAAATTATATTTAAACAAATAAACAAAAATTGTTTAAATATAACTTGAAGACAGACATGTCTGTTGAAATATTGTTTAATATTGTCAAACACTGCGTTTTATCTTTACTGTATCTTTTCTTAAATCACGCCCTTCTCTTGACTGTCTTAAATATTATAATTATTATTAAGACGATAAACCGCTATCCCTACAGAGAGAGAGAGAGAAATTCTTGTACACCTGGCAATTTACTTTTTTATTTCTGTGTGGGGGGGATAGCTTTTTTTCGTCTTAATAATAATTATAAGACAGTCAAGAAAAGAGCGCGATATAAAAAAAAAAGATAAAGAAAAGAAAAAACACAATGTTTGACAATGTTAAACAATATTTCAACAGGCATGTCTGTTTTCTTCAAGTTATATTTCCTTTTTTATGGAAGAGCGTACATTGCTGATGAACCGCAAGTTACCCGGGATTGGACTATAAATTGCCAAGAAGAGTCGCAGTGTGTGATTGGGAAGATGGAGAGAATTGTAGCTAACGGATGGGGCACAAATCGATACCTGATCAGTAATAATAATAATAATAATAATAATAATAGTAATAATAATAATATTTACATTATTCGGACTATTGTCCTCATCTTTGTCGCCATATTTGTTACAACGTTTCGGCCGTTGTACTCTCCGAAACGTTGTAATAAATATGGCGACAAAGATGAGGACAATAGTCCGAATAATGTAAATAATGTATATAATGTCTCATCTCAGAAATATAGACAGATAATAATAATAATAATAATAATAATAATAATAATAATAATAATAATAATAATAAGCAGCTCTAGCAGCGACTCGGAAGCTTGGTGTCAAGACAATAAATAAAATTAACAGACACAGAGAACCAGCTTGGAAAACCAAACTGATACGAGAAATAAAACAAATCAGATGTGAGCTGTCTATATTAAATGAGCTCACCAGAAACCCTAATATTTCCACACGTAAATCCAAAAAGATCAAACGGAAATATAGCATTAAATCCCTAATTGATATTCCATCGATCAAGGAAATGCTGAAACAGAAACTTCAGCTAAAAGCACAGAGAACAAGACGATACGAGAAACGTTGTAGATTCTATCGCCAAAATAAAATATTCCGAACAGATCTTAAGAAATTTTACAGGGAAATTGGAAAAACGCCTATACATGTTGAGACGCCACCATCGATTGATAATGTACAGACATTTTGGGAAAATATTTGGAGCAACCCAAAGGAATGTAACCCAAATGCAGAATGGATACGGCGTGAAGAAGAACGACTGCTGGATACACCTCTGCAAGAATGGGTAAATATATCCACAGATGATGTTAGGCAAGCACTAACGAAATCCCAAAAATGGAAATCCCCAGGAAATGACAAGTTGCCCAATTTCTGGCTGTATCATCTCTCATCTACCCATGGCATACTTGCAAAAACATTATCAACGCTTGTAAATAATCCCAATAAAATCCCGGAATGGGTTACTGAAGGTATTACATACAAAAACAACTGAAACAGACGACCCGAAAAATTATAGACCGATAACATGTCTTTCCACAACGTATAAGTTGATCACGTCTGTACTGACGAACCGTACTTACTCCTTCTTCGAAACAAACAGCATTCTCCCGCTGGAACAGAAGGGATGCAGTAGAGGTTCATATGGCTGCAAAGATCAACTTCTGATAAATAAAATGATCCTGGAAAATTGCAGGAGACGACGCAGAAATCTCAGTGCAGCGTGGATTGATTATCGTAAAGCCTTTGATAGTGTTCCACATTCTTGGATCCTTAAGGCTTTGGAAATGTACAAAGTCTCCCCTGTGGTATTAAACATTCTTAAGCACAGCATGGGGATGTGGAACACAAAACTATACCTTAGGCACACTGGGGGCACTGCCATATCCAACCGTCTGAATATCCGACGTGGAATTTTTCAAGGAGACTCTCTGTCACCCCTTCTGTTTTGTTTATTCTTAACCCCTCTTACACATGAACTGAACAACAGTAGCTATGGTTACAAAATAAATAAGAAAATTTTCAATCACCTACTATACATGGATGATCTCAAACTCTTTGCCAAAGACGACAATGAGTTGAAAGGCCTCCTCAATATTGTAAAATACTTTAGTGACGACATAGGTATGGACTTCGGATTAGATAAATGTGCAAAAGTAACATTCAAGAAAGGTAGAATTACAGAAACACCCTCAATAGATTTAGATTTTGTCACAAAGATTAGGGAATTGGAGCATGAAGAAGCTTATAAGTACCTAGGAATTAGCGAAGGAGATGGCATACAACACCCCCAAATGAAAGAAAAAATAAGAAAAGAGTACTACAGGCGTGTACGTCTGATACTAAATACTGAACTAAACTCAAAAAATAGAATATCAGCTATAAACACATTGGCTGTCCCAGTGGTGCATTACAGCTTTAATGTCCTTAACTGGACCATAGCTGAAATTAAGCGAATGGACGCCAAAACGAGAAAGCTTCTCACTTGCTATCGCATGCATCATCCCAAAGCTGATGTTGATCGTCTGTATGTGCCCAGATCCGAAGGAGGCAGAGGATTAGTTCAACTAGAACTGTCCTACAAAACTACAACAATTGGCCTCCAAAAATACTTGGAAACTACAGAAGACTGGATGATGGTATGCGTCAAGGAACATGAAAGTAGTAAGCGTCTTTACTCCGTAATGAAAGAAGCCAACAAATTCAAACTGGAGCTTCAAATGGGCGTAGAGATGCAACTACAGCACCATACACCGGCTGAAACTGCGAAATACTTGAAAAAGACAGCAAAGACGAATGCAACCGACCAGATACAGAAGCGATGGCAAGATAAACCGCTTCATGGCCAATACTCTGCCCGTATCAACCAAGCTGATGTAGACAAAACCCGTACCCATCAGTGGCTACGCAGTGCAGGGTTGAAAGCGGAAACTGAAGGTTTTATCCTTGCTGCGCAGGACCAATGCTTGCTAACTAGGAATTATCAAGCACATATACTAAAATATTGTGTCAGCCCAAAATGCAGATTCTGTGATAAATATCCAGAAACGATTGATCATCTTGTATCAGGTTGCACGATGTTGGCACCCACTGAATATAAAACCCGACATGACAGAGTGGGCCAATATCTGCACTGGAAAATCTGCAACTTCTACGGGAAGGAAACTGAAAGAAACTGGTACCAACACCACCCAGACCCAGTTACGGATATAGGACCTGTTACAATTCTATGGGACTACACAATTCACACTGACAGAACAATCAAGACCAACCGACCAGATATTGTTATTAAAGACCACAAACAAAAACGGTGCCTCCTTATTGATATGGCAGTTCCTGCTGACTGCAATGTATCTTTGAAGATATTCAAAAAGCTGTCAAAATACAAGGACCTTGAAATAGAAATCTCGAAAATGTGGCATATGGGAACATCAACAATCCCTGTTGTAGTTGGAGCCCTAGGACTGGTTGGAAAAGATTGCAGTAGACTAATTGCAGGGATTCCTGGAAGCCCATGCCTCAAGGAGATACAAAAAATTGTTCTGACAAGTACAGCCCACACTTTACGAAGGGCTCTATCTATGTAATTTTTTTTTTTTTTTGTCAGTGAAAAGTGTCATGATGCCATTTCTAACCTTAGGTCCCTGGGTGGGACCCGGAAAGAAATGTGTAAACGCCAGAAAGCAAAGAAAATAAAAATGATAATAATAATAATATGGTGCTTGGATAGAAATCGTCCTGATATCACACTTGTGCACAAGAAATATCTAACAGTCAGAGAAGATATCATCTGTCAGAGCAGATATCAAATAATAATAATAATAATTAAGGGGGCGATTTAAAAAAAGATAAAGAAAAGAAAAAACACTGACAATGTTAAACACTATTTCAACAGACATGTCCCTCTTCAAATTATATTTAAACAAATAAACAAACATTGTTTAAATATTACTTGAAGAAGACAGATATTCAGTTGAAATATCAGAATATTGTTTAACTGTGTTTTTTCTTTTCTTTATGTTTTCTTAAATCGTGATCTTCTCTTGACTATTTTATTATTATTATAATTATTATTAAGACGATAAACCGCTATCCCTACACACACACACACACACACACAAAGAAATAAAAATTCTTTTGCACCTGGCAACTTACTGAACTTTAATACTTTTATATACACCATGTACAATTCTTGTCTATTTGCCATCGCCATTATCCTTAGAATTACTGTTATCGCTTTTTCTTGATGTAACATTATCCTCCTTATTCCTACAAAGTAGAAACACTGAAACTATTTCTACACACGCACACACACACACATACATATACTCAGACCCAATTTCATCCTTGTATACTGAACTTTTGAAGATTGCCACGAAGGTTATATAAAATTCAACCCTTTTACACTTGTAGTACTCAACACTTTACTGCCACATTCACTAAACTATAACACTCCCAACTTTTGATAGCAAAATTTAATGATCAACAACATTTGGCGCCAAAATTACTATACCCGATAATAAACAACCAATCAGATAGCAATAAGAGCTACCTTTTTTCTGTAATTCAATTTAATTTGTCAATCCCATTTTCCACGTCCTGGGTAAGACAATAAACTATATCCAACCGCAAGAGGTTTTGAGGAGGGTGGAAACACCTCTTAATTGCTGGTGTTCTCAGGTGTACCTTGACCTGGGGTGGTAGCACCTGTTAGGGTTCCAGCTATGGGAAAATAGTTAACCCCCAAACTGGGGTCAAAACACCATGAAAGTGTAAAAATAGGTTTTAATACCAGCAATGAATTTTTGAAGAAAAAAAATTATTACCAGCAATGAATTTTTGAAAAAATAATTATTACCAGCAATGAATTTTTGAAAAAAAAATTATTACCAGCAATGAATTTTTGAAGAAAAAAACTTATTACCAGCAATGAATTTTTGAAAAAAAAATTATTACCAGCGATGAATTTTAAAAAAAAAAATTATTACCAGCAATGAATTTTTGAAGAAAAAAAATTATTACCAGCAATGAATTTTTGAAGAAAAAAATTATTACCAGCAATGAATTTTTGAAAAAAAAATTATTACCAGCACTACATTATTTCCAGCAATACATTTTTGAAGAAAAATATATTACCAGCATCCATTTTTGGAAAAAAAAAAGAATATTAGCAGCAATAGATTTTTGGAAAAAAAATATTACCAGCAATAAAAATCTTGTCGGCATTAAATAACCCATTGAGGTTGATATACCGTAAAACAAACAAAAACATTTTCCATAGCGTTAGCTATTAATTTGTGGACGGTTACCCCAACTGCTTAGGCACCTTGTAGGTGGTACTCTTCAGGACTATAAAAGAACATGGCAATAAACCTGCTACCATTTGTTTTACTTCACAATGTAGTTACATCATTGAGACTTGTCGCTGTTAGAGCGGATTTCTCTCCCCAGGAGGTTGACTAGTTACTTTCAAACAAACTACGTGAACATCTCACACACACTAAGTACATAAATGTTTTTTTATTTATTTTTAAAAAATATCTATACACAGATAAATATATTTATTTCCGCTTTTGTAATGGATTTTAAAAAATATGTGTAAGCATACAACGCGACCCTCACCCAAATTTTCCACCGACCAGCTCACGTTGCCTTTTCATGCTTGATCTCGTCAGTGTCCACAGAAAACTGGGAAAGGGCGCGATGCATGCTCACAAGATAACACGATGTAAGACAAATATCATATGAAGAAATAAGAATGTAAACCCTGTTTCCCATGTTATATACAGGTGTTTTATTTGGGGCTTCACCTGTTCGGCCATGTTCTACTCATCCTGACTTGATGACAATGCAAAATGGAGGGTTCGGAAACGCGCGGTAAACACGACCGTTTCCCGCCAAACGCGGGCCGGACCTTTTCACGGTCCCAAGCATTACTGTTAATATTGATTAGCACTCGGATATACCTCATTTCCGATATTGTTGCCACTTGATCTCCAAAAACATCCCCTCCACTCCATTACTTCTGGTTCCCCTTTGTTCAAAGTGGATGTCGATTTATAAGACTAAACTTCAAAAGGAACCATCTGCTGGTTCATCAAACAGAAACATTTGAAATCGAGATAAAATAACGTCTTGCCTTTTTATGTGAATGTCCATAATATCACATGTGTATTTACACAAATATTTTATAAAGTTCTGATGTAAAATGCATACGGATTTATAATTGGTAATAATAAATTTAACAACATATTACTTACATTATTTACATTATTCGAACTGTTATCTTCATTGCCATATTCACATATTTCGGCCGTTGTACGCTGGGGGCTTCTTCACGTGATTGGAATTTCGAACCGAACCGTTTATTTCGTCCTCTGGGGTAGATTGTTCTAGTTCCACGTGCCGCGCCTCTTCCTGATGTCTCAGTTATTTCCCATTTAACTCAACAGAACCAAGTTTTGGTTCAGCACTGCTGTAGCCCGGTACTGAACTCACAACTCTTTGAGTCTAGTCACTGGATCTAAC
The DNA here is from genome assembly GCA_963932145.1 of Acanthosepion lycidas. Taxonomy (NCBI): domain Eukaryota; kingdom Metazoa; phylum Mollusca; class Cephalopoda; order Sepiida; family Sepiidae; genus Acanthosepion; species Acanthosepion lycidas. The sequence continues at coordinate 22,640,740 of OZ010587.1, read as the reverse complement.
CAACGCCTTTATTCACTGGACCATGTATCCTTGAGGACCTCAACACCGAAACGTTGTGGACATGGCAATGAAGATGAGGATAACAGTCCGAATAATGTAAATAATGTAATCACAATACCTCTTCTCAGAGATTCAGTCACCTGAAGAAGGCCGGAACGTACAACGGCCGAAACATTGTGAATATGGCAATGAAGATGAGGATAACAGTCCGAATAATGTAAATAATGTAAATAATCATAATACGTCATCTCAGAGATATAGACAGATATTACAAGAAGTTTTGTTGATCTCTCGCTCAACTGCACCCCACACATAATAATCCACGTGGTATGCATCTTCCTGATGTCTGAAGAAGGCCGGAGCGTACAACGGTCGAAACATTGTGAATATGCTAATGAAGGTGAGGATAACGGTCCGAATAATGTAAATAATGTAATCACAATACCTCTTCTCAGAAATTCAGTCACCTGAAAAAGGCCGGAACGTACAACGGCCGAAACATTGTGAATATGGCAATGAAGATGAGGATAACAATCCGAATAATGTAAATAATGTAAGTAATCATAATACCTCATCTCAGAGCTATAGACAGACATTACCAGCATTTGTCAGATATCTAAGTTAATCTTCACGATTCTTGCTTAAATAAATAAATGACTTACATATTCAGCTTTACTAAATTCATTTTCTTTTTGAAAATGACTGTATTTTGTTATTTATTTGCAATGGGCTCTTTTAGTATCTTTATAAATAAGTGATGCATTTGTTGATAGCAATTATAATTGCTTATCTATTCAAACAGGGCTACTCCCGGCTTTGAATGGGTTAACCAAGAAAGCATTTCAACCACACACTGGGAGCAAATGTAAGGAAGAAATGTTTCTATTTCGCTTAATTATAACTAGAAAGACCCATAAAAATTTCATGGTCTTTCTATTTTAATATCCTGATGAATCTGAATTCTTCAATTAATGATTGAATAATCTCATGGTGAGTTCTACGACAATAAAATATCCGTAGAAATTCCTCCATTGCATTTTTAACGATTTGCGCATCGCAACTTTAACAAAATATTGCAATAACAATCATAAGAATGAATGTTGGTCGTTATTTTAAGAAGTAAGGGGGTACAAATGAAAAGATTTGAAACTGACGACTTTTTCCATTTCATCCGTTAAATACTTCCCTTCTTTCTTTCTTTCTTTCTTTCCGTCGTTCATTTTTTTCACTGAAAGCAAGAGCTACTGGCAGGCGACATTAAACACATCTAGCTTGCCCTCTTTCTTTCTTTCTTTCTTTCTTTCTAGCCAGATCCCCGTATTACGAACATTTCTCTTAATAAAAATTTTAAAATAATTCAACAATGTTATTTTATTTATGATGAATGGATTTTTGGCGTTTGCCTTACTCAATATCTATCGTTCGATATTGTACGTCTGAAAAATGGCACCTCTATGGCGTTTGTCGTCGTTCTCGGCCTTTTGGCTAAAATCAAAGTGTAGTATTCGTTCTTGTCAGCTTTCAGATAAAGCAGGAGATATTCTTTTTTTTTTTTTTTTGGTGGGGGGGGGGAATAACATCTTCATCGGGTCGAGAACTATTCAGTAGCCCCTAATAGAAAAAACAAAGAAGTACTGAAAACGTTCGCGCCCCGACCCACTTTCCTTAATCTGATCACATGACCAAGCATCAAATATTTTTAGGAAAGACATCTTAGTCGGACTGAGAACATTTTAGTGATTCCTGATAGATAGATAAATAGATAGATAGATAGATAGAAGTGCTCTAAAATTTTTGCAACCTGACCCACTTTCACTAAACTGATCACATGATCAAGCATCAGATATTTTGGGGCGAAGCATCTTGATCTGGTCGAGAATAATTCAGTAGCCATTCACAGAAAGAAAAGAGAAAAAAAAAGAAAGAAAGAAAGAAAGAAGCAAGCAAGCAAGTAAACAAACAAATGCTTTAAAGTTTGTGACCCGACACACTTCACCTAATCTGATCACATGATGAAGCGTCAGATATTTTTCGGAAGGGCATCTTGGCCGGCTCGAGAACTTTTCAGTGGTCACTCAGAGATAGATAGATAGATAGATAGATAGATAGATAGATAGATAGATAGATAGATAGATAGATAGATAGACTTAAGATACAATAGCAATAGCCTGTATACATGTTTCAATTTACCCAATATTAAATGTACTGGTAATATAAGTGCTGTAAAGTTTGTGACCTGATCCATTTCTACTAATCTGGTCACAGAATCAGATATTTTGGGAGAAGGGCATCTTGGTTGGTTCGAGAACTTTTCAGTTATAGATAGATAGATAGATAGATAGATAGATAGATAGATAGATAGATAGATAGATTTAAATAGAATGAATTAATGGAAAGAAATACACCCTTTTCTTTTTTTCATTATTTCTTCTTTTTATACATAATGAAACTAAAAAAAAATATCCAATGCCTGACTTTATTTTCTTCGCCCTTTCATTAATTCTTATTTTGAACGTCTCTTGAATAATTCTTCAGTTTCTTTTTAAAAATCATCTCCCTTTATTTCGCTCTCGATTGTTCCATCACCAACGCATATTTTGAGTGAACAACTTTTTTCAGAATTTTCTGAGGAACGATCGATTTTTTTCTTTTCAAATATCAGACCACTGTTCTTTATTTTTGAAATTCCCAGTTCTCTTTTCAATCCTTTATCTGTTGCCATTGTGGCTTCTTTGTGACGTTAACCACCTAAAATCGATGACATCCTGTCGATAGAGTCACACAAGTCCATACGCTCACATACAAGCAAACACAAAATATTAATGTTCAATGGTCGCTTTCTCAATGAACCCAGACGACACGACATGGATGACACGATCACTGTCGTTGTGATTTGAAAAGACTATACCCCTTTTGTTTTTCTAAAGAATGCAGCTTCTCCTTAAATATATTATACTTCCAAATATAGGTACTTCCAAAAAACCTGTCTAACTTTTAAAATGCATTTTAAAAATGAAAACTCTTTCTTAAAGTTTTTGTTTTAAATCTGAGCTAATAGATTAAATTTAATATTTCCAATAAGCAAAAAAATTAATTACAATTACTTTTTAATCGCTAAAATCGGTCATATTGATAAATCTGTCAATACAAAATAATTCTCTTTGTCAAAAAAATTTTCAAAAATAAAATACACTTTACTGAAACTTTATTTGAGGAAGATTAACTGATTTAAAGTTTAATTTAAATCAAAACAAATATTACTTACTTTCAGCTTAAATTATCGCAGAAAAGCATTTTTTTAACACGGTGGTGGGTGTTTTTATCAGGTGTTAAAACATTTATCGATAACCTGACGACTGCAAGATTTAGGTAAATAGGGAAATCATTTATAACTACACAGTAATCTGCCACTTCTGACATATTAGGCTAACAGGCCAGCTTTTACTTCCAACCAGCGAGGATTCTCCTAAGTCCTCCCCATGTCCACTTCAGCATTACGACGAGCGACTGGCAACTCTGACGGGCGGCATCAGAACTACCTCGACGTTCTGTCTTCATCCGATAACGACCAGCACAGCACTACTCCGAAGAACAATTGTCAAGGGTGGTCCAGAACTCCCCTCAATCCCAACTATAACCGTTAATGACCCGCGGCCGAACATCCCCAACGTCCGTTTGTTTATCACTTGACCTTATCGCTAGTGAAAAAACATTAAACACTGAGATTGTAACATAATCACTACTTATCCTCTTCTATATGGGCGTCTAACGATAGTATCACAAAATTATGAAAATGAAAAAAAATACTAAGGGTAAGTATATTGCGATTTCACATGTTGCAAGGTATTACAATGGGATGCCGAAAATTACTCGACCTGACACATTTCCTCAAATGTGACCAAACATTTTTAAAGAGCATGTGGGACTGGTGAACACATATCAGAACACCCTCGAAATGTCACTTCATCAAGATTTCTATTTGCCATCTTGTTTTTTTAAATTATTTTTTCATGTTTGTTTTTGCTGTCTATATTTCTGAGATGAGGTATTATGTACATTATTTACATTATTCGGACTACTGTCCTCATCTTTGTCGCCAAATTTATTACAACGTTTCGGTCGTTGTACGCTCCGGCCTTCTTCAGGTGTTTGGAATGTCGAACTGAAACCTTTATTCCGCTCACTGGGGTAGACTGTTCTAGTTCTACGTGACAAGTTCAATACCCGGTTAAGGCAGTGGAGAACTTTCAGAGAGAAATTAACAGGAGATAACTGATAACTGACATCCATTAAACATGACACGTGGAACTAGAACAGTCTACCCCAGTGAGAGAAATAAAGGGTTCAGTTCGACATTTCAACCAGAAGGCCGGAACGTACAACGGCCGAAACGTTGTTTTTGCTATTTTTAATATTTAATATCAATTTTTTTTTATTGATTGATTCGTTTTCTACGGCTTATCAACCATATGCAATTTATTTAGAACCAGAAAAATATTTTTAGATTATAAGAATTTTTTTTTTTTGAGATAATTATTTAGTGATAAAAGTCTTACTAATTAACCCATAGCTGAGGGAAAAGAGATGGATTCATACCTTTCCTAATGGTTTTTGCGCATAAGGGAATGCAACAAACCTGATTGGAATTTAAACTCATATCTTCAATTTCTTATCCAGATCAATTATCCGTATTCTACTCGCACATCCAAGCTGATAGCGCCTGGTATCCCCAAGCGGTCTCCCATCCAGGTACTGGCCAGGCTCGACGTTGCTTTGGTCCTCTATGATGAACCGACATAGTATTGTAATTAAGTAACGTAAAACCACAGACAAACTTAGGGTTTGTTTCAAATGGAACAAGTACATACATTAATATAAGTACCTCCAAAGATTCGCTAAAAAAGAGCATACCATGATGAAAAAATGTCCCAAACTTAATAAAAACAAAGTTTTATCGTCAAAATCTTTATGCTATTATCTAGAAGAAAAGCCAAAAGACTATTTTTATTTTTAATCTATATTTTTTGATTCTTGTTAGGACGTACGAAATATTGACTAAAGATGTTTTTCTTACGTCAGCGCAAATTAGTATATGATCGCAGTGAAAAACACATTGATTTCGAAATTCTTGCAAAAAACAGATAATTGTCAGATTTTAATTAAACTTTCAGGACTTAATCACAAATGAATGATATTTTAGAAACGTTTCTTGTTTAGAAAATCTTGGTAATTTTTGTTTTTGCATGACTTAACGTTATTTAATTTTATGAAATTTAGAGAAATTAATTTTTATAGCGCTTAATGATTATATTAGTTATAAGGAGAAGTCCTTGGAAAATTTAATGTGGTCACCCATGTAGGTACTGACTGGGCTCGATGTTGCTAAACTTCGGTGATCGTACGGGAACCGGTATTTCTATGAGATATGTCCTTAAGCATTTTATTATTATTATTATTATTATTATTATTATTATTATTATTATTATGTCGGTATTCAGTTTCTCGTCTCTCTTGCATTTTATTCGAAAAGATTTAATGTTGATTCAATAATAAAATCGTTTCAGCAAGTAATTTATCGTCATTTACATATTCTATGTCCCCTCAATGATATTGAACATAATTTGAAGTCTTTTTAACATAATCAATTTTTAAAAAAATGTCTGTGGCAACTCGGTATTAGCTGTATCAACACAGAAAAAAAAAATGATTTCTCCCTTAATTGCAATGGGGAGATTGGCTCGCGGGTCAATTCAACTCAATTTACAAGCCTCAAAGTGAAAACCAAAACACATCACAATTTGATTGAATAAAAGTTGGGTTTTTTCCAGTTTTCTATTTGAAATGGGAAACTTTGAAAATTAATTTGAAAACTTTTTTTTTCTGCCATTAAATAAAAATGCTGAATCATCATCAGTTATTGACACGTCGACGCCATTCTAAGGATCTTGGAGTGCTGAACAATTTTTAAATCGATTTTCATTGACTTTAATCACTGTGCGTCACTTCTTAAACATGTCAGATGTTGAGTTTTTATAATCACTAGTACTGTCTGAAAAATAATTGAAAAATCCTATAACTCGAAAATTTGTAATTAAGCGAAGCAGTGCGTTCAACATCTTTAAAGGTTGATATGTTTTTTTATGGTTTATCAACCTTTAGACGGTTATTTAAAGCCAGAAAATATTTTATTTATTTTGGAAGACTTTTTGAGAGGATAACGATTTTACCGATACAGGTCCTACTATTTTTCTGTTTACCTGTTGGGGGAGGTGGATTCATGCCTTTCCCAAGAGCATTTGCGCGTAAGTGAATATAACAAACCCGATAAGAATTGAATCTCGGCTCTACGATTTCCAGTTCCGTGTCGTTATCTTACACCACTCACACATCAAAGCTTACAGCACCTGATATTCCGAAGCGGTCACCCATCTAGGTATTTACCAAGCTCGACGTTGCTTAACTTCTGTGATCGTACGGGTGTTTCAACCTGCTGTGGCCGTTAGCCTAATATGTTTGACGAAACTGGATGTAATAAAATTGTAATAACATTGATTTGATAACATATTGTAATAAACTGAAAGTCATGAAGAAACAAATTCATAAAATGCTATTTCTTGATCTAGTGCTCATCAACTTATCGGTAGGACCGTCAAAATTGTAATACGCAATCATCTTCAGTTTTAGGTTTTTGTTTTCTTGTTTTATTCAAAGTGTGTTGGAGACGAATTATTTTCCACTCTACAACAATCCCTTGCCCACGGGCGAAACGCTGCTGGCCTCTCACTGCTCTATCGATGTTTCCTTTGGGAGTGTTCAGGCGAACTACATTCTGTAGTTCTACCAGTTCTAACATTTACGGTTAAGGCCCGCCATGCCACGCACATTATAGCAAATCACCTTTATTCCCTTCGTATTACACCGGCGAGACGTAAGTTCCACTCGAACAGCTTCTTCCCACGAACCACTACATTGTGGAACCGACTCCCAAGAAAATGCTTCCCCGATCACAACAATATTAACCTATTTAAATCTACTATTTACATTATTCGGACTATGTTTTTAAGCATTCAACCCCAAGCAAGGCGAGAAGCCATTAGCACGCAAGGGGTTACAGAGAGTTGGAGCGAGAGCAAATAGGAGTGATAGAGGAAAGGATGAAGAGAAGGATAGATCAAGGCATCTGGAGACGTCGATTGACATTACATTTGAATAGTTGGAGATTATAGCTATCAGGAAAACAAGAAATGGGGAGGGAGTTCCACAGGCGAGAGGTGCGAGACATGAAGCTATTGAAGTAGAAGAGACGGCTACATTTAACAGTTTCGACAGTGAAAGAGTGAGAGCGAAACGCCAGCCTAGTAGAACGCTTAAATTCATGAAATCTGTGAACCAGCGAAAGCAGCTCCTCGGAGCAGTTACCATGAAAGTATTTGTAAAAAAGACAGAGGGGGGCACATCTTTGTCGTCATATTTATTACAACGTTTCGGCCGTTGTACGCTCCGGCCTTCTTCTGGTGGTTGGAATGTCGAACTGATCCTCAAGGACACATGGCACAGTGGATAAAGGCGTTAGCTAGATCCGGTGACAGGATCCAAAGAGTGTGAGTTCAATACCCGTTTAAGGCAGTGGAGAACTTTAAGACGGAAATTAACAGGAGATAACTGATAACTGACATCCATTAAACATGGCACGTGGAACTAGAACAGTCTACCCCAGTGAGCGAAATAAAGTGTTCAGTTCGACATTCCAACCACCTGAAGAAGGCCGGAGCGTACAACGGCCGAAATGTTGTAATAAATATGGCGACAAAGATTAGGACAATACTCCGAATAATGTAAATAATGTACATAATACCTCATCTCAGAAATATAGACAGATACTGAAAGGCCGAAACGTTGTAATGAATATGGTGACAAAGATGAGGACAATACTCCAAATAATGTAAATAGTGTACATAATACCTCATCTCAGAAATATAGACAGATACTGAAGGGCCGAAACGTTGTGATAAATATGGCGACAAAGATGAGAACAATAGTCCGAATAATGTAAATAGTGTACATAATACCTCATCTCAGAAATATAGACAGATACTGAAAGGCCGAAACGTTGTAATAAATATGGCGACAAAGATGAGAACAATAGTCCGAATAATGTAAATAGTGTACATAATACCTCATCTCAGAAATATAGACAGATACTATTTAAGTCTATGGTCAACCGTTATCTTCTCTATATATCCCCATATCTTGTGCCTTTTATTCTGTAATTCTCTAACTCGAGTGGCCTTGTACATTTCTATCACTTTAAGAAAAAGATAAAATGAGCAGTTTTTGAATACTAAAATTCCCCCGATAGAAGTACCATTCGAAATAAAGGGGTATCGTTAAAACAGTAATAATGAATGAGGTGCGTGATATAAATTTAAGAGGAAATGATATCAAGTCAAGATTCTGAGGATAAGCAAGATGTATAACACTTGAAGCGTTTACTATTGTAGTATTCAGGTAAGCACCTACGCAGGAGTTCCACAAAGTAACAGTTCTACGTTCTGCTGTTAACTGGAGCAAGCAGTGATTTGTTCATTTTAACGTCCCTAAAACGAAACCGTTCTCTATACATTGTCTGGTAGAATCTTTTCTGACTTCCATCAGCATGGCTGATGCTAACCTCCAAGTAAGTGACTCGTTGCGCCTTCAGGGGCTAACGTTTTCCTCGCACATGAAGTGGAAAGATTATAATGAATCTACTGCCAGAAAAGTCGGTTCACTGTGTCGTGCTAGACAATTTTTCCTCGTCCGAATCTATGTTTAATATTTATAAGTCTACCGTTCGTCCATGCATTGAATATTGCTGTTACAAATGATCTGGTGCCCCTGCTATTTACCTTGAGCTCCTTGATAAAGTCCAAAGAAGAATCAGCAATATAACAGGTCCTCAACTGGCATCTCAGCTTCAGTCACTTTCCCACCGCTGTATTATAGCTTCCCTGTGCTATTTCTATAAATATTCTCACCGTAATTGTTGTTCTACGTTATCTGAACTCTACGAATTTTAGTGCAGTACTAGATTGGCGGCTAGGTCTCATCATTTTATAGTTGAACCGTAAGTTCTATGCTAACAGTTTCTTTGCTCGAACGTCTTGCTTGTGAAACTCACTTCCGGCTTCTTGTTTCCCAGTTGTTTGATCTTCAAAAATGTAAATGCAATGTCGATCGTTATCTACTGTCTTCTTAATTCATTTTCTTTTTCTTTATATTCTTTTGAACTCACTAAAAACTGCGTCTTGGTGGCTTCTTGTCCTTGTTTAGGCTTAAATTATTTTTAAAATGTTTAAGGTCTGTACTTATTTCAAGTACAGCGATAGAATCAGCGTCAATAATGTATTAACTTGGGAAGTCTTGACGTGTTGTGCCCGTTCAGAATGTGTGTCATCATCGCTCGGCACTACTTCCTGTCTCTTCTTGCTCTAAGCAACGTTTGACTCTTTATATAGCAGAGGCACCAAACCAGGAGTCTATATTCATTTGATTAGTCCAAAGATAATTAAATATTGGTTGACCCCGTCTGACTGACTTCCCTGTAATAACGATATAAAAGGGCAGCCGGGTCGGGGAGTAAAGTAGTCAACTTTTTTTTTCAACGATAATTTTTATAATAAAATATCAGGTGGTTTTATATTTGAGCATATGGTTAATGTTGATCAATTTTTAATCGGTGTCACCCCAAGCAAGGCAGTAAAGCCACTAAGACGCAAGGGGTTCCAGAGTGTGAGGGACTAGAAACTCGGAACAAAAACATTAGTAATGAGTAGAAACAAAAAAGGGGAATCAGGAGGACAGTAGATAGCGATTGACATTGCATTTAAACTTTTGCAAATGAAAGTTGGCTGGAAAGCATGGAGCTGGAAGGGAGTTCCACAAATAAGGCAGTAAAGCCACTAAGACACAAGGGGTTACAGGGTGTGGAGGAATTAAGAACAGAAACATTAATAATGAATAGAAAAAGAAAAGAGTAATCAGGACAGTAGATAGCGATTGACATTACATTTAAATTTTTGAAGATCAAATTTGTCCGAAAGCTAGAAGTGTGAGAAAAAAACTATTAACATAGAACTTACGGCTATATCTACCCAATTCAACTGTAAATTAATGAGATCTCACCGCCAGTCTAGTACTGCGCTTAAATCCATAGTTTAGGTACCATAGCAAAGATCTCATCCGAAAAATTACCATGAAAGTATTTAAGGACGCACAGTGGAGCAATGGATAGCGGAAAGGAATCAGAGAGCCGGGTTCGAATTCCAGACGAATCCATTACTTTCACTTACGTGCTAATACACTTAGGAAAGATATGAATCCTCCAGCTATGGATAAATATCAGGGCAGACCGGGTTCTATAGCCTTGGCTGGCAACTGGTCTACTGCAGAAAGAAATGCGGAAAAAATTCCGTCTCGTCAGTCACATATCAAAAGATACATGATCACCGAAACGTGTATTACGTACGGCACATAACTAATTAAGCATTTACTTCGTAGATGGCCTCTTATGGGGAGGTGCTGCCCCTCAGTATGAGATGCAGTTGGAACCTTTTAGTCAACACCCACAGAGGAAGCATACGATAAAACATGCTTAATTATTAAATAGTTATATGTATTACTCCATGAAACACTCAAACAAAATGGCCGGTTTTTTTAAACATATTCTTCTTCGTGTCGTGACCTTTTAGGACGTGGACAAACACGACTCTCCACAATTTCTTTTGTAGCTCTTAGTAAATTCTATCTTTTTCTTATTTCCCCTAACCCCTGTTCTGCCATCGATTTGCACAAGCGCGTTAGGTAGATTATTTGCTGCTTTACGCCTTCTCTCTTGCCTTCACTATGTCCTGTGAGTTTCACATTCTCCAAGACTTCTTTCCTCATTATGCGTCCTTAAAATTTCAGTTGTCTCTTTCTAATGCCAAGTGGCCTTTTTGCTTCCATTTTCTATAAAACTCCACAGATGTTCACATGGTTAATACATGTTATCCTCAGCAGGCTTCTGTAGGACTACATTTCTATCGCCTCAATTCTCTTCTTCATCTGAGCCGAGATGGTCCAGCATATTAGGAGGAGTTATTATTTTATTATTATGCATCTTGATTCCTTGGGGGTCATAGTGCCGTAACAACACCTCTGCAACGGACGCGGTTCCGGGCGATCCACTTCAGCTCGGCCCATGTCGTGCCGGCTGCCTTCACCACTGCGTCAACACTTCTGCACCAAGTCTGTTTTGGTTGACCCACTTTTCGCTTCCCTTGTGGATTCCAGTCAAGGGCCTGCATGGGGACATTAAAAGTAGGCTTGCGGAGTGGGTGGCTGATCCATCCAGATTTCTGTCAATCTCGATTGGGGCTTGTCTTGTCGCGTCTCACAGTTGGTCGTTGGAGACGACTTCTGGCTACCTGATACTGAGGATGTTTCTGAGACATCCGTTGGCAAATGTTTCAAGTTTGTGGGTGTTGGTACTTGTTACCCGCTAAGTTACTGAACCATGAAGTAGGACCGACTTTAAAATTCCGATTTTGTAAAATGAGAGGGCTGTTGATCACCAGATTGGTCGTAGAGTGTTGAAACTGTGTCGGACTTTGTTGATTCGGCAACTGATGACTAAATCTGTCCCCAAATCATTACTAACGACACTTCCCAGGTAGACAAACTGTGGCTGCTAATAATGAATCCTGGTAGGACATAGTATGAGGGATTGTCAAATATTCATTGCCATAAACGAGGATTCATATAACAAACCATTTCATCGCGCTTTTCTTTGTTTCTGTTACTTCAAGTCTCCTCGTCGTCTGTGAGGAAATTGTCCAGCATTCATTACCATATACGAGGACTGATATTACAAAGCAGTTCAGCGCGCTTTTCTTTGTTTCTGTTGCTTCAAGACTCCTCGTCGTCTGTGAGGAAATTTTCCAGCATTCATTGCCATATAGGAGGACTGATATTACGAATCAGTTCAGCGCTCTTTCAATTGTTTCTGTTATTTCAGGTCTCCTCGTCGTCTGTGAGGAAATTGTCCAGCATACATTGCCATATAGGAGGACTGATATTACGAATCAGTTCAGCGCTCTTTTAATTGTTTCTGTTGCTTCAAGACTCATTATCGTCTGTGTGGAAATTGTCCAGCATTCATTGCCATATAAGAGGACTGGTACTACGAAGCAGTTCAGCGCTCTTATCTTTGTATCTGTTGCTTCAAGTCTCCTCGTCGTCTGTGAGGAAAATGTCCAGCATTCATTACCATATAGGAGGATTGATATTACGAAGCAGTTCAGCGCTCTTTTCTTTGTTTCTGTAGCTTCAAGTCTCCTCGTCGTCTGTGAGGAAATTGTCCAGGATTCATTACCATATAGGAGGACTGATATTACGAAGCAGTTCATCGCTCTTTTCTTTGTTTCTGTTTCGTCAAGTCTCCTCGTCGTCTGTGAGGAAATTGTCCAGCATTCATTACCATACAGGAGGACTGATATTACGAAGCAGTTCAGCGCTCTTTTCTTTGCTTCTGTAGCATCAAGTCTCATCGACGTCTGTGAGGAAATCGTCCAGCATTCATTGCCATATTGGAGGGCTGATATTACGAAGCGGTTCAGTGCACTTTTCTTTGTTTCTGTTGCTTCAAGTCTTCTCGTCGTCTATGAGGAAATTGTCCAGCATTCATTACCATATAGGAGGACTGATATTACGAAGCAGTTCAGCGCTCTTTTCTTTGTTTCTGTTGCTTCAAGTCTCCTCCGTCGTCAGTGAGGAAATTGTCCAGCATTCATTACCATATTGGAGGGTTGATATTACGAAGCAGTTCAGCGCCCTTTTCTTTGTTTCTGTTGCTTCAGGTCTTCTCGTTGTCTGTGACGAAATTGTCCAGCATTCATTACCATATAGTTAGGACTAATATTACGAAGCAGTTCAGCTCTCTTTTCTCTTTTTCTGTTGCTTCAAGTCTCCTCGACTGTGAAGAACTTGTCCAGCATTCATTACCATATAGGAGGACTGATATTACGAAGCACTTCATCGCTCTTTTCTTTGTTTCTGTTGCGTCAAGTCTCCTCGTCGTCTGTGAGGAAATTGCCCAGCATTCATTACCATATAGGAGGTCTGATATTACGAAGCAGTTCAGCGCTCTTTTCTTTGTTTCTGTTCCTTCAAATCTTCTCGTCATCTGTGAGGAAATTGTCCAGCATTCATTATCATGTAGGAGGACTGATATTACGAAGCAGTTCAGCGCTCTTTTCTTTGTTTCTGTTGCTTCAAGTCTCCTCGTCGTCTGTGAGGAAATTGTCCAGCATTCGTTACCATATAAGAGGACTGATATTAAGAAGCAGTTCAGCGCTCTTTTCTTTGTTTCTGTTCCTTCAAGTGTTCTCGTCGTCTGTGAGGAAATTGTCCAGCATTCATTACCATATAGGAGGACTGATATTACGAAGAATTTCAGCACTCTTTTCTTTGTTTCTGTTGCTTCAAATCTCCTCTTCCTCAGTGAGGAAATTGTCCAGCATTCATTACCATACAGGAGGACTGATATTACGAACCAGTTCAGCGTTCTTTTCTTTGTTTCTGTTGCTTCAAGTCTCCTCGTCGACTGTGAGGAAATTATCCAGCATTAATTGTCATATAGGAGGACTGATATTACGAAGCAGTACAGCGCTCTTTTCTTTGCTTCTGTTGCATCAAGTCTCATCGTCGTCTGTGAGGAAATAGTCCAGCATTCATTGCCATATTGGAGGGCTGATATTACGAAGCAATTCAGCGCTCTTTTCTTTCTTTCTGTTGCTTCAAGTCTTCTCGTCGTCTGTGAGGAAATTGTCCAGCATTCATTACCATATAGGAGGACTGATATTACGAAGAAGTTCAGCACTCTTTTCTTTGTTTCTGTTGCTTCAAATCTCCTCTTCCTCAGTGAGGAAATCGACCAGTATCCATATAGTTAGGACTAATATTACGAAGCAGTTCAGCGCTCTTTTCTCTTTTTCTGTTGGTTCAAGTCTCCTCTTCCTCAGTGAGGAAATTGACCAGCATTCATTATCATATAGGAGGACGGATATTACGAAGCAGTTCAGCGCTCTTTTCTTTGTTTCTGTTCCTTCAAGTCTTCTCGTCGGCTATGAGGAAATTGTCCAGCATTCATTGTCATATGGGAGGACTGATATTACGAAGCAGTTCAGCACTCTTTTCTTTGTTTCTGTTTCTTCAAGTCTCCTCTTCGTCAGTGAGGAAATTGACCAGCATTCATTACCATATAGGAGGACTGATATTACGATGCACTTCAGGGCTCTTTTCTTTGTTTTTGTTGCTTCAAGTCTCCTCTTCCTCAGTGAGGAAATTGTCCAGCATTCATTACCATGTCGGAGGATTGATATTACGATGCAATACAGAGCTCTTTTCTTTCTTTCTGTTGCTTCAAGTCTCCTCTTCCTCAGTGAGGAAATTGTCCAGCATTCATTACCATATAGGAGGACTGATATTACGAACCAGTGCAGCGCTCATTTCTTTGTTTCTGTTCCTTCAAGTCTTCTCGTCGTCTGTGAGGAAATTGTCCAGCATTCATTGCCATATGGGAGGACTGATATTACGAAGCAGTTCAGAACACTTTTCTTTGTTTCTGTTGCTTCAAGTCTCGTCTTCCTCGGTGAGGAAATTGTCCAGGATTCATTACCATATAGGAGGATTGATATTACGAAGCAGTTCAGCGCACTTTTCTTTGTTTCTGTTTCTTCAAGTCACCTCTTCGTCAGTGAGGAAATTGTCCAGCATTCATTACCATACAGGAGGACTGATATTACGAAGCAGTTCAGCGCTATTTACTTTATTTCTGTTCCTTCAAGTCTCCTCGTCGTCTTTGAGGAAACTGTTCAGCATTCATTACCATATGGGAAGATTGATATTACGAAGCAGTTCATCGCTCTTTTCTTTGTTACTGTTGCTTCAAGTCTCCTCGTCGTCTGTGAGGAAATTGTCCAGCATTCATTACCATATAGGAGGATTGATATTACGAAGCAATTCAGCGCTCTTTTCTTTCTTTCTGTTGCTTCAAGTCTCCTCTTCCTCAGTGAGGAAATTGTCCAGCATTCATTACCATATAGGTGGATTGATATTACGAAGCAATTCACCGCTCTTTTCTTTCTTTCTGTTGCTTCAAGTCTCCTCGTCGTCTTTGAGGAAATTGTGCAGCATTTATTACCATGAAGGAGGATTGATATTACGAAGCAGTTCAGCGCCCTTTTCTTTGTTTCTGTTGCTTCAAGCCTCCCCTCGTCGTCTTTGAGGAAATTGTCCAGCATTCATTACCATATTGGACGACTGATATTACGAAGCAGTTCATCGCTCTTTTCTTTCTTTCTGTTGCTTCAAGTCTCCTCGCGAATGTGAGGAAATTGTCCAGCATTCATTACCATATAGGAGGATTGATATTACGAAGCAATTCATCGCTCTTTTCTTTGTTTCTGTTGTTTCAAGTCTCCTCGTCGTCTGTGAGAAAATTGTCCAGCATTAATTGCCATATAGGAGGACTGATATTACGAAGCAGTTCAGCACTCTTTTCTCTGTTTCTGTTGCTTCAAGTCTCCTCTTCCTCAGTGAGGAAATTGCCCAGCATTCATTAAGATATAGGAGGACTGATATTACGAAGGAGTTAAGCGCTCTTTTCTTTCTTTCTGTTGCTTCAAGTCTCCTCGTCGTGTGTGAGGAAATTTTCCAGCATTCATTACCATATAGGAGGACTGATATTACGAAGCAGTTCATCGCTCTTTTCTTTGTTTCTGTTGCTTCAAGTCTCCTCTTCCTCAGTGAGGAAATATTCAAGCATTCATTACCATATAGGAGGATTGATATTACGAAGCAATTCAGCGCTCTTTTCTTTGTTTCTATTGCTTCAAGCCTCCCCTCGTCGTCTTTGAGGAAATTGTCCAGCATTCATTACCATATTGGACGACTGATATTACGAAGCAGTTCATCGCTCTTTTCTTTCTTTCTGTTGCTTCAAGTCTCCTCGCGAATGTGAGGAAATTGTCCAGCATTCATTACCATATAGGAGGATTGATATTACGAAGCAATTCATCGCTCTTTTCTTTGTTTCTGTTGTTTCAAGTCTCCTCGTCGTCTGTGAGAAAATTGTCCAGCATTAATTGCCATATAGGAGGACTGATATTACGAAGCAGTTCAGCACTCTTTTCTCTGTTTCTGTTGCTTCAAGTCTCCTCTTCCTCAGTGAGGAAATTGCCCAGCATTCATTAAGATATAGGAGGACTGATATTACGAAGGAGTTAAGCGCTCTTTTCTTTCTTTCTGTTGCTTCAAGTCTTCTCGTCGTCTGTGAGGAAATTGTCCAGCATTAATTGCCATATAGGAGGACTGATATTACGCAGCAGTTCAGCACACTTTTCTTTGTTTCTGTTGCTTCATGTCTCCTCGTCGTCAGTGAGGAAATTGTCCAGCATTAATTGCCATATAGAAGGACTGATATTACGAAGCAGTTCATCGCTCTTTTCTTTCTTTCTGTTGCTTCAAGTCTCATCTTCGTCAGTGAGGAAATAGTCTAGCATTCATTACAATATAGGAGGACTGATATTACGAAGCAGTTCATCGCTCTTTTCTTTCTTTCTGTTGCTTCAAGTCTCCTCTTCGTCAGTGAGGAAATTGTCCAGCATTCATTGCCATATGGGAGTATTGAAATTACGAAGCAGTTCAGCGCTGTTTTCTTTGTTTCTGTTGCTTCAAGTCTCCTCTTCGTCTGTGAGGAAATTGTCCAGCATTCATTGCCATATGGGAGCATTGATATTACGAAGCAGTTCATCGCTCTTTTCTTTGTTTCTGTTTCTTCAAGTCTCCTCGTTGTCTCTGAGGAAATTGTCCAGCATTCATTGCCATATAGGAGGACTGATATTACGAAGCAGTTCACCGCTATTGTCTATGTTTCAAACGAAATTTTCTTTGTCTTATTACCAGTTGCTTAATGATTTGCTTAGCTATTTAAGCAATAATTGAAATTACTAGGAGCCACAGTGTTCGACATTGCCAGCTACGATTGGGCGTCATGGGCACTGACCAAGACTGAAATACAGCGGACTAATGCATTCGTGATGTGGGAATATCGCAAAGTACTTAATCTCCCATGGACAGCGAGATGCAGTAATAAGTGGGCGCTAGATAGCATCAGAACCAGATACGCATTGAGAGAGCAGATGACACTAAGGAAGCTCCGTTACTTTGAACAAATTATGCGACGAGGCAGCTTCGATAAGGACTTTCTGCTGGGCCCAATGAAGGGCATACGGTGCCAAGGACGACCACCCAGGTCTTGGTTTGAGGATAGTGAGGTGGACTGGAATGACGGTGGCTGAAGCTGTAAGTCCAGCATCAGACAGATAGAAAGATGGCGAGGAGTGTTGATCACAGAGACGTAAAATGCGCTAAATGATGATTGTGGTTTAAGCAATAAATTACATGGAATTATTATACATGGCAAGAATTTATTTCTGAGACTAATTCGGGACAAGCCACTACCGATATCTTCCAGACCTTTCACTCGAGCGAATGAATTCTTCGTGATAAGTTTTCGCTTTTTACCTTTCTTTTTTTTCTCTTTCTTTCTCACTCTCTCTTTCTGTCTCACTATTTCTCTATTTCTTTCTTTCTGTATCATTTGCACTCTGTTTCTATCTTCCCCGTCACTTTTTCTTTCGTCACTCGCTCCCCCCATCTCTTTTTCTTTCTCCCTTTATTTCCCACTTTCTTTCTACCTTTCTTTCCCTCTCACCATCGCTGGCATAATTTTTTCTTTTCTCGGTCTCTCTCTTCCTCTCCCACCCCATTCTTTCACGTTCTCTCTTCTTATCTCTCTAATATCTCTTCTTCTATCACCTGTTTCGCTTTCTCTCTCTCTCTCTCTCTCTCTCTCAGACACTCTCTTTGTTCCTTCCTTTCACTCTATCATTTTCGCCCCTTTTCTCTCTCTGTCTCGTTCTCTCTTTCTCTATATATTTCTCCCCCACCCACTCTTTCACGTTCTCTCTTCTTATCTCTCTACTATCTCTTCTTCGATCGCTTTTTTCACTCTCTCTCTCTCTCTCTCTCTCTCATTCTCTTTGTTCCTTCCTTTCACACTATCATTTTCGCTCCTTTTCTCTCTCTGTTTCGTTTTCCTATATATTTCAGCCCCACCCACTGTTTCACGTTCTCTCTTCTTATCTCTCTACTATCTCTTCTTCGATCTCTTTTTTCACTCTCACTCTCTCTCTCTCTCTCTCTCTCTCTCTCTCTCTCTCTCTCTCTCTCTCTCTCTCTCTCTCTCTCATACTCTTTGTTCCTTCCTTTCACTCTATCATTTTCGCTCCTTTTCTCTCTCTGTCTCGTTCTCTCTTTCTCTCTATATTTCTCCCTTACCCCACTCTTTTATGTTCTCTCTTCTTATCTCTCTACTATCTCTTCTTCTATCTCTTTTTTCACTTTCCCTCTCTCTTCTTCCTTCCTTTCTCTCTCTCTCTCTCTCTCTCACTCTCTTTGTTCCTTCCTTTCACTCTATCATTTTCGCCCCTTTTCTCTCTTTGTTTCGTTTTCTCTTTCCCTCCCTATCTCTACCTATGTCCCCCATCTCCCTTTTCTCTCTCTCACGCACGCACACACACACACATACGTACACATGCAAGCGCCAGGACTCCAAGATGGCGACGTCGTTATTTAACCCATTGCGAAGAACTTCCCAATGCCTCAGAGTGCAATTCTTCCACTGGCATATCATTCTCTCTGGAATTTCTTTCATCTGAAACAAGGCTAAATATGAATAACATTCAAACCTCGATTCAGTGAATCAAAAACTCGGGCACAAAAATAGCAAAAACAAAAAATCCTGAATGAAATTAACATGAAACAATGCGGAAAAAAATGCGTTATTTGAAAAAAAAAATAGCTTTTTTAAAAATTCTTCCATCAATTATTCAGATTTTTCCATTCTGTTTCTCTATCTCTCACTCTTTACTCTCCCCCCCACTCTCTCTCTTTCCCTTAATCGTCCTTCCTTTCTCTTTCTCTTTATTCTCCCTTGCACTCATTCACTTTCCTCTCACTTCCTCTGTATCCCTTTCTCTCCCACTCTCACTATCCCTATTCCCACTCCCACTCTCTCGCTTTTTCTCTACTTGCCATTCCTTTCTTTTTCCTTTTATTCTCCCTTACTTTACCTCACATTACTCTCACATCCTCTATCATTTTCTCTCTCCTTCCCCCCCCCACAATCTCATTATCTCTATTCTCCTTCATTTCTCTTTCTCTTTAATCCTCCTTGTCTTTCTTTTTATTCTCCCTTCCTTTTTATCTCTTAATAACTACTCTTCCTCCCACTCTCTCACTCTTTGCCTCTACCTTTCCCTCTCTCTTTATCATACATATATATATATATATATATGTGTGTGTGTCTGCGTGTGTGTGCCGGTATGGAGCTATATTTGTAAATATATATGCTGTGTGCTTGTATACACATGCATAACACCTATCATATATATATATATATATATATATATATATATATATATATATATATATATGCATGTATGTATGTATGTATGTATGTGTGTATTACTTTAAACGTTATTTTAATGGATAATCATATTTGAGTAGACGCTCCGTTTATTTTAAATAGTATATTTATTTTCGTCTTTTTCCATGTGCCGTGTCCCTTCAGGACGTAGTCGTTCATAGCTCTCCAACATTTCCTGTCCTTTGTTTGGTTGGTCTGTTTTGTCTTACGGCATATCAACCTTGATGTGATGGAATAACCTGCCACCCCCATGAGTAGCGGCACTATAAGTGGTAATCACCTATAAGTATCCGTTAGAACAGCGGACAGGAGTGTCGCGTTGGAATCTTTCCCAGCTGCGCTAGTCGAACTCTCTACCTTCGGGCAGAGAGGAACCAGGACGAGGCTATGCCGAAGGACAGAGTTTCGTCCGGGGAGGTAGACAGACCCGATCCCGTTTATGCGGGGTCTATGGGGATTTTGGGGCCGAGTCTACGGGCTCGGGAACCCCACTTTAAATTCGGCCTTGTGCCACATGTGACTGCGTGGGGCAGTTACTAAATAGCGTCGAGCTGGTATCTGCGAGAACTAGCAGCCTTCCGATAGCAGCACGCACACAACTGTACTGACTTGCGACGACCGTACGCATAACTATTACTTCGTTGCTTGTTGTACTGGTTTCTACAATAAATCTGTTAATATTTATCCACCATGTTTGTCCATTCGCTACACCTATTAGCACGGAACCACAGTGAGTTATTTAATGCCGACATGATTTTTTTTTCAATAGATTCGTATGAAAAGAATCTATATTCTTGATAAGGAAACAGTTTGTAGATCCGGCTTTAGTGATATACTTTTGAAAGAGCGTTGTTGCCAAGAGTCTGTTTTCATTGATGCTTTCTTTTCAGGTGCACGGTTTCTAGAGAAATTGATTTTGACATTTTCATTTGGTCTATAATTTTTGGTAGTAGGAGGAGGAAATGAACAGATTTATTTCTAGCATCAGCGGGTTGTGATGCCGTAAAAAAAGATCTCCGTAATAGTCTAGCCAAAAAATGTTAGACTTGACATTTGAAGAAATTGTTCATCCAAAAAAGAAACCGGTCATAGCTGAGAGGACGAAATTTCTTGAAATCAGACAAAACCCGGATGAAACTATTCGACATTACGTTCACAGGCTAAAAGAAACATCGAGGTACTGTGAATTCGAAAAGTTGGTCACAGGACTGATGTCTATAGAAGAGGAATTAATACAGATAAGGTTAATTGAAGGACTTTATGACGTCTCGAGTAAGTACAAAACTTTGAAACAGCTTCAAGTCCAGAACATGAATAATAAAACGAGTCTTGAATTTTTACAGCAGGTAGAGTTAATTCAGATTTAATACCTCTAAGACTAACATGGAGAGTTGACGTAAATGTCGTTTTTGCAACAAAGAAAATGAGATAAACAAGAATAAATACACGGCTTTTGGAAATATGTGTTTTAAATGCAAGAAGAAAAACCATTTCCAGTCAGTATGCGAATACGTAAAAACAGAAGTGGAGAAGATAGATCCTTCGACGAAAAACACTGAAATTTATGAAGTCAAACCGCGAGATAAGAGTAGAGAAAAGGTAAAAAAAAAATAAATGGAATAACTCTACTAATTCAAGTAGATATGTAAGTGATGTAGTGATGTAACACTAGTACCCAAGAATTTATGGGAGAAAATGGGTTAGACCAAAATTAAGAACTAATCTGCAATTGAAACAATTTGACAAGTCAGTCATTAAAACACTTGGATGCTTTAAGGGGGTATCCGAGACTAAGACGTGATTCGTGGTAATACTAACCATAGTTGTGGAGTGCATAAAAGATCATGGTCTCCTGGGGCTTGGTGCATTAAGAATACACAAGAAGAACGGGAAATTGGACTTTTAAAGAATTTTGAAGCGAGTGTTCGGCTCAAAGAGAATAGCCAACCGGTATATTTTCAATCTCGTAAATTTCTTATTCACCTTCTGCCTGTGATTATTGCGAAACTTAATAAAATGATTGAACAAGGAATATTAGAGGCCAGTTAGGAAGGTAGTAATTGGGATTCTCCAATCGTGGTCATACGCAAAACCAATGGAGTTGGTATAAATCGCCAGACATATTCGAACACCTTCCCATTGCCAAATATTGAAACAGCTTGTCACGAGTTTACTTGCATTCATTTTTTTTTTTTTTTTGCCAAAATTGATCTTGAATCTGCGTATAATCAGATTAAAATTGACGACCATTTTCAAGATGTCACCACGATAAACATATATGTCTTCTAAAGTGGATTCCTCTGCTTTTTGGTATTAAAACATCCAGCCACATATTCCAAAAAGTCTATTGAGAAAGTTTTGGAAAGAGTAAAAAACATCATTGTCTATCCGGATGACATAGGTATTGGCGCTCGTACTGAGGAGCTAAATAGCTAAATAATAAAAACTGAACAGGCTCTGAGCAGATTGAGTAATGCAGGTATGACAATCAATCGAGATACGTGTAAATTTAATTGCGAGAAAATTTCATACTTAGGGTATCAAATATCTAAAGATGGGATCTCGTCAAATGACAGACTTATTAGCAAAATATAAAAAATAATACACCAAAAAATAAGAAACAGTATCTTTCTTGGGTTAGACTAACTTTTATAATAAACTAGCAGGCTTCGCCCACTGGACATAGTTTTAAAAAAAATGTGACCAAAGGAATTCGGACCATAATGAAGAAAGAAAACCACGAAGAAATAAGATGTGCTAACTGCCAGGAAAGTCATCCAGCATACACAAGAACATGCGATTTCTGTAAAAACGAAAGGGAGATCGTCGAATTAAAGTATAAAAGAAACATCTTATTTTCAGAAGCAAAACAAGTTGTAGAAGGTTACATGAAAGTCCCTTCCTACGCAAAAATAATGGAAAGTAAAACTACAAATAATGACGGTCAACCTGAACAGAAACTTCATTGAGAAACACGTACACTTGGAACCAAATGATTGGCCCAAATTTCAAACTTATCTAAAAAGTCTATCGTGTCGCGTTAAGTTCTTACAAGTAGGCAGTGTAGTCAAGAAAAGATAACACCCTCCCGAGTGTAGGAACCTTCCCACTAATATACAATTTAATTTGAATATTACTACATCTCCCAGAACCTTAGAGGCTTTATGAATATTGGTAGATCTGCTACTTCTACAAACCATTCCAGGAGGTGCACCGCTTGTCTCTTGGTGATTGCCTAGATTTCTTTTTATGGGGTATTTCATTGTTATCGGATTTTCTTCATTTGAATCTTCCTCATGTTCCTCATTATCACCAGACACACTGATTCTCTCTTCCCCTTCAATCTCCAATTCTTGGTGATAATCCCGATCCCTCTCTTCGGCACCATACTCTCCTTTTTCAATATATATTCCAGCTCTCTTCGCAATCTAAACTGGTCTTCATGAGCTAACACGCCATGCCCATTCTTTGTTAAATCCTATTTGCACTACAAATTATGCTTTCTCAGGATTCGAATCCTTATTCCTTTTGTACAATACATTCTCATATGTTGAGAAGGACATGGTTATTGGGGCTCTAATATACCTTCCCATCAACGCCGAGGCGCTTTGTGTTCTTCATGCATGCCGGATAGACATGTAACTTAAAAGCAATCTTGTTAGATAACTTTCTAGGCTGCAATTCCCTGGAAAGAATACATTCAATCCAACTTTTATCGTCTGGACCATCCTCTCCGCAATTTCATTTGACTGGGGTTGTCTTGTATAGCCTGTAAATTCGTGTTAACTATGTACGTAAGCTTTCTTCAGCAAACTCTGGTGCATTATCAGACACCAATGTCTTAGGTACTCCGTTCCTCGAAAATACGACTCTTAACACCTGTTTTACAATGTTAGACTACCCACCTCTGCAACTCGTTGCACAAGGATATAGACCCCACGTCGTAGAATTTCTGTGCGGCGGATCGAGCGAGAGGCAGGCTCACAGGCAAAAGAAAAACCCAACTACAAACTTGGGTAGGACGAAAAGAGAAGGGAGGGCGTGTGACCTTTTGTGGATGATTAACTCTGGGCTGATTCTCGGCTGTCAAAAAAAATATATCTTAACTAACAATGTCCGGCTGCTAATGTGTCGCTCTTCGTTGTTACTTGCTCCGGCCTAAATCAACCTTCCTCGAACCTAAACTAAGCCTCACTGTCCGTAATCCAAAGCGCTCCCGTATATATGCAGAGTCCTCTTTCATCATTTCCGGGAAAGGGACACCCACGAATAAACCCATAACTTTTTCATGACCATTTCTCCCTTTGAAGAAAGTGGACATAAAAATATTTCTTAGCCTAGCTGACTCCGATTCAGGGACATTAAATTCAGACCCTTTTAAGTTTTGACCAGAGCCGGTCTTTTAACTATCTTCGTATTTTGACAAGTACTTAACACTTATCTACCCCTTTGGCCATATGTCCAAAACATGTTTTTATCTAGATTCCTAATCTACTCATTGGGTCTTGAAGTTTGATACCTAGGTCAAATCTAACTAATCTTCTCGCACATATGTGTGCGCGCGCACGCACACACAGATGTGTGGGTGTATATATACACACACACACAGATGTGCGGGCGCACACACACACGCGTGCGCATATATCCAACTCATAGTGTCACAACAATATTTGTTTTTTTTCTGTCCGAAACTTTAATCACTTTAGGCCAACCTGAATATGTGCCTACTATTATGAGGAATAAGCCTACATCCATGTGCAGCATAGCTCTTTTTCTTTTGGCTATGAATGAATCTTGGTTTGACTAAAGCTTTTTATCACTGCACACTTGGGGCATTTTCGGACATAATCCTCTACGTCTCGTGTAGACCCCGGCCACCAGTCTTGTAGTCTCAACCTGACTTGTGTTTTCAGTACACCACCATGTATGTCGTCGTCTACTGCTTTAATAACATCTTTTCTTAACGATTTCGGTGGTACAATAAGATCTCCACTACATATGACTTTTCTTTCAATTGTCAATCAGTCGCCTTAGCTACACAAACCATTATACTCGTATTCGAGGGAGGCTGTGAGCACCCGTTAAACCATTTGTCACACTTCCCAAATAAGTGTACAAACTGCTATGTTCACAGCCATGTCTAAGTCTAGATCTCTTCGATTCGACTGACTCTCATCCATCGCCTTCTAACACCAATTTATAATTGGATAGAAATGGTATTTTATCCCGGTGTATATTTGGACATTTTTTTTTTTTTTTTTTGTATTTAGTTATAAAATACTCCATGAATTAGTTATAGGCAAAAACCAGCCGATTGATCGGATTGGACATCTCCGACCGCCCGTCTAGATCAAGTAAGGGGCAAAGTGTTGTCTTGAGAATCAGAAGTATCGAACCCTGACTACTGAAGTCCTCAGCCACTAGGATCCCGTCTCCAGATATTACGGATCGCCACCCACAATGCCCTGTTTTTTTGTTTTGTTTTGTTTTTGTTTTTTGTTTTTTTGGGGTGGGGTAATAAATTTCGTCTTTTCGATATCTCTCCTAAAACCTAACCCGCCATCAATTTACTCAAGCTCACTAAGTATGTTTAGTGTTGTTTTCCTCTGTCCCTCTTACTTTCAATCTGTTCTGTGAGTAGCAAATTTTCTAATCCTTTTTTTTTTTTTTCATTATGTGCCATTCCTGGTGTTAAGTATAAGTTTCCTTTTTGTTTCCATTTTCTCGCATGTTCTGTCACCGGCACAGTTTTATTTCTTCTTTTGAAAGAAAAATCGTTGTTTATACATACGGCCACAATGTGCTGACTGTGTTTGGGAATTAAAATCACAAACATGGACAAACATGCCCAAAATAGGATGTAATGTCAAAAGGGCGGTTTTTTCCCATGACACCGACTTTTTAACTTCCTTCACTCTTTGACAATGTTTATTGATTTAAAAAGCGATGACTAAAATTGTAATAAAACCTCAATATATGATTGTGGAATCTTCCACGTCAGCCAGTCACCCCTGCGATTTTCACCATCACCATCTTACAAAATATATAACAAGCATTCATAAGGTTAATCACCTTCAATCTAACTTGCTGATTGGTCAGTTTCGACCAATCAAATCACCCCCACGCGACAGATGTATTTTGGCGCCAACTCAGTCGGAGCCTCTCACGTGATACACGATCTTATAAAAACAAAACACGTGTAAACTCCCTGGTGTTTCTTTTCATTCATCTTTCCTCTTGCTACCAAGATGTAATCTTCAAGAACTCCCGACTTAACCTTTGCGGTCAGACGTAAAGAACTTTACAACAATTCACGCAAGTACCAACTCTAAAATCTCTTCTGAACTCTTACCAACTTTACCAACTCACAATTTCAAACGTGCTAAAGAAACTTTATTATTCTAAATTACAGTTTAATAATCAACTTTTTCTTTATGAGCTCAAGTAGAAATATTTCCAAGTCTAAGAGACATAACTCTGTCAAAAAACCTTTCCGTTTGCATGTATATCAAATACATAATACAATACGTCATGATTTGTTTCTAATATTTTTCTTTAATTGTTGCGGACGAATGTTTTTAGAAGAGCAACACTAAAAATTCTTCTGATCACTCAAAATACATTCACCATTCTGCAACATGATGAAAGTGAATTTATACATTTCTTTTGTTCTTGTAAATTGACAACAAAAATATTAAACACTATTTATTTATATTGTTTATTGGGATGGTTGGCAAAACACCGGCTAATTGCCAATTGATTCGAACTTTATAAAATATTAAATAATATTATTGTGTTAGGTTTTATTACAATTTTAATCATCGCTTTTTAAAACAATAAACATTGCCGAAGAGTGAAGATGGTTAAAAAAAAAACGGTGTCATGAGAAAAACTGTCCTTTTGACACTCCGTCTTATTGCAGAGACGTTGTTACATGTTTGGCATTAAAACTTCCATTGATAAAAAAATTACCATCACAATATAAATATTAAGACAAACAAAAACATTCTTGATAATGGTAAATAAATTAACTAAAAACGCTTATATCCAAAGACCATTTGAACAGTTTCTACAAAA
>OZ010587.1:22601590-22609090 GCA_963932145.1 Acanthosepion lycidas | reverse complement strand
CGAAAGGAGAGATGCCATTTATTGTATTATAAAATTTTAAATTAAAAAAAAAGTATAAAAATAAGAGATTTGACTAAAAAATCATAAAAGATATATGAATCCTTTAAATAAAACATTCTGAATGTTTTTAACATATCGAGAAACAAGTCGGGACAATGTCTTAATAATGTAAGATACAAATGTAGTGAAACTGGTCGGTAGAACACACTCTAAAGCGGCACCGAATTAACTTTGAATTCCTCAATTCACTCCATGGAACTTCAAAACCTCACTATAACTCTGACTCCGGGCTATAAATCGAATTCCGGACCAAAGACCGATTTAGGCCGAGTCCGATTTGGGCCGAAACTCCGATTTGGGTCTAAATTCCAATTCACGCCAAAAATTGAGTTCTTCAAATCAAAAACTCTGCGGAATTTCAAAACCTCACGTCACGAAACCTATCACTTTAACTCTGATTCCTAGGTATTTTGAAGAAATAAAATGGATTTCCTCAATTCACAAAGTTTTGGAGATATGTTAAAATGAATTTAAAACAATTTATTTTTTAAAATTAACAAAATATTTGTGTTACTATAAACTCAATATAAATTAAAACTTAAAAATCATTAATTTTTTTCAGTTCTTTTAAAATTTGAATTTTTAACTGTCTCCTCATCCAGACACAAATCCCAATGCCGGTTGTTCAAGCACCTAAGGAAGGGCAAATTTCCAAAAAGTTATATGTCTATGTAAAGTGTCACCTGAGTTAGAGCGGTTTCAGACACACAGGCGGGAAGACAAAATTTGCCGTTTATTTATTTGCATATTAAGAAATTTCTCCCAGGAAAGTTAATTTTAAAATCGTTTTGTTTAATTTTTTAACAGACTTTTCTTCCCAGGACTTTTTTCTTCGATTATTCTTATGCTGCGAAATTTATTTAGAAATATTATTTGTTACATAAAGCTAATTTAATATATTTCTCTATGATATTGTTATTCATAAAAACAAATTTATTGATGACTGTTGTAGCATACCTACAGACGATAATGGGTATGTCCCCATTCACATAAATACAGTAGTAAATACTGTATGTTGGTCTGAAGTTGGAGATTCGTCTGCAGCTGTGGGGGTCAAACTCTTTGCCTCCGGGCAGAGAGGATCCCCAGACGAGGCTATGTCGAAGGGCAGAGTCCCGTCTTGGGAAACAGCTACCTGACCCCGTTTTATATGGGGTCTACTGGGAAATTTTGGGGCCGAGCCTACGTGCTTGTATACCACACATTAAATTCTGACCTGTGCCACATCTAACCGCGTGGGGTGGTTGGTAGATATCCTGCAGTTGGAGATTCGTTATGGAATTCACTTGACTCATTTCTAGCAGTTGACTACTTCTTCTACGCGCCGCTGGCGAATCTTATATGTGTTGTTCTTGTCCTAAGTATTATCTTTCATTACCAACCTTCGTGTGATTATTCTATTCAGTAACCTTCCCTAGGTTACAAAAATGGTAAAAAAAAAATTATGAGTAAATGATGTTTTTCGTTCTGAAATGTATTTTTAAAAAATATGTTGAATTTTAGTTTACCGCTAAAAATATAAAACAGGAACAGACGTGATATTTTATCTTAGAAAATTAATGAAAAAACATTTATTAAGAACAATATGTAAAATTTACTTTACATAATGTTCTTAATAAATGGTAAAATACTTGGTTGTTTTTTAGCGGCATATCAACCTCTTGGGGCTATTTAATGTCGAAATCTAAATAATTTCAATAATATTATGGCATCAATTACACCCTTGTGCAAATTAATTGAAACAACCGCTTTAGTTTCCTTTCTTTCGCCATATGGTCAGTTTTAGACCCACTGGAGTGACAGGGTGTAAATTGATTTTTATTTTTTCCTCAGATTAGGTCATTTGCAGTGGTGTGCAATAAATCTATTTTCGGTGTGTATGATGAAATTTGTTTGACCTTGAGAAATAATGCGTCATCCGTGATTGCATCAGATTTTCATCGCGCCCAGACACTACTTTCTTGATTGTCGATTAGTTGTCCCACGGCCATTATCTGCGATGGACGTTACTCCAAGGCAGCTTACGAAAATTGTAACGCTGCACGAACACACTGGCAAGCCGTACCAGTGATTAAATCAAAGTACTATAAACTAGCCTAGAAACTCTCCTGATTATATATAAAATGTATTGCTGGTATTTTTACCAGAAAAATCTGTTGTTTTACGTTCATAGTGTTTTTGTTTGGCGGGGTTCACTATTTGCCCATAGCTGGGACCCTAACAGGTGCTACCGCCCCAGGTTAAGGCGGACCTGGGAACAACAACTATTAAGAGGTGGTTCCACGCTCCTCAAAACCTTCAGTCATCCGATCAGAAACCTTGCTGCCGGATGTAGTTTATCGTCATACCCAGGACAGGCATGATTAAATGCAATTCAATATTTTTAGATATTGTAAACGAGGTGTACAAAATGTTAATCCTGACCCTGCTGCTAAATCACGCATTTTTGAGAATCAACATTTTCTGGGAACTTCCATAATCAGAAATTGCGTATTTATGGCATAACAATAGCTGCTTTATTTCAAAACATTGAAATAAAAAAAATAAAAAGTTTACTTTCATATACTTTTTGTTCTAGAATTCATATCTCCGGTATGGTTCTTATTTCATGAAAACTATTTCAATGTGAATAATTACTTCAAAGATTAAAATGCGTATAGCATTTCGTATAACCTCGTTAACAGGGCAGAAAGTGATGGATCTAAACCTCCACCAAATTATATATTAGTTGTAATAAGACCTTAGTAAATATATACCAAGATTAAATGGATTATCTTTTCCAGCCAAATTAATTATTCTCTAGACATGCCGAGGAAGTATAAAAAATATTAAGCCCAAGCCTCAGGGGGCCTTCCACCCAAGCAGTACCTTTTCTTCGGGAGAAGTGCTGAGTTTATTACCCGACGTCTGAGACGTACCCAAAAGTGGAACTACCGAGGCAGCTTAGGCAATTTTAACACGGTATTTTCCGTAAAACCTACTTTAAACATCGACCTTGTGTCACATTCGATAGCGACGTGCGCGCGCTGAAGAATAAACACTTTTTTATTTGAATTTCTTAAGCAGACGACAGACAAAAACTAAAAATATTTGCAACGACGAAATATGCACTTCGACTTGAGATTTAATAGAAATAAAAAAAAAACATCACTACGCATGCGCAAATGACATCATTTCGAACAAGGTTATCTATTTGATATAAAGAATGAATAGAATTTTGCATGGAAGTTTGGAGCTGTTTAAATGACTAAGACAATCAGCATAATAACGTTGAAAACAATGAACAACAACAAAAAAAAAACTTTCGAAATTTCTTTCCGTTCAGAAAGAACCAGGATGCGCATAAGATTCCATTTTCTAAATGCCTCCACGATCCAGCTATTCGCACCGCTAACCAGCTTCCTTCAAATGAAGCGAGTTGCCACCAGCTTCAGCTTTTCACTCGCTTTTTCATCGCAGAAGATAAATGTCTTCCGATCCGCGGGTCATATAAGCTAACAACTTCCTTGGTGAACAGTACGTCTGCTATTGCTACTGCTTATTTGTGATGCAGACAGTCGAATTACGCATTTAATGAGTTTTATTTTACAAGCTTGCACACCCCACGCCTATATAGTTCAGATGTGTGAAGAAACGGAAAGAAGCGAATATTTATGTAAGAGCTACAATCCAAAACTTCAGGATACATAAACAGCGTACGCAGAATTATTTGCCGCTAATAGATTAAATATTTCATAGGAAAATTGAAATATTTCGTTGTTAAAAAATAATAATACTGATCGACAATGTTTAATCTAATAGAAATGTGAAGATGAAAGTAAGCACTACTCAAAAATTAATAACAATGGCTGACAATTCTTCATCTCATAAAAGTGAAGATGAAAGTAAATACTCGTCAAAAATTAATAACAATGGCTGACAATACTTCATTTAATAAAAAAGATAATGAAAGTAAATAGGAATGAAAAATTAATAATAATGGCTGACAATTCTTCATCTAATAAAACTGAAGATGAAAGTGAATACTAGTCAAAAATTAATAATAATGGCTGACAATTCTTCATCTAATAAAACTGAAGATGAAAGTGAATACTAGTCAAAAATTAATAATAATGGCTGACAATTCTTCATCTAATAAAACTGAAGATGAAAGTGAATACTAGTCAAAAATTAATAATAATGGCTGACAATTCTTCATCTAATAAAAAGATGATGAAAATAAATACTCGTCAAACAATAATAATGGTTGACAATGCTTCATCTAATAAAAAGTGATGATTAAAGTAAATACTAGTCAAAAATTAATGATAATATATGAAAATTTTTCATGTAATAAAAAAAGTTGTGCGGGGAGTTTCCTACGCTGAATCAGCGACCAGAGCTGACGGTTTTTTCGTAATGGAATCAACGATCACGTGTCTGTGATCAAGACGAACCTTCAAGTAGGAGGACATTAGCTGTAGTTTAAACTGGAGATGGTTGCACTCTGCCTGGTCTACTTACCAAAGACACTTTGCACATGAAAGAATATCTTTTCGGTTTTCAACCCAGAAATGTGTGACCCTATTGCTGCGTGCTTTGCTGAATGCCACTTCTACTTTGGTCCATTTCCGTTAGTCCGTGTCCGGTGAACCCGCTCAGCAACAATCCTGCGTCCTGACTTTGTGTTTCAGTATCCGCAGGAATATGGGTGAAGAACTGTCGAAGATCAGGCTTCGCACATCTCTGTCCTGGCTATGCTTGAGAAAGACTGAAGTCACCGGTGTTGCCGATCAACTTAATTAACTTCAACAACACTTATTAACAAATGTAGAAATAACGACTTTTCATTTATGGTACTATAACTGATTAAGATCATGAATGCATAAACAAAAGGGATTTGAAGAAGTTTCCCCCGTATAAAGAATTCTTAAGCTGGAAGGAAGAGTTTGACTGGCAGTTGCAGTTATGGTTAAACAGCCAAGAGTTGTTTAACTATTTAAATGAAGGCAGTTGATTGAGGGAGTTCAAAAAGCAGCGTAGAGAACAGGTCTTTAGTTGATTGAGGCACCACAGTCATCCGACAGGGGAGAGTGATGGTCTACTAGCGGCGAGACCAGGTCGATCTTTTTTTTTTTTGCTCTTTCGGTAACTGTTTTTATGTGGGTACAGGCCTCAATTACACTGCTCCGTTTGCCTAGACCAGAGGTCGGCCACCTACGACATGCGTACCACATGTGGCACGCCAAGCAATTTCCAATGGCACCTAGCTGCAAATGACATCACAAAGTCCGAACCAATAACTACTACAACTCAAAGATGATATTTAGCTGTTTCAATTTTAATATATACTAAAGTATATATACTATATACAATGCAACCTCAGTTCTCGAACGACTCACATGTCGAATAAATCGGTTTTCGAACAGAAAATTCGAGATGAAAATGCCTCGGTTATCGAACTAAATTTCGGTTCTCGTACAATACTGCCGAACCGAGTTAACCCGGACGGAATAATTTCGGAGTTGACCACCGTGTTGTATATATTCGTATGTTGTATTGTGCTTTTCTTTTCCAATTTTATTGCACTGTGACTTTTTTTCTCTACATTGATTTCTACTGGAAAAATAGTTTCGGTTTACGAACATTTCGGATTACGAACAGACTTCAGGAATGAATTAAATTCGTAAACCGAGGTTCCACTGTATTACTATATAAAATATATTGCATAACAGGTATATTGATCTTGACTTGTATAAAAATACGTATGCTGTTGACACACTGAATGATTTTAAAACCCTAAGTCGACACATAGTTAGCAAAAGGTTGCCGACCCCTGACCTAACCAATAATAATGCTTGACCAATAATCTTGGATCATACACATCGAAGGGGGATGAAGGAGATCTCCAAAGAACCCAATATGATTGGTGGTCCAATCAAAATATTGTCCCTGTGTCGTAAATATTGGGGCGTGGAGACGAGAAGCCCTTGTCTTACTTCAATCCAAATGTTGGCCTTATATCGCTCATATCCACCTTCAGTGAAACATTTCCCATGTTCCAGTATCTCACTCTCATTGACTTGATTATTACAGATGTCATCGTCACCTCGATCTGAAAGTGTGTCATATCCCTGATCAAAACAAACCTGACCTGAAAAAAATTTAATTTGTGCCATTAATTCAACGAACAATTCCTTTAACAAACGAAAACAACATGTATGTTAAACAGACCCAAGACTGTACCTAACGACCAATCCTACCAAAGCTTACAATTTCACCTCTCGCACTATACCCCATAAGTGACAGAAACCAGAAAAATCATGGTATCGCATTGTTTTAACATGAAAAATATTTTCCATCCTTAGAAATAAAAATTAGATCGCCGATCAACCATTGACACCAGTCATGGTATTATAAATGTTAACAACTCCAAAACTAAAGTGCTAATTTTTAATCGCCATAGACAACCCTTTTCCCCTTCTATCAGTATGGATGATGCTAACCTCCAGGAAAGCAATTCATTACGCCTTCTTGGATTCACGTTTTCCACTGACAGGAAGTGGAGTGATTATATTAAATTACGCCCGTTGCCCGTGCTTGATTCAAAAATCGTACGATTCATACAGCAATCGCTATCACTTGACTTAAAATATTTTTGCCCTTTCTTGCCTTTAAAGGAGTGCCATTTGCCGTGCTGATGTTGCTACATGCCTTACTTCTTGCCTATCTCACACTGCGGATTTTTTCAAAGCTCTATACTAAACATTAAACCTGTTACGAAAAAAGAACTAAACAAAATGAACACAAAACGATCAGCTTTATAAAAGGACTCGTAACTGGAAAAACCGAATTAAAAAAAATGTTAACAACAAATACTTTTCACAACCAACCCAGTTCTGCAGAATCAGAATCAACGTTGAGTTTAAGCAAGCGAATGAGCCAATTGGAGTAAAGTGCCATGCAGATTTAAATTTTTCCCAGTTGTGACAAATGCACCTATCGATTTTTTTGCATGCTAGCATGCTAGTTAACATTCGTGTCAGTCAGCTGTTGGCTCTCACGCTGGCCAATAGAATCTTCCTGCCTATTCGTGGCAGCCAGCTATAGGCTCTCACTCTGACCAGTAGAAAATGGCCGCAAACTAAAACATGAAAACTGCCGTAGAAACATGAAAAAATCGATTATTTCCACTATCGATGGGATTTGGGAAATGCAAAGTCGGTCTTAGCCTTCTCGCTAACTTGGAGCATGTGCATGTAAATTTTGGTGCAAATCCGTCGAAACTTGCAGCCGTGCATTCGTTACACACACACACACACATACATCCTGCCTTTTTATACATAGAGATTTGCTAGGTGTGTTGCTCGGAAAGTTAGTTCACTGTGCCGTGCCAGACAATTTTTCTCGTCAGAATTCATCTTATAGGTTTACTAGCAGTATAATCTGTCTCCGACCAGG